>JALBCR010003410.1:0-20000 GCA_030710515.1 Abscondita cerata | reverse complement strand
TGAAGCCCTTTCCTTATACTGCAAATCAATCCCTTCTTGAGAAAACGTTCAACTACCGCTTGTCAAAATGCAGGCGAGTTGTAGAAAATGCTTTTGGTCGATTGAAAGTAAGATTTCGTAGACTACTGAAGGGCTTAGAGGTTGATATTGACCATGTACCTAGAATAATAAAAGCGTGCTGTATTTTAAGTAATTTCTGCAATAGCAGTGGTGATTACATTCCTGCACATTGGACCAAGACTATGAGTAATGTCAATAATAACGAGCAACCAGCATGCGCATCGAGTATTCATGGCGCAACGGGTGTAAACATAAGAAATGCAATTGCAAAATATTTAGGTTAGTATATTTATTTTTAATTTTTATGGTTTTTAATACAACTTAAAAATTCCGACACACTTTTTTCAAGGGAAGTTAGGCAGTTCAATTGAGCCTGCCGTAGAGCCTCATTTTGTTTCAATTCCTGTTCTGCCACGTCATTTGATCGGCGTATTTCTTGCAGCAGCAATTCATCAAAATCTTGACGCTTCCGTTTTAGAATTTTTTTTTTTCAGAGGAACAAAATGCTGCACTGCCACTTGTACTTGATGAAGAGGAAGACGGAGTCATTGGCAACCTTTGGGAATTGGACGAATGTGATTCTTCGCTCTAGAATAAAAATAATAAATAATTGATAAGAAATATAAATAAAACGTACCTCTGGTACATGCTCATTGTTTTGATTATCCGAGTTTGATACTTCATCCTCTAACATAAACACCTCTAAAAAATAATTACTTATTAAACAGAAATACTATAGTAACTTTCCCTGCAGTAATTGGAAATCCATTTAAATTATAATGTAAACACATTTGTTTAAAAAAGTAACAAGTCAGACTTTAGATAAATACATACCATCCCACATTTCAAAACTTTCATGTACCAAAGATGGATCATTACAAGGTAGAGACCCTAGAATTTTATTAATTTTGTCGTAATATTTCCACCGGACCTCTTTCCCCTGACGGGCCTATTACTTTCTTCTCTGATCTTTAAAAAAATTATTTTAACATATTTACATTTCACTATAATGAAGTACCTGTATTTTTGTGTAAAATTGTTAATTTTCGTTTTTATGTCGTTGCCTTCTACTCCTTCAAGTTCATTTCCCACAAAGCATAATTTTAATTGTGTAGCCATTTCGGTGTACACATGGGAATTTCTTTTCTGTCTTCGTAAATCGGTTATTTTTTCTTCCCACAAGTCTAGCAAGGCTGATTCTGATTCGTTCGTCCATTTAATCCTTTTTTTGGAACACATCTCAGACGGTATAAACCACAGACAAATAAGCCACTTCGTATCGCTGTTGCTGATTTAAGCGCTTTGGCCATTTTGTTGGCTGACGATGTTTGCCGAAATCGTACGATTATCGTGTCTACAGTTAATCGGAAATTTAATGATCATTAACATCTAACGACGTTTCAAATGATCATTAAGAAAATTGTTACGTGACACACAACAAACTAAATGATCATTAAAGCCTTAATGATCATTAACAGCCTCAGTGTGTCGAGGGTATAAGGCAAAAAGAAATTATTGTTGGAATGAGAAACCTGGAAAAATCATAGAAATTATATACAATAACTACTTATTGACGTTTAAATAAAGAAATAATTCAGTTCTGCTTGATATTTAAGCGTTTCTATTTCATAATTGTCTGGTAAAAAAATGCGCAATTAATTTTAATATCGGGACGAAAATCACTAACAAATAATTCGAAATCGCCGATTTTGTATCAGGAGCACAGGACTTTTAAGAGTATATCATCAAAATAAATATAACCAAGTTTAAGTTGGCTATCGTGTTAAAAGTCACTGTGCAGATGTACTAACTTAAATTTAGATATTGTGTTAGTGATTTACTCATGTAACTTCTGCGCTCCTAATACCGAATCTTGTAATTTCGAAAATTTCTGAGTGATTTTTAAATCAAAATTTCTAAAAGTTATACTATACACAAATACCAACTTAAATTTGGTGATTTTGTTAGTGATTTACTCCTGTAACTTCTGCGCTCCTAATACAGAATCTTGTAATTTCGAAAATTTCCGAGTGATTTTTAAATCAAAATTTCTAAAAGTTACTATACACAAATACCAACTTAAATTTGGTGATTTTGTTAGTGATTTACTTCTGTAACTTCTGCGCTCCTGATACCGAATCTTGTAATTTCGAATCAAATCAAAATTTCTAAGAGTTACTATACACGAATACCAACTTAAATTTGGTGATTTTGTTGGTAATTTACTCCTGCAACTTCTGCGCTCCTAATACCGAATCTTCTAATTTCGAAAATTTCTGAGCGATTTTCCAATCAAAATTTCTAAAAGTTACTATACACGAATACCAACTTAAATTTGGTCATTTTCTTGGTAATTTTACTCTTAATACTTATGTGCTCCTGATACTAATTTGAACATTTCTGACGTGATGTCGTGCACGGTTCTTGTAATTTTTTAGTTTCATTTGTTTTGCTAATTTAATCTAATTAGTTTTACAAAAATTACACCAAACAATCTATTAATGCTTAAGAAGATAAATTGACTTACATTTTTCAGTACAATTCAAAAACTAATCCAATCGATATCAACTGAACTTGCACGTTCTTTCAAACGAATTCATTTACCTCCACTATGTCCATAAGTGATCTGAATGAGAACCAACTGAACTCAAGTGAACGGATCTGAACTGATTCAGTTTGAAACAATACAACTAATAGTACAAAATAGATTGTGTGTTAGTTTAGTTAATATGTAGAATCAGAAATAATTAGAGTTTAAATATAATAATACCTTAATCTGATTTGCGTTAAAAATCCATTTATTTAGTTAATTTTTAAGTTTTATTTTAGTATTTTATTTATTATAATTGTAAAAGAGTTATGTAAATTAATTGCGGCTTTAATTTATAAAATAAAGTTTTAAAAAAATATTGTAAGGGTCAAATAAATTAAGTTTGGTTGCCTATGCATTAGGCTTTTAGGTTAATTATTAATTTTCCTTTGGTAAAACCCTTTTCGAATAATACAAAATGTTTAATCCCGTCGAACTGGTTTTATATTAAATAATAACCCAAAAAACAAAACACAATTTATTTATTAACGAGAGCGGTTTCTTAAACCGCCAGATGCATAGGCAACCAAACCTATAAATTGACACATTACAATGTTTTTTTTAATTTACAAAACACTTTATAAATTAAAACGGGAATTAATACAATGTAATTATAATGATAATGTGCAAGTAAAAGTAAAGCACTAACATTTAAATATTGATAACTAATACTATATATATATATATATGTATATTGTTGCAGCATTAAGATAGCAACTGATAGCATTCCTGTATTCTACACCTTCTTATTAGTATATTCACCAATTTTTATTCACATCGGAAACAAAATGTTTTTTTTTCCAAATTTTATACCCAAGTCTTTGTTCTTTTGATCAAAAAAGATAAAAAATATTGAGTAGCTTTTTAACTTAATTCGATGTAAATCAATACGTAGAACACTGTAGTACAAACCGTTTTCTTTTAGTTCTCAAAATTGGTGCATAAACTACGTTTCTCCCATTGTCGTATTCTAAATAATTTAAATATTGGTAACTAATATTATAAATTTTCGCAGATATTTTAATATTTATCGTTGTTGTATTATTTAATTATGGCACAAATGGCACCTCGTAATTTCCCGCTTACATTTAATTAATGCAATAAACGCTATCTAGTAATAAATTGTATAATCTTTTTTCTATTTTGAGTCGCTTACAGAGTTACAAAAACACCCAAATGAGTTCTTTTATAGAAATAGAACAATTTTTATTCCGAACGGTGGTAACACTGATAACGTCCTAGATGTCATTACGTTCGGTGTGCGTTAATTTAAATCGTAATTAATGTTCAGTAGATTTATTTATCTACTTATTTTTATTTCCACCCATTTTTGTAATGAAACATATGATAAATGTACTAATTAGACTTAACTAGCATTTAAACCAAAGTTTAATGAAAATATTGCCACCTTAGCAATTACACTTCAAAATTCCCTAAATTTAAAAACTCGCGAAATTTTATTTTAAAATCAATCTGAAAAGCCCAAGATAGAAAAAATAGTATAAAGAATTCGTTCCAGAAGGCATTTTAGCAACTCGTACTGTACTCGTCTTATAAAATGCGTCTTCTGAAACTAGTTCTTTAATATACTATTCCAAAGCACTCTGCGCTAGAATGTTTTTTTTTTATTTCGCTCAAAATGTATGACTTGATCATATCATATCATACCCTGTAGTCTTGGGTATAAAATGGGAAAAAAATATTTTCTTTCTGATTTGACTAAAAATTGGTAAATTGACTAATATTAAGGTGTAGAATACAGCAATAAAAACAAGTTGTCAGCAAAATGTTACTGTGGAATTATTACACATATTTAAAGTTGTAGGAAAAAAAAGCTTCTAATGGGAAAAACGTAGTTTATGCAGCAATTAAGAGAAATCCAAAGAAATCGTTTATACTGTATAGTGTTCTACGCATTAAATTAAACCGTATTATGTTAAAAAAGCCACACAAAACTTATCGTCATTTCTCATCAAAAGAATAAAATCAGGAAAAAAATTGTTTTTCCACAACATACTTGGAAAACACAAGTTTCTTTTCTACAAATAGTGAGGAAAATTGTTTTTCTCTCACTAGTGAGAAAAAAAATGTCGCTTGGAACTTAATTAAACAATTTCATTTTTGTTACACAAATAACTATTATTATTCAGTCACTTTTGTTTATTTTAGTATCTTATATTTCGACTTTTTAACAATGTTACCCTACAATTATTGGTTAGAATTACGCGGCTAGCAACGTTGGGCTATGACTTATCGAGACCTCCGATTGTTGACTTTTGCTTTTACGTACGAAATTGTGACGAAATCCTGTAACAATATGTTACGTTTACAATTAATAGTTTTTCTTTCATTTGGGTTGGTTGGTTGGTTGGTTTTGGGGAATGTCGTGGAAAAAAATGTTGTGTCCAACACATGAGGAAAGCCTTTTTCCACTCTTACTCTAATGTCACACGAGCGTAGCGAGCTTGATTGGAAAAATGAATGGCTTTCGCCACTTGTTGGACAAATAACTATTATAATATCATAATTTTTGTTCCGATATGCCTGAAAATTGGTAAATAGACTAATATTAAGGTGTAGAATACAGAAATACAATCAGTTGCCATCAAAATGTTTATTGTGGAATTATTACACGCATTTAAAGTTGTATGGAAAAGAAGCTTCTAATGGGAAAAACGTAGTTTATGCAGCAATTAATAGAAATCTAAAGAAAACGTTTGTACTCCTATAGTGTTCTAGGCATTGAGTTTTGTGTAGTTTTAATATATTATACTTGTAAATATAAAAAAAACCACACAAAACTTATCGTCATTTGTCATCAAAAGAATAAAATCAGGAAAAAATATTTTGTTTTCGGTTTGACTAAAAATTATTAAATAGATTAATATTAAGGTGTAGAATACAGAAATACAATCATTTGACATCAACATCTTATTGTGGAATCATTACACGCATTTAAAGTTGCAGGGAAAAAAAGCTTCTTTCTATCAATTTTAAGAAATTCGAAGACACGGTTTGTACTACAGTGTGCTACGTATTGAATTACACCGTATTATGTTAAAAAAAGTCACACACAACTGTTCGTCATTATTCATCAAAAGAACAAAGTCTCGGGTATAAAATCGGAAAAAAAATTTTTGTTTCCGATTTGACTAAAAATTAGCAAATAGACTAATATTAAGGTATAGAATACAGAAATAAAAACAAGTTGCCAGCAAAATGTTACTATAGAATCATTACATACATATTTAAAGTTGTAGGGAAAAAAATTTAATCGGAAAAACGTAGTTTATGCAGCAATTTGGGAAATTTGAAGAAATAGTGTTGTACGCATTGAATGTTTAAAGTCACACAATTTTTTGCCCATTTTTCAGCAAAAGAATAAAATCGATAAAAATTGTTTTTTTGAGTAAAAATTGGTGAATAGACTAATATTACGGTGAAGAATACAGAAATACAATCAGTTGCCACCAAAATTATTATTATTATTATTATTATTATTTATTTTATTAACGGGATACCCCACTAAAATTTACAATTACTTATTAATACACACACTAACAGAGAATAAAGACATAAAAGAAATATATCACTTGCAAAGCAATTACAATGAAAATATGTAAATGTAAAAAATAAACAAAAAAATGCATTAAGGTAAGGCAAAAAGGTATGTTAATACGAAAATAAACTATGTAATTTACGTTTAAAGGTGTTATAGTGGAATCATTACACTCATTTAAAGTTGTAGGGAAATAATTATAAAGAAAAAAATTAACGTAGTTTATTCAGTAATTTTGAGAATCGTATGTACTAATACAGTATTCTACACATTGAATTACACCGTATTGTGTTAAAAAAGCCACACAAAATTTTTCGTCGTTTTTAATTAAAAGAACAAATCTTGGGTGGGTATAAAATCGGAAAAAAAAATTTTGTTTGGTACTCAAAATAGACTAATATTAAGTGTACAATACAAAAACACACTATCTTTTTAATTTTTAATCATATACATCTTTACAATTAATACATAACATATTAAAAGAAAATTGTTTGTGACGTCTGTAGATTTAAAAGAAAGGTTGAAAATCAGAGTAAGAAGAGCATTTGAAGAACTGGACGTAAAGGAAATTCGAATACCAACTATAATACGCGGGTGGTATGACCTCATTAAAAGATTAATTAACATCGAATTTATTGAAATTTAACCCTGTTTTTGAGAACCTAGTCAATTTGAAACACTTCTCCAAAATTTGTTTATTGGCATTTAACATATGCATTTGCATTAAGCAACTATGTCGACAGATATGTAAAAAGCAGTTACATAAATCGATCCTTCGATAGTTATAGCCAACTAAGTGTTAGCAAAATTAAAAAATATATATATATATATATATATATATATATATATATATATATATATATATATATATATTTGAATCCTGCGTGACCTGCCTCACCAGTAAACATACTCCAAGATGATCAACATATAGTATTCTGCTCAATTCCAAAATTGCCAATTCTATTTCATACAATTCATATTGATTGTCTTGAATCTTTTCCCAGTTGAAGAAAGTCTACACACATTTGTGTAGCCGTTGACGCTTACTCCAAATATTATTTTCTGTGCTCTTTAAAGTCAAAAAAAAAAACAAAAGATATTTCAAATTGGGTTTCAGACAAGATTTATTCGGATGGGATACCGCCCCGCACATTGCAGATAATGGAACTATACCAGCAAAGAAACTAGAGTCTGGCTGGGTTCGTCCTTGTGAAATCGTAGGTTTGGTGAATGTAGATCGTTACAAACTACGAATGAGGTTGGTAGTTTATCAAAGTCCACTAGAGTAACAACAGCCGCTCCTTTCCATATGAAATTATGGATCAAAGAATGAAGTCTTGATGGCTGCATGGAAGTTTTAGATAGTTTTATGGCCTAGGAATCTGATTTTAAGTAATGCCTTTATTTTATTTTTCATTTTAAAAGCTGAGACTCTACACCTTGTTAAAGTAGTTCTTCGGAACTCTACACATGGTTAAAGTAGTCTGTTATGATGAGACTCTACACCTTGTTAAAGTAGTTCTTTGGAACTCTACACATGGTTAAAGTAGTCTGTGATGTTGGAGACTCTACACCTTGTTAAAGTAGTTCTTCGGACCTCTACACATGGTTAAAGTAGTCTGTTATGATGGAGACTCTACACCTTGTTAAAGTAGTTCTTCGAAACTCTACACATGGTTAAAGTAGTCTGTGATGCTGGAGACTCTACACCTTGTTAAAGTAGTTCTTCGGAACTCTACACATGGTTAAAGTAGTCTGTTATGCTGAGACTCTACACCTTGTTAAAGTAGTTCTTCGGAACTCTACACATGGTTAAAGTAGTCTGTGATGTTGGAGACTCTACACCTTGTTAAAGTAGTTCTTCGGAACTCTACACATGGTTAAAGTAGTCTGTGATGCTGGAGACTCTACACCTTGTTAAAGTGGTTCTTCGGAACTCTAGACATGGTTAAAGCAGTCTGATTTGAATTTGAAACTTCATACTCGTAAGCATTAGTGAAGGACGTAGGCCGCAAGGAGCCAACAGTACCTTAATTCTAAGATATGATGATACATTATTTGCTAATGTGATCTATTTTCAGACAGATGAATATTGTGAAGATGTTCCCGAATAATAGTCAGGAAAACCGAGCGATACATGGCCGAGAGCGTCCATTAATCAGGTTTGCCGTGTTAGCATATCGGTCATCATATGTTTATTTTTAGAATGTCACCCTTCAAATAGGGTAACACTGTGGAATGCAGACACATAAATTAAGTATGGCCATAACACATAACAATAATTCAATTGTGTAAGAAAACGTAGCATGTCCGAGGAGCCAGTCTGTAGTTTACTATCAAAAAGCATAGAACACAGACCCACTCCGGCCTTGCTGAATATTGTTCTAGTTATTGTTTAGTTGCTTTCGTTATTAAGTGTATAAACTTTATATTAAAAATCCATAATAATTAAATTTAACTTCAATTGATAACACAAACAAACACTGAAAATCACTCGACAGCTGTTTTGTCTTTTTGGGAGAGTAGTGAGAGAACTCGAGTGTAAGTTTACTATTCTACAAATGCGTGCTGTCAAAAAGAGTGAATGCTATTAGAAGTTGTCTTAAAATATTGAATAGAATTCGAATCTTGCTTAAAAAACAAGACGCTATATTTAAAAGAAGGAAGTTGGTAAACTTCCGGTATATCCAAAAGTGTGCCGGCATTGTATTCATTAAATAGAGCAACTCTGAAAATGGTCCTTTACGCTATATTTTCAGTTTCAATTGAATTTGTAGTTTGATCAGAACGTCTAATAGGCCATTCACCGTAAAATACCCTATATAGGTGATTACAGAAGAAAAATTCAACAATTCTTATGGTATAAAAATGAATGACTGTTCTTTTTAAGTATAAGCACATGTATTGCAAGGTTTTCATTCAAGACTGCCGCCGATTTATAAGTTAGACAAAGGAAGTTTTGTATAGTCAGCAAAGACTTTGTAAGCGTTTCAGTCACTCAATCTATACATTAATGTTATCTTTAAAATTAAAATGAAACTAAATCTACCTGTTCATTGCAAATACAATTCAAAGCAGTTTGGTTTTGTTATGACAAAAGCCGACAAAAGCTTTCAGCGTTTCGCCGCCGTACCGATAAAATAATCACACATATTGTTTGAAAGAATTAATTTCTGCTCAATATAAATTATTTTCTGTTGACAAAATTGATTTCAAAATAAAAACTATGCCTGTGCACGTTAGAAAAACTGTCGAAAGCCCATTTGTCAGATATTATAACATGTATGCTGTGTTATAACGTTGCGTATGTGAACATATTAAAATGTAGGTAATTATAACGATATTGACACAAAAATCAAATTTTATTTTATGTCGAGCATAAGGATATTTGTGGATATGTTACATTTTAAATTAATTGCTTAGATGATCGTGTCTTCAATTTTACCTTGAAAGATGACCATGACACGTATATACATCAATTTCAAAATTTTTACGTGCATTTAGAATTGCTATTGGTTGATTGAAAACGGTACGGGAAAAAATTCCTTTTCCGCGAGCTGAGGCCTCATCGACTAGTCGTAGAAGAATACCTCTCTGAACTAGCACACATTTAATGGCCGGAAAAGGTAAGAGGAGATTACCATCCTCTAAACCGACCCAGGCCACAGTAAGTAGTAAGAGATCACTATCCTCTATACATCGCAATACACATCGGTTGCAACGACGGGCGTAACATCGACGAAGAACGCTCCAGGTGCCGTAGAAAGTATATCTCACTTCCAGCACTTGACCAACTTGGAGGGTTAGATGATCCCAACCGCAGATAACTAAACGGTGCCAAGACGCGACACTATCTTCGCCTCTTGGCTGAAGGCCAGTTACCTGAGGAACTGGTCAGTCATCCGGGACCTGCTCCGGAGCAGACTACATGAAAGCGGTTGAGGGACGCATCTAACCCTCAGAACCGCAGAAGAGCTAGGCAGGTGAAACACCGCACCTCCCGAACTGGAGGATCCTCATCATCAAAGATACCGGGAAAACTGGGAATTTTACCAGCGGATAGCACCAACTAAGCGGAAGCGTTTAAATGCACGAAGGTAGCGGTGCAGGCAGAATAATACCCGGACGTGATTCTCACGTAAGATGAAATATCTAAGGTTGGCAACGCTATTATCAACCGGATCGAAAATGACGACTGCCTGGTGTAGTTGTTGGACTGTCACAACATCGATGCAGTGGAGTGGCTATATCCATAAATCTCCCTTAGATGGCATGGAAGAAAACAAAGTTGGCGGTAAAGATGGGAGAAGATATCCCCAATTCGCACAATATCACATTCTTCGTCTCTATAAGTGCGGAACACGATTAGTGGGTCACCAGAATGCTGGTCTGCAAATAGCTGATGGAAAGTTCACTGCTGCAGGAGAAAGGGCGACGACAGTGTTCCGACGGTCAGCATTGACGAGACGTCGGCAGCAGCAATTGAGGTAGCAGCGCGACACGTCCACTACCGGTTTGGGGACAAGAAGAAATAGGAGGAACACTCTCCTCTTCTAGCTGAACACATTAGACTGGCCGATAATGACTGATTTTGCAACATGACTTTATACCGTTTGCCTCTTTGCATATAGAAAGTATGGTACACTTCAAAAGCGTATTAGTTGACGGTCTTACGTGATGTGACGTTTGCAAATCGTTTTTATTTGTATTATCCAATCTGAAGTAGTTCAGACATTAAATACTCAACAAAAACTTGGAAATTTATTGACACTACACCTACAACTACTTTTTTTTAACTTAAAAAAGCTCTTTTGTTTAAATTAATTTAAAAAGCTTTTTTAAACTAAGATAAAATTTCGTTGTAGTCTCAAACCGCCTGACAATAAATTGTCGATATATTGTTGCATATTTTAATGACTGAACAACGGCTGATTGGATAAAGAAGGCAGTCATTTTCTTTCACGAGCAAACGTTATATCACGTAGGACCGCCATCAAATACGGTATCAAGTCATGTTGCTAAATCAGTCATTGTCTGCCGGTCTACATGTAGGTCCTCTCTCACATCTATAACTGGGGACTCGGAAAGAAACACTAGCCCGACAGTGACGACAGTTACAAACACTGAAACAGACATATGGAGCATACTACCAAATCTCACTGCTTTTCCAGCCACTGCAGGACCTGTCAATGGCGGTTGAGGGGGAAGTGGGTGACAAGCTATGATTGGGGAGGATGAGCACCTACCCCACTCGCCGTTCTAAAGCCAGGCTTGAGGGTAACAGGGTAGCCCAGAAGAATATCCACCACGCTAAGGCAGCTTTACATCTCTTTACTTCTGGAAATTTACATCTAGAGCAGGAAGAGGAAATAATTAGTACTGATTTTCTTTAGCTACAAACCCCAGGTTATACAAGATGTTTTCTAATTGAATGTATATAACTTAAGGGAGCTTGATTTTAGTCTATTTTAAGAAGAAAAACTTTATATTAAGGTAATGTCTTAACTTTGGTGGTAAAAGTTTTCTAGAATAAATTATTTGATAGTATTCTATAACACTATTTTACATATTATAATGAAATTTGGCATACATACTGTATCAAGAGGTATTTTTTTTTTATTTCCATCTATAGCCTTTGTACAGAATTTGACACCTCCTTTTTTCTGCATGGTGATATTGTCGTATTAGCGATATTGCTATGATCATAGAGAAAAACGTTTTTATTTTTTTACCTAGCAAAATAGGAAGGCCAAATTTCGTACGAAGCTGCGTATTCTGTAAAAATTAATGGTACCCCTCTTCTCTCCATGACTTCATCATGTCTCATCCTCTCTCGCAATCTATTCAAACAGTAAACAAAAAATAAAAACCCTAAAACTAATCAAAACACGTTGCCACAAAAAAAAACAAGTTATTATAAAAGAAAATGGAAATAACAATTCGAATAATGCATTTAAAGTTAAGATATGCAATAATTTATTTTTGCATCAATATTTCCAAACATCTGTAGGTATTAGGTAAAGTTGTTTTAAAACAATTTAAACGGGTTTCTACATGCACATGCATATGACTCCACTCCAACTTATCAAAAATGAACGAAGGGGTGGCTAACTCTTTCTGTTAAGTAAACAGATTATAGAAGTAATTGATCGAAATTTATTTAAGAATGCTGATTATTATCTATAAACGTTACTTTTCTTTTAATATAAGGCTATTACAGACTGTTTTTAGTTTCAGGTATTTTGATGATTTTTTCTTCCATGTTAAACGGTTTTCTAGGTAACTCAACTCCGCAACGATGCTAATGAAGAAGTAACTTCTGAGGTAATTAATTTATTGTTTAAAATAAGTTTAAACTACCTAATTTATATTTTTGCAGGGTGTAATATTAACTACGGAAGTAATACAAATACCGGTTTCATGTCTTTACAACTTGTAGGCCAATCGTAATTCTTAATACGGTGTAGATCTCTGGGCACGCTGGCATGCGGATTGGTTGAAATTCGTTTAGAGCTGGTGCACCTGCTGGGGAGGAAGCTGAAGTGGGTGAAGCCTGGTGGGGAAGGATTATGAGATCAGTTACTATTATTTTAGTTACTACCCTTCTTTGTTGTCTCAATATACTACTTATACTTAGTAGTACAGTTCAACAAGTTTCTCGTGTCAGGGCGGAGCAAATGCGCGGGGACAATATAATAATTTGGAGGAAGAGGTGATTGAGAATTAAGCTGCATTAGCCTGTTTAAAATGTGTTAATCAAACAGTTTTGAAAAATCACTTACAACAAAAAAGTATGTATGGTACATACACTGTGCTTATAAATGAGTGAATGTACCTATAATTAATTTTTTTTTATTATACTTTTTCGTCTTGATAAATCGAACGCATTCCAAAATCTTCTAGTATTTGGAACATTTTCTATTTTCTATTAAAAATTTAAGTATTTGGTCCACAAAAAAGTAGGTAGGTATAATTGTATTACCAATTGCTTTTTTTGGGAAATAATCACATTGGCTTTTGGTGCGCCCTTTGTGTGCGTGTTTGGTTTTTTTTTTTTTAATACCTAGTTTAAAATAATATCGACAACAAGACGACTGCGTGTGCAAAATTATTGACCTTTTAATTGCAAGTGCTGATGGACTGACGGCCGTCACTTGATATACATTGAATAGATAGATTTCCGCAAATTAACCTGAGACGTTCGAGATAAAATTTTGAATCTTTGCAGAATTCTTGGTACAATGCGAATTGTGAAATACAGTTGGGTTCGGGTTCGGTTTCGAATTGACACCAGTTTCTATTTCCTTTATTTGCATGTGCATCGTACTGACTTCTTATTAAGTTGTGCATTGAGAGTTTAAATTAAAAACCAGAAAAAATGCATTTGCCTTGGTAGTTTAATATGTAGTTTTTTAAAAATATTTTTTAAATTTTTTGAATATGTTTGGATTGTATTTCACTTTTTAATGTTGAGTTAAATAGGATTAACTAACTATTTCAACTGAACAAGGTATCGGTTAAAGTGAGCACGAGCCTTTGATAATTTACAAAACATTTATGTCACGGTTTTAGTCCTTTGATTCCCATGCTTCAGAAATATTGAAATTTTTGCATTGTAACATTTTGTTTGTAATATTTACATTTACTTAAAATATTGTACCACAAAACTAATGTGCAAATAAACTCCAAATTGTTTTATTTATTTTTACCTAAACCAGTGGATACGTTTCTTTTGCACTGTTATCGAATAAATTATTACACCCGCTAGCTATTTCAAACAGAGCATCATATATTTCTCCAAGTTGATATCGTAAAGGTGTTAGTAGCGTCAATTTACTAGACCATCTAGTATCTGATAGAGGTTTCACCGTTAAATTCGGTATGTGTTTTTAGAACTGACCATCACGATTAATTGAGGCAGAGAAAAATTTATAAATTTCTTGGACTGTTGAAAAAAATGTATACACAATATATTACATTTTACAGCATCGTTCACAACTAAATTTAAACTATAGTTTACAACAAGGACAAAAATGCTCTTGAATTTATATTAAGAATCTTTTTTTGTAAACCATTATGTTTTCCTCGCATGTTTGCCCCATTGTCGTAACCTTGTCCGCGTAAGTCGTTAATACTTAAACCATTTTGTTCTAGTGTTGTTAATAAAAAGTTGTTAACCCTTCTCCTGTTGTATCTGTTATTGGACAGAAAGTAAAAATGTTCCTGAACACAAAATTCATTTTGAGTTGTATTTAAATTCACAAATCGAATGCAAACCGAAATTTGCTCTTGGTGACTACTATCGGGGGTGCAATCTAATATAATAAAAATATTTTGATTGCCTAACATTATTTAAAATATGCGTTTAAGATTATTTCCTATTAAATTGATTATTTCATTTTGGATTTTATCTCCGAGGTAATGGGGCATTTTTAAGTTGTCGTGCATTTGCACTCTTTTAGTATGCTCAGCCATCACGGGATCAAATTTAGCTATCATTTCTATGCATTTTAGAAAGTTTCCGTTACTTTTTCGAATAATTTATTATTACTACCGCGGAATGCTAAGTTTTGTTGAGACAAAAATTGGATAGTGTAAAAAATCCTTTCAATAACCGCGTTCCAATATTTAGTTTCCAAATTCAATACATTTTGAGAAGCAAAATGAATTGTTGTGTTAGATTTTAAACGATTCAGTAATCAGACCATTTTTAAAATTTTCAAAATGTAACTTGCTTTTTTCATGAAGATTTAAATGTTCGCCTATATGTTTCCAATCACTAAAACCGTTTTCATTACTTAATTTTGTAATTTTAAATAAATTTTCCATGTTAAATATTTTGCAACAGAAACAAAATACAGAGTTTTTTGATTTTGAATATAAAAGCCAATCTCGTTTAATATTTTCTGAATTTGGTAAAATACGTATAAAATGTCTGGAAGAAAATTTACCAGATTTGTTTAGGATAATCATTACATTTGTTTCGGTAAAGACAAGGTCCGTTTTCTACTAAGCTTTGAATTTGAGAGGAAGAAAATACATTTGGCCATAAACAGGGATCGTTAGGAATAGGTGTACAAGTATATACTCATTTTGTTAAGTCCAATTTCAGCTGTTGCTGTTGGATCAGTAGTTGACGTAGTTGTAATATCAATATGGACATTGATGTCGGTAGAAATTTCGTCTCTACTTGTTGATGGAGTGAATCCTCCGCCTGATGTATACTACCAATTACAGTGGGTACAGCTGATGACTGCAAATCTTTATTGCTTATTCCAAAGAAATGGGTAATTTTTTCATAATTATTCTTCAAATCTTCTTCGCGTTTCTTTTTCTAAGAAGATTTTGATGGCCAGATAGTTTTTTCTTTTTTTTCTTCTTCAGACATCTTCTGAAATAAATAATACATTCAAACAGTCTGAATAAATAAAATACAGAATAAATTGAAATTAATTAGAATTATACAAAAATACAAAGCTAACAAAAGCGTTTCAGATTTTTGTTAATTTTGATTTATTCTGATAATGTTCGACAAAGTTTTTTAAATGTATACTAAGAAGTAAGAACCAATGAATTTAAAACCAAATTCATTTATAAAATAAAATTAAAACAAAATATAAAATTAGCTTACCTTATTATATTGTAGAGTTTTGTTTTTTTCTACAAAATCGGCAATCACAACAACTTAAAAATAATCACTATCACAATATTAATTTGCTTTATTCTAATTTAATTCGTTTTTCAAGAAACGACCATCAATGAATGGAGGTTGAAGGTAATAATCGTATAAGAATGAAAGCAGTAACAGTAAGCATGCAAGATGCAAGTTTGAACAAGCAGATCTGCAACTTGCAAAAATTAAGAATTGACAGGAAAAGAATCGTTTGGCGCTAATTGAATCTAGCTGCGTATACAGTAATGCCAGATGAAATTTGTTTAGTTGCCGGTCGCCACATTAATTAGTTCGATAAATTTTGCTAGATATGAAGAAAGAAATGTTGAATGTTTTTAATAACACAAGTCTCTTGTAATTGTAACATGCAAGGTAAGATGTCCATGTCTTTTTAGTGATTGTTGAAATTTAATACACACGTTGATAAAGGAATATACAAAACAAAGCAAGGAGTGTTTTTAACGTAAAATAAACCATTGCTTTGACCGAGAAACCGATATTAAAGTAGATGGCATCGAGCTATAAATAATAAACAAACAATAATAATCGAAATATTTAAAAGATTTAAAGATTATAGGAAAGCAGTTGCAGCACTTTACATAGAATATTTATTTTAAACAAAAAAGTAAAAATATGTTATAATCTTAGGCCGTCGATAATGTCAAAATCGCCTTCGGCCTTCGGCGCCCTTTGCAGCGTTGCGCCGTCGGGCGCAGCCCGAGTTCGCTTTATGGATGGCGCGCCACTGCTGTTATCTTTACAGAAAAAAATATTTGTTTTTTTTTATATGAAAACGTAAATTCGATATTAGAAAAAATTCGATGTACCTGAGGTGTACTACATTTTCCCCTCAAAATATTTATAACATAACCATTAAACGTTTCAATTCCCGCCAAAGTTTACCTGTTATAGAGAGTAAGGTCGCAGAATTTGGTTTCAGTGTTTTGCTAAAGAATTTAAATTAAAATGGATGCGGCAGAAGTTAATCAACGCATGAGAGAATTTCAAAATGAATACTTAGAATTTCTATCAGATGAGGTTTGTCCACAATTTAACAAACTTATTACCATATCTATTCACTTTTTAGGCTGATCAAAATAAGTACACAGACTTGATTCAAAACTTACTAGCAGATAAAGGCAAGAGATTAATTGTTAACATAAACGATTTGCGCAAACGAAACCCTGAACGAGCCACCGGGTTGCTCAACAATGCTTTTCAAGAATTGGTAGCTTTTCAACATGCTCTAAAGGAATACGTTGGGAGACTTTCTTCAGACAATATGAAACAAGATGAAGAATTCTTTATTGGTTTTGAGGGAAGTTTCGGAAATAAACATGTAACACCACGTTCTTTGCATTCTCGATATTTGGGAAGTCTGGTGTGTATAGAAGGAATTGTTACGAAATGTAGGTTTGATATTATTTTAATAAGAAACAGATGTATTTGTTTATTTTAGGTTCATTGATTCATCCTAAGATTGCTAAAAGTGTACATTTTTGCCCTACTACCGGAAAAATGATTGAAAGAAAATATACAGATTTGACTTCTTTAGAAGGCTTTCCCAGTTCTTCTGTGTATCCATCAAAGGTTTTAGACTCATAACTATTTTTGTTGTAATCATTTATCTACCTATTAATGTGTAGGATGAAGGTGGTAATCTTCTTGAGACGGATTTTGGTTTGTCCTTGTATAAAGATCACCAGACCATATCAATTCAGGAAATGCCAGAAAAAGCACCTGCAGGACAGCTACCTCGATCGGTTGATATAATCTGCGATAATGATTTAGTCGATGCTTGTAAACCTGGTGATAGAATACAAGTAGTCGGCAGTTACCGATGTCTGCCTAATAGGCAGGGTAGTTTTACAAGTGGCACTTTTAGGTATTTGATAAAGTTATTTTAATGTAGTAGTTCCATAATTAATTGTAGGACGGTCATAATTGCGTGCAACATATCTCAGTTAAGTAAAGAAGCGTCTCCGACAATTTCACGTTCTGATGTAGCTCGTTGTAAGGAATTGGTTGCAGCGAATAAGGATATTTTTAGTTTACTCGCTAAATCTCTGGCTCCCTCTATACACGGTCACGAATACATAAAGAGGGCAATTCTTTGCCTGTTATTAGGTGGAGTGGAAAAAGTATTAGAAAATGGTACTTGAATTTAGAGGAGACATTATATATTACTCATCGGCGATCCTAGTGTTGCAAAATCACAATTATTACGTTATGTTCTTTCAACTGCACCTAGAGCAATACCTACAACTGGATCGAGGTTCAACTGGGGTCGGTCTCTACTCACGCTGTAACGACTGATCAAGATACTGGAGAAAGAAGCTTAGAAGCGGGTGCCATGGTTTTGGCAGATCGTGGGGTGGTTTGTATTGACGAATTTGATAAAATGTCTGATGTGGATCGCACAGCTATACATGAAGTTATGGAACAGGACTAGTTACTATCGCTAAAGCGGGAATTCACGCTAGTTTAAATGCTCGTTGTTCCGTATTAGCAGCTGCTAACCCGGTGTATGGAAAAGTGAGTTACAAAACCTTACGTAACTAGAGTTATTCTTATTTTTTTCAGTATGATCAATACAAAACTCCTATGGAAAATATAGATTGCCAAGATTCTCTTTACTTTCAATGCTTTTGATTTATTGTTGCTGTCAATGTTAGATAATTGTCGACGAAGAAGTCGATTCTATGATTTCAGATCATGTAGTTCGAATGCATCGTTATAGAAATCCTCTTGAGCAAGATGGAGAAGTGCTTCCCATGGGCACAGGTGTGGATATGTACACAACACAGAATCTAAATGCAGCTGAAAACGAAAGAGAAACTCCAGTTTATGAAAAATACGATCCTTTACTACATGGAGGGCGTCGCAAACGGTCCGATAAAATACTTAGTGTAGAATTCATGATAAAATTTATACATTTCGTTAAAATTATGAAACCCACTTTAACGGAAGAAGCTTCCAACATTATTGCGGACGAATATTCAAAATTGAGATCCGAAGATGTTATGAACGAGAACGTGGCTAGAACTCAACCAGTTACCGCGCGTGCACTTGAAACATTGATTCGGTTGTCTACGGCTCACGCCAAAGCACGGATGTCATTAACCATCGATAAGAAAGATGCGAATGCCGCAATAGAACTAGTACAATACGCGTACTTTAAGAAAGTGTTGGAAAAAGAAAATCGTAAACGTAGAAGAGAATCGACCGAGGAGCGTTCTTCCGCAGACGAACAAGAAACAGAACAAAGACCACGAAGAAGACCGAGAGTTGGGACAGACGAGTCGAGTGAAGAAGTTTTAAGTCAACGCACTACTCGTAGTCAAAATGAAACTCCACCAACTACTAATGGTACAAATGGAACTCACGAGGAAACCATGGAGATGGAGGAGGAAACGGAGGCTTTCATCAACGAAGAAAGGTGATTTGATTGATCCCTCAAAAGTATTCACTAAATGGTGAAATTTCAGGTTGTCATCCTTTAAGAGCAATTTGGTTGCGAATGTTTAAAGAAAAAAGGGCGTCATCGTTGAGTCTCGCAAGCATAACGACGACAATTAATGCGGAAAATCCGAACAATTCTTTTACTAAAAGCGAGATTGACGCGGCTATGGATAAAATGACCGCTGATAATCAAATCATGCTTTCAGATCGGGATTGTGTGTTTTTAATATAATGCCTTATTACACTATGCTTGTATTATTTTTAAATAGAGAATGTAATGGCATTCGAATTACGAAATAAATTTATTTTAAGATTTTTGTCTGTAGTTTGTCTTTTTTTTCAATACAAATGCAATGAAGTTGTGGCTGGTTAGTAACATGTGATCACACCAGCATTGCGCCGGATTGCTCCCTCCCACGCGCGCCCCCAGGTGACTGATAGGAAACGGCTTTAGTGGGAATGATCGTGGAAGAGACCCCTTCGACCGGTAAAGTTGCAAAGATGCTGATCTATTATACAACTATGATTGGTAGCGATCAAAAGCGGAAACCGTGAACCAGCTACTTAGCCCAACTGTCACGTCTTGGTTAAGAACCTGTACTTGGTTAAAACGGTGTCGGATTGTGAGCAATACGTACCGAACGAAGTAATACTGA
>JALBCR010003409.1:0-60688 GCA_030710515.1 Abscondita cerata | reverse complement strand
AAGATGCAGGTGGCGTGATTCAACTGATTCTAGAGCTCTAAGTACAAGTCATAGTTAATACTTTCTGTTATTTTCAGTTCTTCTAAAAATTTTTGCTGTTAGACATTTAAAGTTGAATATTTGTTACTAAACTCATTTGTCTTCGGTTATTATCTTTTTCCTGCTACACTATTATGTGGGATGTTTGGTGGTTTATGTGAGTTTGAGACAAATGGAAACACCTTGGCATCACTTTTCTAACGTAGATAGTATATTAGAGTTTATTTATATCGTACTTATGTTTATGCATTCTAATGATGTGCAAAGTTTTTTTGTCTTGAGTTATTTGGTAGTCAGAAATACAGGCAGTTTCATTTAAAATATCTCACTTGAAGCACAATCAAAATATTTAAAATGTGGCTTAAATAATCTCAATATATGGTATGCCTTAAGATTTTTAATACTATTTTGTCGTTTTATGCTACAGAATTATTGTAGTGCCCTCCTCTGTATATATGATATTCATTGTAATAAAATGATAATGTAATGAATAGATTTAAAATTAGATACGAGTTTCTACAACAAATCAGGTCTTGATAGTGAAATATTTGTTTGATATTAATATGCAAAAAGTAATGTTGTTTGTACAGATTAAGACACTTCAACAATTTTTAAAAGAAATTAAAATCTCATTTGTTTTTTTTTTGAAAATTAGTTATGGCCCACATGTTGTACTTGTTGAAACTATTAGTTTTAAGACGTACTTTTTTTCAGCTTGAAGGTTGTTTTTACTATCTGTTTAAATGTTAAGAGCTATAGTGAAGGAGCTTGTAAGTTAATTAAAACAACTGGGCCTGTATACCATTGTGAGAAATAAATTTGAATTTTTAAAATGTTTAAAAAATATCCCACAATGGTATACCTTGTAGATGTGAGTTGTTTTAGTTAACTTTACCAAGAGAATACTCCACTATAAAAAAATTACAACATTTTGATAGATAAAAGTAAAAACAACCTTCAAAAAACAGAAAAAGAAAATTGCGTCTTAGAAAACAATAGTTTCAATAAATTTATAACATATGGAGTTATAACAGATTTTCCAAAAAAAAACAAAACAGGATTTTTTAATTTCTTTTAAAATTGTTTGAGTGTCACTAATCTACTAACCTAAACAACCTTTAGTTACTTTTTTTGCATGTGTATCAGTAGTATTTCCTTTATGTAAAGTTTTCTGATTTGTTAACACAAATTTCATTAATATAGTTTTAAAATCTGTTTATTACATTTATGGAATTTTGATACAATGAATGTATATATACAGGGAGGGGCACTACCAACGAATTATCTCTGTAGCACTAAAAACGACAAATAATGTAAAAATCTTAAGGCATACATATATTGGGATTATTTAAAACCACATTTTAAAAAATATTTTTGATTGGCCATAATGCTCCAGAAACACGTACTAGTATCAAAATTAGGTTATTATTTTAAATGAAACACCCTGTATTTTTTCTATTTTTGAATATTAGGATAAAAAAACTTTACACATCTAAAATTAAATTCATAAACATAAATTACGATATAAATTAATTAATACATGTACCATCTCGTTAAGAAAGTGATGCCAAGAGTTGTTTTCCATTTTGTCCATCTAGATACCGCTATTTTTTGGCATAAAAATACATATTAGATAATAACGGGAAAAAGAATAATAACCAGAGATAAAATGAACATTTTAGTATAAACTTAATCCAGCTTTAAATATTAACCTTAAAAATTTTTTTTTTAGAACGAGGGGTCAATAGAAATGTGCTTATGACCTTCATGCCGAGCTCTACAGAATCAGTTGAATCACGCCCACCTGTCAAACAACAGTAACCGTTATTAGTTTCAGCAAAAATCGATGACACTGTAAACATTGGGTAACTGTTAAAAAAAAATAATGGTTTTTGAAATTATCGTATTACTGTTAGAGCAATTTGTATTACATTCCTAGTTAACAGGTTAAAGTTTGTCGATGTGCACAGTATGAGCGATTTTGATGTGCCAAATAACGGTTGCTGTTGTTAAACATCAGTAAATTGTGACAGGTGTGCGTAATTCGACTGACTTTTAGTGCCCGATACTAGTCATAAGCACGATTTCTGTTTATTTTTCGAAAAAATAAATATTTTTAAGGTAAACGTTTAAAAACCTTGTAAGTTGCAAGATAATGTCCATATTGCAAATATTTCACAGGTAACTTAGACACCAGTACATCGTAAATTGTTAAACTATCAAATTTTTTAAATATCTCGAAAACTATCAGGTGAAGGGTTGGTAACCCTAATACCAACTAAGAAGTAATTAGTTCCAGCTTTCAACAGGCTAAAGAAAATGTGGAGTGTTCCATTTCAGTTACAGCAAGGTATTTAAGTTTTAAGTAGTTAGTGTTATGCGTAGTACAAAAAACACCCTGTACATCATAACATACAATAGTAAATATTGCAAAGAGATAAAAAGAAGACTCTTAGTAAGGGTGGTGTAAACCAAAAGTTGCTTGTTCTTATTTATCTTGAAGTTATTGCATTTTTTGCAGGATTTGCAAATCAGGTAAAATCGATTTATCTCAGAAACGTAAGCAAGTAGGTATAGAAACATGTTAAAGGCCATTCATTGTTTTTTATTTTACAATTTGAAAATAGCAAGAATACAGAGTAATTTATTTAAAAGAACCCAACTTTTGATATGGTACGTATTTCTAGAACATCCTGTACAATAACTAAAAATATTTTTAAATATGGTTTCGAATAATCTTGACATATGTATGCCTTAAAATTTATAACATTATTTGTCGTTTTAATGCTATAGAATAATTCGTTGGTAGTGCCCCATCCCCTGTATATATTAATAAACAGTAAGCTCAAATAGTCATTCTGAAACTTAGGTTCTCTAGCGCTAGCCAAAGAGTTAAGTTTAGGCTGCTTAACATTGTTGTACAGTTGATTCTGACGCCGTGGGATTGCTGTAGCTGTACGTGATCACCACTTTGCCATACAGTTACCATTTGTAGATGATGGATTCATATAATACTCGATAAATCTTGGTAGATCTGTGGCGACATATAGGACTTTGAGATATGTGTAATCCGGACGCGCTATCTGCGTTTATGTGTCTTGGACCGTAATGGTCACACATGTTGACTATCGCTTGAGCGAGCTCCAACGCCCAGAGTAGCTTGAGCAGGCTTCAACGTAAGAGCCTGCCTCAGTTCAAACAAGTCTTAGATGGGAAAGTACGTTAAACTTAGTTGGGAATAGATTCCAACCAGTACCGGTCGGCCAATAAGAGGCCAATTCTTACCCCCTACGGTATTATTACTTCACTTGTTAACTAAAGAACGCGATAAACAAACGACCGCTTCTTGGGGTTTGAAAAACTGAGCTGGGTAGTCGCAGTCAACGACTGACGACACATAGCGCCTACCTTAAACAGAGCCCTGCACGCCTTGCGACGTTGCTCCGGTTCTCCGGGTTTATTAGTAAACGGTCGTGGTTCAAAAAAAAACCTACTGTACATGTATATTAGAAAAATAACAAAATAAATCATATTTAACACAATCAAAATTAACTTATAAGTTTGACAAAGTTTTCTTGGGCGCCACAAATTTTTAAACTTAAAAATTATTTTTGGTAAAGGTGGGAAACAATTAAAAACGACGTATTCTAGACAAACATGCTTTCCAAACAAACATTTTAAATTAAACTAAAGCAATTTTTCCAATTTGCGAAACATCTATTTAGCCACTGGTACTCAAAAACTGGGTGTTGTTATTAAAAACTCACTGCACTACTCTTGTGTATTTGCAAAACCAAAATTAAATTAAGGATTAATTTGCTCCTTTTATTAATTTTCCAATCCGACAAATCGATTGGGAGGGATTACAATTCCACCTCAAACTCTCTCTGGTTCTGCCCGTATTCGTTTTACGTTCTCATATAAAAATATGCGTATGACAAATGCATTTGGACTCGTTCTCATTCTTTACGAGGTATTTTCGTGAAGTTTTATATCATGTTAAAACGTTTGAAATTTTGGAACGTTACAGCATAAGGGACAACTGACAGCTATGTGATAAGTGTCATAAGAAAGTAAACGTCAACGAACCGTCAAGAGCCCCGATAACCCCAGTCAGTGAGTACCCGCCCGCTCTCCAGACTTGCATCACAAAAGCCAAGGTGGCCCTTTGTTTTTTGGTGGTTTTTGTTTTTTTTTTTGGTGGTCTCCTGTTTGTTAAACCTTAGAAGAGACATGAAATCCCTGTTCTCATATTCGCGACACTCATTCTAACTGTTTCCTGTGTTTCTAGCGTCGGCCCACTCTCTAGCAACTCAAGTAACGGTGTCACGGAAGCAGTCACAAAAATAGTATACAAGTAATACGGGAATGTACTCAGTAATAGGAAGTCGCTAGAAACCACAGGCCCGCATCCACGATGGGTGTATAGTAATGCCTAACCATCATGGGGATTGCCATCAACAACTCGCACTAATTTGAAGTGACACAAATGATCGGGTAGTTAGGATGCGTTGGTCACAATGTTATAGACTACTTAGACCAAGTCTCATCATCACACTGTCTTGAGTACCGTATGGTAGCAAGGTGTAGAGGGAATTCCTTGAACCTCTATGTCATTCAAATCTTGTAATTTAAAGAATTTCTTGTTTAGAATAAATAGAATGACGTTGCTTAGATTAGTTATTCCGTCATTGGTAATGACATACAAATATTATTCGATAGTATTTTTCGATAGATAAAGAAATAATTTGATGAAACATTTAGTAAGTTTGTTGCAACTGTGCAACCAAGTTGAGTTCTGCAGTTTATAGAAGAGGCGAGGGATGACGTAATTATCAAGTAGGTTCAGTTTCTGGTGAGGACTCTGTAGAACATTGATTTCCGATATCATTTAAAGTTGATCCTTATCGATAGTAAAAGGAGTTCTTTCTAGTAATCGATACTTTATTTTTGGAGACCGTTGATATGGTCTTGCATTTTGTAGATTGACTTTCATTCCTCTTGCTGTTACAAAATCGCAAGTCCTTATTATAATAGTTATTTGGATCAGTAGTTGAAAAAATGATATTTTGCGAGTGTGAGTGATATTGCCTAGTCGAGGCCCCTAGCCGAGGCGGAGCAACACGAGCACTTGCAAGAAATTTTTGGACGTGTAATCCACAAAATTTTTTATGCCGACAAACTTCAAAATATTTACAAAATTATTCTTAATTTAGTTGAACTATTTATTGCTGGGGATTTATTGTTTTTGATTGGTACCCACTTGTCATTGCATAACTACTTAATTTTAAATTTAAAATTAAAGTGACATTTTGGTGTAATTTTACCAAATTTTGTAAGGTCAAGGCCGGGAATTTGATGTTCCCGGGCGATTTTGAATCCTACAAAACTGTCAATAATGATCGGCGGCATAAAAAATATTTAAAAACGGATGTGTACGAGTGTTTGATACTTGTTACAGTTATTCCGTTTACTCCCGGACTGAAAAGACATCGGGTGAACGTCTTATAGACTTTTTAATGGTAATGGGCAAAAATAAATGTAACGATGTTTGTTATTCAAGATCCACTTATTATCAATAGCAGATCGAACTTCTGTGGAAAGTAAAAAAAGCAGGAGAAATTTTTGTCGCAATGCACGAAAAAATTTGAAATAATTTTTAATTAATAATATCTCAATGGCGTACCATTTTTTAAAAATTGAAATCAATACCCGTATGCGCGGTAATGATTATGATGAACATAAAATTCTAATATAAAAAATACAGTTCATAGACGTTTTGCTTTATCTTATTTAAAGCTTCATCAATATTAGACACTTTTCGAAATCATTTTTTGATCCTCCAAAATTGTGATAAATAAAGTTTTGTTTCTTAGAACTCCGTTAGGTAAAGATTGATTTATTTATTTGTATTCAGATGAGAGAATGAAACAACGTTCAAAGTTAAATATCGTCGACGTTTCGCCCAACAAGCGTGGGCATCCTCAAGGCTTAATTTAATTTATTAGGTCGTGTAGGTCAAGAATTTAAACAATTTAAACGATTTAAACAAACAGCACATATTTAAATGCGTGGTCAACAATTTAAAATTTAAATAAATTAACAAAAGTATTTAATAAATAAATAAAGCATTAAGGAAGCCCACGCTTGTTGGGCGAAACGTCGGCAAAATTTAACTTTGGACGTTTTTATTCTCTCTTTTCACCTAAAGTTTTTCTAAGGAACAACTAGTAGAAAGGGCTGACACCTTTCCGGGATGGTAGCAACATGTAGGCAAATACATATGGTATTCAAGAGTGATATAACAATAAAAGTAAAAGATGCGAGTTGTCATCACGAACAACATTGGTTTGAGTGATGAAGCACAAAAATTAAATTGTAAGGTAATAATTTGCCTCCAAAAACTAAAGAAACGGTTTTTATTTTTTTAGCGAAGAACGAATACCGGATTGAAAAAAATCAAGAGAAGAAATTTGGTTAGAAATGATTGGGGACTGCAAGAATAATTATTATTTTAAAAGAAATCTACCAAAATAGGCCACTGGTAGAAATATGTAGTAGAAATTAAAAAAATGTGGTACATTAAAAATCCTCTTAATACATAATACATGTACGCCAAATTTCATTAAAATATCTAAAATGGTATTACATATATTAATAATAAATTGTTTATTTTGAAAACTTTACTACCAGTACCTCAAAAGTTAAGATCTTTAAGACATACGTTCATATGAAATTTTCTTCTTAAAATGTACCAAAAATTGCTCCCTTAAATATTAACATTCGATTAGAAAACACAGAGTATAAAGCAAAGCACATTATAAACGACAAACAATAATGATAAAACTGTATATTCTTTATATTAAATGTGAAAGTGTTTACGTATTTTATGTCTTTCTCATTTATTTAATCATTTATTTATTCGTATGGTACATTATACAAATATTGTATTGTGATGTAAGTATTATGTATGGTGCCCCAGAAGTGTAAACCTGTGTAGTGTGGTGACAAAACCGTGTGCCATTGTGGATTGGTTCGTCTTGGCAAAGCATTTGCTTCAAGGTTTAGGGAACCCACTAAAACCTAAACATGCCAACCCTTACCTATCTTAGTAGTCCTATGTAATAATATTAATTAAATGTGTAAACATTATAGAAAGTAAATAAGAACATAAAATATAACAGCACAGCCATTGCATGACGATATACAGGGTGTTGCTATATTCGAGTGACAATGTTCTACCCCAGAAAAGTCTTGTAAATTGGTAAATTTTGATAAAGGACATAAACCCTTAAACGACTTAGTTGCAGAGATACAGGGTGTTGAAAGTTTAAAATAAAAATTATAAATTTGCAATAACTCAAAAATGCTCGACAAAATACTGCTTAACTTCAGATGTCCTTTAAATTAGTAAACCATTATATAGCTTCGTCCGTTAAGTTATGAATGTTTACAAATCCTCCTTTAAATTTTGTTAATTGACAATCTTCCACAATATGCGCAACGGTCTCTGGTTCGTTTCCACAGTCATAATTTGGTTTAGACTCATTTAAACAACATAGAGTTGCATTTTGAATGGCTTGTTTTTATGCTATTTCCTTTTGACAAAATTTTTTCTTTTGATCAAAGCCAGAAACTTCTATTGTTGGATCATCAATAAGATTTAAAAACATCAACTCCAGACCATAATTTTTTCCACTCTTCAACTTCAGAACTTTCGCTTTCTAACTTGCAGTATTTTTTAGTTTACTTTATTATACAAATACAAATTTGTAAAGTGAATTTAACATTTTGAAAAAGATTAAACTCATTTTATAAAAATTGCATTAATAATAACATCGATAATACATTTGTTAATAAAAAAATTATGACAAACGGATTGAACCCAGATTATGTAAATCATTATTTTACTGTTTTTTACCCTCTCACCCTTTAAACACTTAAATTACGATCAAAATTTGTTCTCATTTATACAGGGTGTCCGGATATTCCGTGTTACATAGAGCTACTGCAGATTCCTAGGACTCAAATATGCAGATTTAACCCAAATTACCTTAGTTGATAGTTACAGAGCGTCAAGGTATTATTTTTTAATAGTTTTTCTTAGATATTTTTTACATTTAAAAGGTCCTAATTTTTTGTGCCTTCTTGTATAATTTAGGTTAAATCGTACATTTTAGTCCCAAAAATCTACCCTGTACGTCTAACAAAATATGTTGACTAACTGTGCTCAAATTGTGCCAGAAAAATATATGCATTAATTTTAAATTTAACATAAAAGCGCTTATGTCATGTTTCAGTGGGACACACGATATGTTGTTTCTCTAGAAAACCTTTGCATGATAAAATTTTCATTTTTTTAGAATTGGTTTGTATGACCAATTATTAAATAAATAATAATTTCAAAAACTAATTTAAGAGTCTTCTGTACCGTCAATTCCCATGTAATATTTCTATGTCACGGACTTTGGTCGGATCCTTTCCCTAAAATATTCTGATTTGTTATAATTACGTTTTGAAAATAAGTTTGTTTCGCAGCTTTTGTAGCGAAATTTTGAAATCCTTCCCAATTTATTAATTGATCTTGAATTAAGAAAAACGTCCACACAAAGTTAGAAAACATTGTAGAATGTGAAAAATAATGTTTTAGAATATTTCATTTGCGTATGAGGGTGTTATCCTGGCGCTTCAAAACATGTAATTTCTTCTTGTAAAATAGCAAGTTAGAAAAAAAAACATATTGCTTTATTAATCTACCTATCAAATATTTAAGATTATGTACCTATCCTCTATTTTATTACAAATCTATTACAAATTAAACATGCCCTATTGCTATAATAATTTTGAAAGTTAATTTTAAACAGCAATTAGTAATCAGTTTCATGACAGGAGTACAAGTAGGCGGTTGATAGCACATAGCACCACTCTATTTATCATTAATGAATACAAAATAATGTAGGTATTTATTTTGCATCTAACCAACACAACCAAGTATAAGTAATAAAATACAACTCTATTAATTAATTAATAATTTTACAAGACTGTTATAGTTAGATATTCATTATATTTATTTCATGGTGTACGAATTTTTATGAATTCCAATCATCCTGAATTCTAAATCATTTAACTATAATATACCTATAAATTTTTGTCTTCTAAATGTTAAAAAAATGTAGACACAACAATAATTTGATGTTTTTCTGTTTACATTCATCGGTTCAAGTAATTCAAGTTGCATTAAAAATTAAACTAAATTATTTATTCATTATAGTTTGCTTGCACAATTCATAGTAAAACAATATTTATTCAGAATTTAATAGTGAAAATGTGTTCGTGAAAATAATATTAACATAATTTTAAATGCAATTAGCAAAGCAAATGTATTATTCGAATAAGAGTTTTACTGTTACATTTAAAAATGTTACTTTGCATTATTTTTATTGCTGGATATAAATGTCATCAATGAAAATCAAATATTTTATCAACTTCATCAAAACCAAAATGTAGTATTTTGTAAACGCTCGCAATGTTTGAATAAAAGTGAATTATTTTGCTCAGAAGTAAGGAAATGAAATAAAAATTCTAATTTAATTTACAACTGAAATCTGACTACTACGGATTTGAGTTTGAATGCTAACTATTTAATCTGAGCAGAACAACTTTAAATAATTTTGAAAATTACAACCTACATTTTCTTGCCGTTCTTTTGATTAGAACTGTCGCACATAAAAATTATATTCATCCTTTTACTTGTGGCTTCTGAATAATGTACGTTTCATAAAGTAAATGAATGTGTTATAAAGATTTTTACAGAACACACCCAATATCAACAACTACGGTCATAAATTACCAAATTGATGTCCACAAATTAGCTTCATTCTTTAAAAGACGAGTGTTTTAAGCCATTTCTTAATATAGTCGTTCTAAATATTGAAACACATCATCACACTTGATATTGATTAAATTAACTATAGTACATATAACTGAGTCTTTAGCGTGTCCTACAGGCGCATGAAATGAAAAATAAAAGGAGAGCTAAAAACGTGTGTTGTGGCTTTAAACTAAAAGCCATTTACAAAATTCCGGTATACGCGGTGGTGGTAACTATCAAGCGGGGAATCTCAATTCACCCCACGTACCAATGTGTTCCCATGGTGGTGGTGGCTGATTTTCCTAACTTTTGACATGAAGGCCATAGGTCAAAGTGTAGTACCAAGGTTGTACGTCTCGTCAAGACAAATCGAATTACCTCAAATTTAATTAAAAAGCATTCTAATTTAATTCTTAAACCATTAACTTTCATTATAAATCTGTCATTTCCGTCAGGTATATTTCCAGAAGACCTAAAGCTATCAAAACTAATTCCTATGTTTAAATCGGGTGATGTAAATGAAGTAGGGAATTACAGACCTATTGCTGTATCTTCGATATTTCAAAAACATTCGAAAAGTAATTGCGGCCCAACTATTAAGCCACTTTAGAAAAACAAAATATTGCACAAAAACCAGTTTGGATTCCGTAAAGAGGGGGAAAGTCCACAACACAAGCTGTATTGAAAGTTATTAGCATTGTAACACAGGCATTGAAAGATAGTAGGGTTTCTGTAGTTGGGTTTATCGACCTTAGTAAAGCATTTGACTGTGTGTCTCACTATATACTAATAAAAAAATTTAAACACTATGGTATTCAAGGTATTGTGTTACAATATTTCAAAAGTTACTTAAAAGATAGATATCAGTATGTAAATTATAAAAGTCGAGATAGTTCTAAGAAAGTGTTTAGTAGAGGTGTCTATCCTAGGACCTATCCTATTTCTAATCTATATAAATGATCTTTGCTCAAATTTAAAATCTCATACGGTATTATTTGCAGATGATACAACCATTATTGACAATTCTAACACCCATAAATCGTGTCTTGATATTATAAAACCGCAACTGAATGAAGCAGAAACTTAGTTTAACGCAAACGAACTCGCTAAATGTGGATAAAACAAGTTTTTTTTAGAATTTGGTTTTAGTAAAAGTATTAAGAAATTAAAATCAAAATTCCTAGGAGTAACGACTAATCCTTGACTTAGGATGATCATATAACGGGTGCGCCATCTAGACAAGACCCTATTAAAATGTTTAATAACTCCGCCATTTTTCAGCCGATTTGGAAAATAAACAAGATTTATTTAGGGCATAGAATACCATTTATTGACAATTTATTCAAAATACAATATCGATCAAATGACCGCCTTCATTAGAAACACAAAAAGCGGCCCTTTTTGGGCATTTCGCATTGTATTTGACAACATTTCGTAATAGCAGCAATTTCCGCTTTGATATTAGCTTTTAGTTGTTCAATAGTCTTTGGTTTGCTAGTAGCTACAGACCCGTGTTCAAAGAAATTTTCACTAAAGTACGAATTGTCTGGCGGAAGGTGCCGAATGTCTCCCATATTTCTTACGATTTGTCAAAATCGGCTGAAAAATGGGGGAGTTATTAAACATTTCAATAAGTCCTGTCTAGATGGCGCACCTGGTAAACATCTTAGAAAAAAATATCTAGCAGTTATTTATGCCATAAGAAAATTAGTAGTTATGTCAAACAAAAGCGTTTCCATAATTGCTTACCATTTCCTATTTCACAGCCACATGACGCACTGTCTGTTAGCCTGGTGTAGCACATCGAAAGCCAATATCAATAAAAACAACAAAAAAGCTACCCGCGCTATTGCTAAGATAAATCATTTTGAAAGTTGCGTTGGCTTCTTCCGTAAGTACTCAATTATGACTTTACCTTCCTGCATTATTTTTCACTCACTAACGCACGTAAAACAAACATTCGCTTATTTACTGATCTAGGATCGGAACATAAATATGATACTAGACATAGAGATGACTTAGCTATCCCATCTCACAGATTCTGTGTGAGTGTCAAAACTTTTTTAGGATAAGACTGTTTAATAAACTCCCACTGTTTATTAAAAATTTAAATGTTTATTTGTTTAAAAAACCATAAGAAAAAATGTACTGTATAATTGTTACAACGACACAAATTTGTTTTAACCAAAGATGCATACGCTACAGTTGTCAATGTAATGTATCGTTTATAAATATGTTGTAAATTTTATTTTATTGATATTAATAGATTTTTATATTTTATATTTTATATATTGTAATTATTTATCTACTAAGGACATTTTGTAGTTACATGTATATTCTAATTTATTGAAATGTGCAATGTAATTGTAATGAATGATTAAAATTTTAAAAATAATAAAAATTAATGGTACCACACATGACCTAGTTTGACCTTCAAATAAGAAAGTTGCACTTTTTGACTTTTAACTTTTGACGTTAAGGTCATAGGTCAAAATGATGTATACAAAAGATGTTTTTCTTGTCAAGGCAAACATATTTGGTAATAAAAACAAAAATTAATTTTGAAGTTTGGGGGGAGTGGGTGTGGCCAGCTCCCCAGGGGGTTAAGTTAGAGTATCAAAAACTTTTGCATTCAGACCGCCTTAAAATCCCTCTATCCAATGGTGTATTTAGTTTTTTTTTTTAAACACCTCGGAGTAGATGATAAACAAACAGACAGACAGAGATTTCAAGGAAATTATAATAATTAGATATCCAAACATACATTTAAAACAATAGAACCGCACATAACCGTCGACAATAATATATTGTTCAAGGGGTCTACATCAGAATGTAATCAGTATATAGCCATTGTATATTTTAATTTTAAACTACATTTGTATACGTATTATTAGGAATGTACGATCAAACCACATTTACCTGCTTCGCAGCACACTTTCGTGAACTTAATATAGCGTCCTAGAGGATAAACGTTGAATATAAAAAATATATTGTCGTGTGAAAAAAAATCTGAATGGCTAAAATATTTTGATGTAACACTTTGTAGCAAAAATAATATGTTATGTACGAATAATATTGTTCTCTTTTTAATGTATAATTTTACCGAGTTTTTGTAACATGAACATTATTTATAATTAAATTTATCATAACCAGATTCAATTAAGGTAGTTATATTAATACAAAAACTGTAATTATTTTAGTAATGAGTTGCTAAAACAATGTGATGTCAAGGGAAGTACTTTTTTGCCTACGTCTATTCGCTTGTTTTATCTTGCCATCATTTTGCCACCTTACCATAAAAGGATAGGCCAGCTTCGACTTGGTACGCCGAGATGCTAGGATACTTCTTCGGTATGATTTTATTAATTTTATTCTACAAAAACTTAAAAAAAACTGTTTTTACTGCTATTACCCTAAGAAGTGTCCATAGAATTTTTGGAGGTAGGTGAAAATAGTTGATGCTCTTCCAAAACTAATAAAAATCAAAATAGGGATAAAAACTATTGCATTTTTTACTATTTGCTAATTTGTTTTTGAATGCATTGTATAATTTCGTTAAAAAACTCCAGATTTTTTGACTACCTTGTATATAAAATACAATTAAATTAAAATCTATATTTACTATTTTCTTTATTTAATCAAAAAATAAGTATTAGACACTGACAATCCGATTGAATGACCATAAAATACTTTTAGTTATATGTGTATTTTAACTAACTTAATCAATTTGTTCTTCTTAAAAGATCCATTTTGAATAATGTATTGGAAAGTTTAATAAAAAATTTAAATGACTCTTTCTTCTTTGAGAAAGAACACCAAAAAACCACTAGGTTGTTTTTTCAGGTAACGTCTCGTGCAACGTATGGGCACTTTCTCAAGCCTTTAAAATAAAGAAATGCCCGGCACTTAAAATAATATAAAAACCACATGGATATTAAACAAACACAAAATAAATTAACGATTAAATGTAAATAAATATCTCTAATACAACACACTCTATACATAGAAACGAACAAACATGAATCGTTAACTTATTTTGTGTTTGTTGAATATCCATGTCGTTTTTATATTATTTTAAGTGGCGGACCATTTCTTTGTTTTAAAGGCGTGAGGAAGTGCACATTCGTTGCACGAAACGTTACCTCTAAAAAACGACCTAATGGTTTTTGGTGCCCCTCTCAAAGAAGAATAAATCATTTAAATAAAACTTACAGAAGGAAATATTTACCTATCATTTAATAAAAACTAATAAGGACTAGTTGTATACAGTGTGTAAAATTTAACTGAAATAAAATTCATAACTTCTATATAAGTGATTTCTGTTAAAAGTTCCAAACACGTCATGATTGTTTTTTCTTGCCCATATGTCTATGTACATACATGATTTTTTTGCTGTTCTTAGTGCCCATCCACCTCTGACTTTTTTTTCTAATAGAAATATTTGTCAAGTGACACATGGTTTGAAAGAATGCAACACACTATTTATTTTTTAAATATTTTTAAAGTCCACGTAATAAAAAAATAATAACCAATTTTAGGTTGAACAAGTTTTGGGTCTTTCGAGTTATTTTGAGAACAGCATCCTTTTACTATTCTGAAAATTCTTAGATCTGCCAAGCTGCATCCTTACAAAGTTAGAAGATGCAGGCACTCCAAGAATTAACGCAAGATGGTCAGACTGCCGAAATGAATTTTTGCGAGCAAATGATGAATCTGATCTGAGCTGATCTGACAAAAATTAGTTATACGTTACATAGTGAACTTAAAATTGTGGTTTTTGGGCTGATTATTCGTATAGATATTATTTCCAACAGATGGATTGGAAAAAAGTCACATTGAATGGCTGGTGAGATCTCCGGAACTGAATAGTACTGACGTGTTTCAGAGTTTTTGTAAAATTGCCTATATCGAAGTTATGAATTTTATTCTAGTTAAAGTTTCCACACTGTATATAGCAATATTTAACTTAAAATATTAATTGATTAAAATGGTTAATTTTCTAATCAATTGAAGATGAATTGAAATTTTATATTTAAAAGTTAAATCTTTTCTTAATATATTTAAACTTCTACATTCTCTAAAATGTGTTTATTTTGTTGCTATTTCGTATAATGTTTAGAAAAAGTTTATTTAACAGACTCTGGTTACATCAATGTTTGTGTAAATTTTTTAAGATGTTTGAGGTGTTCATTTATCTTTTAGAAAATTGAGAAAAAAACAAGGTCGGAAGATAAACTATCATCAGCATATATAAACATTTACAACACATTTTTTTATAACATTATTTAGAAAAATATGATAAATACCTACCCACTATCGGTTTCAAAAGCGAAACAATGTTTCGAATGTTATAAATTTATTTGCCGTTCGATTATTTTAAAAGTCAATAAATGTCAAATTTGTAGGAGGTGGACTTCTTCGGTAGTAAATCAAAAAACGGACTCTTTTGCGCTTATTTTACATAAGGAGAGTTTGTAGACCAAATGGCAGATATGAATTGATAGTAAATAATCATTACCAAATTAAACCCTAATAATTTCATAACTCTGTTCCAATTAATAAAAATTTTAATTTTACACGGCAATAGAGATAGAGGCGAGTAACTACGGAATTTTATTCGCGCCAACAATCTCTGTTAATAAGAAAACTGTGATATTTTTACATCACTGAGCTTTAAGTTATATTGTTTAAAATTTCATATATGTTAAGTTAAAAATAATAAAGTTACACGATGATTTTTATTTATGTAAAATAACTGCCAAAAGAAGTCCAGATTTATTGACCGGTAGTAGATATGTACAATGTACAAACAAAACAACTTTCAAAACTATCAAAAGCCAAATAAAAACATTATAACATTCTAAACTGTGGAATAACGTAATTCTTTCTCAGTTAACATTAATTATTATAGTTTTCTTAAATTTGATCATAATAAAGTTTTCATTTATAACTCAAGAAATGACGAAACTGTTATTAGCAATTTTAGTGAACAATACAAAATTTGAAAACGTTTATTAATTCATACGCTATAAATCTAAAAACTAAATTTACGGTACATTTAACCCTATGCTAAACTTCACATAACTCATAAACACTGTATATATTTTCAGCATCACTTGTTTGATTATGTATTTCGAGAGCTAAGCTCTCATCTTCAGCAGAAGACTAATACTAAATAATTAAGTTCCAAATACATGTGTACAGTTTGAATAAACAAGTTGTAGTAAAAAAGATATACAGTGTTTATCACTTTGAAAGGGATAAATAGGTTTATGTCAAAAATTTACCAATGAATACGGGTAACGCATATTGAGTTCTTTCTTGCGATTCTATAATTGGCGTCTGAAAAAATAAAGAACGAGTTTTGATTACCAAAACACTATATATAGCGTGTCCCAGGATTGGTGTTACAAGAGGTGTGCGAAATTGAAAATTTTAAATCTCAATTTGGTCTTTTGTAACTAAGCCCTAAACAATCTTCCTTCTTTGATTTAATCATCATTTTTTAGATTCAGTAAAATAAAATTATTTATTTACAAATGTAATAGTAATGATGCTCTGTAATAAATTATTTATATAACATAACTGGCACTTTTTTGTGCACAGCGTTCTATACGATGTCTGAATTCTCTGAAACTGTTCCAAATTGAGATTTAAAGATTTTTAATTCCGCACGTCAACCCTGGATACCCTGTACTTTAAACTTATAAAAAGAATATTATTTACAACGTCTTACAAATTTTTCAAAATGGGACTTAATGAGCGCACAGTTCAGAATCACAACTAATGGCCAAATGCCAGTTTTTCCAGAAGGTACCCTTGCAACGGCATACAACATACAGTGTGTTCCTCGATTGTTCGATCGTTTGGTTTGTTGATATTAAAATCCTCAATTTACGTACATTGAATATTTTAAATAATATACCAAAGTGTTCCCTATTGCCTTCAAACTTGCTACAGTAATTACATTTATATTTTCTTCAAAAATAACATTTGTGCGTATCTCGTCCCCAAAGAGCATTTTACGTTTTGGAAAATTTCATGGACACCCATTCATTTTTCAAAACTAAAATTATGCCATAATTTAGATTCTTACCAAGCAGGACTGATCCTCAGATGTTGAAAATTCAATTGAAAATCAAGAGTATACACACTGTGATCAGTAGCAAACCTTTCAGTAAGCAGAATATGTTGCCTAAGCCACTGCAAACACACCTACACAAATGTATGCTTTATGTAATTCTGTGAAAACAAAATGTAAATCTACAATGTTAATGTTCCTGTATCAATAGTTCCTTTTTTTTTCATTAAACTGAATATAATTCATAATATTCATTTTGTGATGTGTTAATACTTTAAACATTTAATTTTTTATTACTTTTACCTTGCAAAACCACCAACAATTAGATTTCAGTACTAGATTCTGCACAAGAACCTAATAGTGCCTAACACCAGTAATTTTTATCTTATAACAGGTTTGAAAAATTTGGAGAATACTAATTAAACTTCGGGTGACATGTAATATCACATTAAAAGTACTTTTTCTTACGCCCTGTTGACTTCATAGCATAAATATACACCCAATTGAATTGGGGACCTTCGTAATCGAAGCTTTAATGACCGACCCGCATTGAAAATTGGGACATCTGTGCTACTGCAGTATACTTTGAGGAGCCGATATTCTACGCACAATAATCATTGCTATCCAAAACTTTTTTTCCAATTTTTATAACAATGTCAGTTATATCAAATTTACTTAAAAATATATTTTAAAATGAATATACGTTTAAAAACCTCCGGGCATCTTTTGAAACACACAATACACGATGGGATGAATTGTAAACCCAGAACATTTTTTCTTGTTTTAATATTATACAATACAATTACTTCTCAGTCGCTAATAGACCATAATATATATTTACTAAATTGTATGTAACAACAATTTTACAAAATAATTGGTAGGAGTTAAAGTAAATAAACATAAACTAATGATTGACATCAAGAAATGTTCTATAAATAATTACGAGAAATGTTGAAATATGTAAGAAGCTAATTAATAAATGATAAACATGTATATGATAAATAAATGATAAATTTTTATATTGTTTAAATTACTTCATTGTGTAGATTATTATTATTGTGATGCATCGAACCGGCTTTTCTATTATCAGGGAGGAATAGAAAATTTGAATTTATATTAGTTTGTGTTCACAATGAATTGTAAAACCACAACTCTACTTTAAATGCAAATTTTATTTATAGAATAGTGCACATAATCGTTATAAACTTTGACCTGTAGTAGATCAGGTTTGACATTGCAATACAATTTTGCAAAACCGTCAGTAGCACTGGTTAGTGTCAGTGTGAGCACATTATTCAAGAAGAAGTGATTGATGATTGATGCCAAATATATTCAACATTAATGATTTTGTACCTAATACTTAATGCCTACAATAACGGTTTTTCTCTTAGCTTTCATTCCCGCTTTGCTGTCCATTTCTGTATTTATTGTTTTTTTCTTTTTTTCATTCTGCATTATATTTCTATGTCATATGTTCTTTTCTTTTCATTGATACTCTTAATAATCCAAATACCTCTAAATTTTTTTTTTTGACAGAAGCTTCTGTATTTGTTAATTATTCAATTCCTTCTTAAAATAGGGTAAAGAACTCATCACCGTGTATAATCGTGCTTTAGTGTCTAGAGTAAAAATTTTTAAAAATAAATTATACATTTTTACAAGGCTGCTATTTATTTTTAGTTGACTAGTTTTTCTGTAATCTTGTGGCGTTTGCTAACGAGGATCATTTTGTAAAACATTAATATCAAGACTAGTGGTGGCAAGAAAAGAGTCATTAACTAATTAATCAATTTTCGATTAATCGCGGTTTTTTCGGAAAAAATTAAAAACCGATTAATCGGTTTTCAAAGTCGATTCTAAAATCGGTTTTTAATTCGATTGTTAAAATCGCTTTTAAATTCGTTGTTGATTTTTAAATGGGTTCAAAAATGGTGTTTCTTATCAATCGTAATGGCAAATTTAAATGCTGTTACTAATGTTCATTGATTTAAAAAATATAATAAAAAACTGCCAGAAAAAAATACACCCATAAAAACCCGGAGGAAAGAATGCCTGCGGGCAAAAAAAAATGGTCTGAGATCAATGTCTAAAATGTCATTTTAAGCGACCAAACTCTAGAACTTTTAATAACTTACCGCAGAGGCCCCCCTTGAGTATTTTTAATTTCTAGGAATTATTTGAAGAAATAAATTTTGTTGAGTTAGTTCTCTATTTGTATTAGTTAAAGGTTTGGGCAAAACGCAGGACAATCTAACACGCTTATACTATGTGTATTCTATCACTACAGTCTTTTTTTATAGTTTCATGTAAGGTTTTTAAGTAAGACTAGATTAATAAATTTATTAAACATTATGAATAATGCAATAATATTTTATTGTCGACCTCTAAAGGAAACAATAAAAAAAAAACTTTAAAAAATATCCTATAAACCTAACATTGACAAATTTCATCTGCTGCACCGATAAACTAAGATTTAACTATATTGATTCTTTCATTCTTAACTATGCATTTGAATGTTCTTCGAGGAACACTTGTTAGCATAAAACTGTCATTGCTTTCCAGTACCTGCTTTGCAAATGGCCGGTTTTTGGCAAACGTAAAACTGGGAAGGAAGCATTTTTACAAAGTAAGATAAATAACAGAAAACTTACAAACCACGTTTTTTTACAATGTAATTAAATTCAAAAAATATTGTTTTATAAAATATACGTACAATACATATTTTAAATTATTTTGTTAAAAATAGTACCGTTTTTTGACAGTTACTTCTATTACTATTCACAGTATTAACATTAATAGGGCTACCATTTACAATATATAATATCAATTACTGAGAGAGTAAAGGATAGGGGGTTGAATTATTTTTAAACAATTTAAAACTAAATAAAACTTGATTTAAATGGGTGTTAAGATAGAGAGATGTACGTTTTAGGACACATTCTTTTTTTATATAATTTTGTATCAAGACTCATTAAAATTAAAACACCCAAACAAACCAACAAGTAATAACATCGTACAGTTTTGAAAAGCAGAAAACGACAATTTTGAACGGCGTATGTACATGTAAATAACCATGTGGTAATATGTTAACAGTAACAACAAAAATGTGACCTTAGGTCAAATAACAAATAACATATTTCAAATGAATACTAACAGTATAAAAATGTATTAAATGTTCTTAATTAATAGTGTGGTGGTGGGTGGATTTAATTAGTTCTAAAATAGTAAATTAACATAGTTTTAAGATAAAATATAATCATTTAGTTATAGTGATGATATGTATTATAAGTTAAGTTTAAGGTAACATTAGATCCCAATCGTTATTTATTAATTATATTAACAACTTTTTTTGTTGATTTATATTTTTTTTTTATTTTTGTTGTAAAAGTTATAGTTCATTTATTGTAATTTGTATATAGAACTAATTTTTTGTGTATCAGTTTTGAAGTTGATATTATTAGTGTATTTGTTGATGTAGATCATTTTTGAAATAAGTCTCTTATAGTAATTACATTCCACATCTAGAATAGAGGGGTTATCAAAATTGAAAAAATGGCCACTTTCTTTATGATGTGCCGTTAGAGCTGTGATAGATGGATTATTAAGAAATTTATTAATATTTTGACAATCATACTTATGGTTGTTAATTCTTTTTTAATATTAGTTTGGTCTGACCAATATAACAATCTTAAACAATTATTACAGTCAATTTTGTAGACTTCAAAGGGTTTGTCCATATTAGGAATTTTATCTTCCAATTTTGTATAAAATTTATTGTAGATAGTGTTTTGATTATATAGAGACCGATTTGTAGTTATCATTGCGTAAAATTTCATTTACTTTGTTAGTGAGTTCTGGTACATTAATTAATTTTTGATATTAAACAAGACTGGTGTTAATGGTTGAAGTACTATTAAAAGAGACAGTGATTGTTGTATAAAATTAGATTCAGTAATGGGATTGGATAATTGTTATTTGCATGTTTTTTTTAATTATTGTTATGTTTTGTTAATAAATTCTTGACTGCAAACCGGAAACAGAATTTGTTCTAAACGTACATCTCTCATCTTAACACCCATTTAATTCTGGCACGTAAGTTTCTCTTCGTTTTGTAATTTTAAATTCGTTTCTCTCTCTCTCTAATTAGATAAAATAGTTTATAATTTTATTGCATTAAACTCATCAAAAATTTAATATTCATTTATACCCAAACAATATTATACCGAATTTTAAGCTTTTTAGATTTGTTATTTATAAGTGATAAAAAAAAAAAAATTTATGATATTTATTTCTAGGCTAGTTTGACAATTTTTGTTGTTTGTTATATAATTTTTAATTAAGTTGTGGAGTCAGATGACTTTGTTATATAGAATTAATCTTTTATAAAAAATAATTGTGTCTTTTTACAGTTTTTGTGTATTGTTCGTGATTTTCATTATCTTTTATTTGTTAGTCAACCCCCTTTTTTTAATAATTATGTTCTTCATATGGTTATATACACTATTACTTTAGCAAAAATTTTATAGTAATGTAATTATTATCGTTTGTTTTATTTTGCAATAAATAGTGGCTTTGAAGAAGCACCCACATTAGGGTGCGGAACGTAGAAGGGATTTGTTCCTTTTTACATTCATCTTCCTTAAAGGGATATAATTAACATACTACGGTCCTGGAAAATTTATCTGACCAAATTTTTACGGAAGAAAAATCTCTTCAACATACTCATTAATGTTTTTATAAAAAACTCATATTTTATTAAGTTTTGTTATAAAAGCTCATGACAAGATAATTAGTGCAGATTTTGATATATGAATTCTTTCAAAATAAATGTTTAAGAAACGGTCTTAAAATCTATTTTATAAACGCATTTCTAAAATCGATTTTAACAACCGATTTTAAATATCGATTTTTTGAGACGTAACGATTAATCGATTTTTCGGTTAATCGATTTCTTCCAAAAAAGATTAATCGGTTTTTGTTTTTTGACGGTGTTGCTACCACTAAGACCATATTTTCTACTGCATGATGAACATACTGTTTATTCTTTTTTATTTAATAAGTTATCTTATTCTTTTATGCAGTACAGGGCTTCTTTGAATATGTATTCAGATAATACATTAAAGACAACAGGAGTTCGATGAACTGCTATTAGTACTTTCACGTCATCAAATTTAACGAATATACATTTCTGTCCATTTTTAATTCTATGGAGTCCAATTTTGTATTCTGTGGGACCTCCATATTTTTTTTTGAGAATACGGTTCAAAACTTTCTCAAATGAACGCTGAAATTGAACTTGAATGGAAAGAGAGATTCTAGAAATTCTGTGGTTTTTTAAAGCCAAACTATAACTTTAATTTATTAATTTGAGAAACATTTTTAGCAGATGAGTAAATTAATCTTATTGTTCAAAATCATTTAATTTTTTCAGTGTTTAGGGCATATCACATTACGTTTTTGTGGTCTTACTGATTTTTACTTACTTTAGGATAAAAGAAAATAATTTGATTTACAATTTACTTCGTCGAGTGAGTTTTTCTCTGCATCTTATTTTCACATTTGTCACCATATTTAATTAACACTTTCAAAACAATTTGGAAAATTAAATTTCTATTGTAAAAGTAAATTAAATTGACGAATAACATAAACAAAATAGGATATTAAATAATTTTATTCCTGATTGTTAATGCTGAGTAATTAATATCCGATTAAAATTTAATTAAAATAAATGCATACTTGTTTAGGATAAAGGAAGCTAATGCGAATACAAAGTATCGTTTGCAAAAGCAAAAAGAAGAGATTTGTAAACAACCATAATTAGAATAATACCTTTTATTATTTCTATTAACAAAACAGTTTTAATTAGTTAAAGTATCAATTACTAAAGAAAACATAAATGTGTAAGCAAACAAACATGACAACTTAGTCTGAATCTTCTTTGAACACAAAGTAAGAGAAATTAGTTTATAAATTCGAAAAACTTGTTTAATGTTTTTTTCTATAGCAATAAACAAAGAAATACTTAATTTATTGATAAAAAGGAATATTACGTCAATCGTAAAATATAATAAGCTATTTGCTGCTTTCAGGCAGCTTAAAATTACATTCAGAATTAAAATACGTACTTTGTACCATTGTTTGTACCATCTAAACCAAAATTTGTTTGATCATCTAATAAAATTAAAATACATTTATCAATACTTAAGCAGCTAAGTCGACATACATTAAGCTAATTGTAATTGGTGCTTTGTTTGCATGAGTAATTGTTTGCACATTTCATATCCTTGAATTATTATTGTAAAATTTGCTAGCTACAAGCAAAGCTTATGCTTTTGGTCGTCTCCATCGATATAAAATGTTAGTGTTTCGTATTATAAAAGTGAAGATTTTTAATGCGTTCGCAATTATACAACATCGAATTACCATAATGCTAATTTTATTAAAACCGTACTTTGAAAAAAGCAGTTAGTACATCCACGTACAATTAAGTAGATGAGATCAACAAAATGCATTAGTTTCATGTGCAAATTTTTGTACAAACAACTGTTATAGAATACGCTTTTATGTAAGCCGTATTCAAATTAACGACTTTTTAAACTGCCCGCTTAAAAGAAATAAGTTAAAAGTTTTTTTTAAATTTTTTAATTATTTTAACTTTTTCTTTTCTAAACAGCAATCTCGTTGGTAATATAAGTAAAAAGTTTCTTTGCAATATAAAATGACAAATAAATTACAAACAACTTCATTTCTCACCATGTTTTAGTACTACCACTCTAATTTACGATTTTACAACTTGAATTGACTAAAACTTTATTACTGAAATTCTTTTATTGGCAGTTCTTAATTTCAAATAAAAAATTTTAACAATTAAAGTTTATTTTTATGTCGTGTTTTTGAATTTTTAAGCTCAAAGTTTAAAACAATCACGTTAAACATGTTTGAACAGAGATTTAAAACTTGTTTATTTTTAAAAATGTACCTTTCATTTATAATTTTTGTCACTATTAAAAAATTACAGCAAATAATGTAATGTTTCATATTATTTGATAAAAATATACTGTTTATCAGGTGAGTATTCCTCCAAAACTTATGGTTTTTAGAGAAGTTTGTTCTTCTCGAGCCCTTCTAGGTGGAGGTGAATGAAACAACAAACTCAATATATTTGTCAACGCAGACGTTTCGCTTATGCGTAGGGCTTTATCAAGGCTCATAACAAATAAGAGTTGGTAGTCTTAAATTACCATCAAATGATGGAAACGTCACATATAAATTAAGGTTCAACAATAAAAACAGTCATATATATAAGTTATGGTTAAAATTATATTTACTTAAAAGACACACAAACAAACTCAACTTCTGATACAAACAACGAATAACGAATAAATATTATTTATTTATTGTTTAACTTTTATTTAATCGTTGTTCGTTGTTTGTATCAAGTTGAGTTTGTTTGTGTGTCTTTTTAATTAAATATATTTAAACCATAACTTATATATATATATATATATATATATATATATATATATATATATATATATATGACTGTTTTTATTGTTAATTTTAATTTATATGTGACGTTTCCATCAATTCATGGTATTTAAGACTATCAACTCTTATTTGTTATGGGCCTTGATAAAGCCCTACGCATAGGGCGAAACGTCGGCGTTGACAACATATTGAGTTTGTTGTTTCATTCACCTCCACCTAGAAGGGCTCGAGAAGAAGCAAACTTTATACTATACTGTTTATATTTGGATATTTTCTCAAATTGCTCTATAATAACGTATTGAATCATCATGTTCTCATCGATTATTGCTCCAGCTCAGTACTACCAATTTATTGTACACGTTCAGAGTGGTAATACTAATACTAATTTATAAACTTATGAGGAACTGGATATTCCTAAATTCCGTAAAAATATGTTTTATTTATTCTGCCGGGACCTCTTTATTTACTAAATTAAAATCTAAACTAAGAACTCGCACCTTAATTAATAACAAGTATACATACCTACATACAAAACAAATGTTAAATATAGTTAAAATATTTCTTTTAAATTCAAAAAATAAACTCCCTTTAAATTCTGTAATAGAAATTTTTTTTCCAAATTAATTATAAATCATAAAAATAAAAATTTTTTTTTACAACTTGAAAACTATGATAAGTGTGATTAAACATCCGGCGGCGCAGTTAAAAATTTTAGTGTAATTTTTGCCGATAAACAGAATTTTATTAAAAAATAAACTGTAACCTTGCAATCAATGCCCCGATAAGATTGAGGGTTTTTTTGTTGTTCTCAAAAAAAGAAAATTAGTTGAAGTACACTTACCTGCATTGCAATGAGTGAATTTATACAGTAACCGGCAAAGAGTTTGCATAAAATGGGAAAAATTTTTGTAATCGAGATATCCAAAAATTTCTTTGAGCAAATAAATTCAGCATATCGAATGACAAAAAAAAGCACTTTGACAAATGTCATGTGACTACTGTCATGGCGGCAAATTAAAAAAATATCCCTTAAATATGTAAAAAGTTAAGTTAGATGATAAGATATTGAAAAATGCCAAAGACAAAAGTTGTTCAGAATTATATTATACGTCTATGTGCAAATTTTCAAAAGAAAATAAGGACTTTTCAAAATATAAGTTTTCCGGCAAAATTTTTTTGTTTGATTTGCATAAAACACAATAAAACCAACAAATAAACTTTACAATCCAGTAATTTTGATTTATTAGTCTACCAATGGACGATAAATAACAAAAAACATTGTTTTTTAGAACGACCTTTGTTACAAACTTTTTGCCGGTCACTGTATAATCTAAACAAGCTGTAAGTACCAACATGGTGATCATTAAACAAAATAAATACCAAAAAATTTACAAGGGTGTGAAGTGTCGTGTTTTCTGTTTTTACAAAGAAAACAATACAAATGAATGTGTCCAGTTAGACTCAATTTACATAAATATTATTTAAACATAGAACGCAAGTTACTACGCACTTACGCTGATAAGCGTGAGGTTTAATTTAGATAATAATTCAGAGTTTGCATAAAATTAACTAAAACTGATCAGTAATGTAACTAAAATAAATAATAGTTGTGGAATAGACTCTTCAATAGGAGGGGCATCAAAATACTGCTAAGTGTGGCGACGTTTGGTGCAACGAAGTGTGCACTTTTATCAGGCCTCTGATTTATTGAACCGAAAACAATCATATTACAATTTAGGTAAATTTAATAATTTTTTTACACATGATAAACAATAAATAAATAAAAATTTTCAAGGAAAATTAATTTTTATTTATTTATTGTTTAACTTTCGGTCTGTTGTCAGCTTTTTTATCGCTATATTCTACAAACTTGTAAAAAAAAAACGTTCGATAAGTCTCTTTGCTCTATCTCCATCCGTTCTCGAGATATGACCATTTGCTTTACCTGTGAAATTTAACGATTTTTTGACTTTTTTAACTATACATTGTGCATGTCGTCCGACGTTGTTGTAAAAGCTACGTTTTTCGTTTAGGTACTGTTTTACAGGCACAATTTTGGAGTATACCTTAGGCTTTACTGATATGTCCTAAAATTTCCGAGATGAAAGCCCTTATAGTTAGAGGTGACATTTTTTCGATTTTTGGGGAGTTATTACGGTTGTCGACGTATTCGTCTTTTCTATCTCTATCGGATGTGAAACAAATTTTTCAAAAATCGTATACAGTCAGAAATTGCAGATAGCCAAATAAGTAGGGCGGTGCTGAGATCCTCAACAAAAACTGGCATCGGAATTCAAAAGACGCTAATTCAATGCAAATCTGCACCACAAAACTGAACAAAAACTATACTTCAACACATGTTTACGCTCGTGATGATAGCTTAGCTATCGAAACACATGTTCAAGTATAGTTTTTTGTGCAGTTTTGGGTGTTTCTCTTTTTTTGTTAGATTCAATTTTATACATTTTAAACTATTGACTTAACATTAGCTTGACATAATTAATTACGTTTGCCGTTTCTAGTTTTCGTGTGAAACATGCGGTGTTAATTAAAATTAGAAAATACTCGTCTAAAAAGAAACAATATCAACCCACCACCTTTATTGAAGAATTTTAATAATTGGTCACCGGCCTGAAGGATTACGTCGTGGTCCAAAACGTCGCCTTACCCATTACACGATTTTTCTTTCAACTACACATTGGCACCTTCTGTAAGAGGCCTTGATACGTCCCTGGCTACAATCACTTAATAATTATTACATTTAACTTTTATGTTACGTGTGAACAAACATTCTTAGTGTAAATGTTACAATAATACATAGAATTGTGTTAAAGCTAAAAGTGCTGCGTCTATGAATGTTTTGTAATAGTAGCATCTCGAGAGTGACACTTAATAACATCTTGTAAAAATTCTAAATTTACAAAATGTCCTCATTGACAGTTTATTTCACTGTAGAATCCAACCTTTATTTTTTATCAACATAAGCTGTAATGTCCAAAAGTAAACATCAAAAGTAATTTCGTTAACCATTTACAGAAGCTAACCGAAGAAAACAGATTTTTGCGTTTGGCCGTTGAGACGGTTTGGCGTAAGTAAAGTGTTTATTGTACGATTCTTTTACCTCACTACCTGTGTTATCTAGTTTATCCACTGCCTATTTTGTTTCAAAATAAATAAATTACTAAAAAAAATAGATGTCCTCGTTATAGTTTCTAAATTTGTGAACGTTTATCTGGTAGGTATTTCATATTAAATTTGTTATTTTTATTTACATTTGAATTTCATTAACATTTTCAATTAGATACATGAATAAAATGTTTCCTTAAAAATTAAAAAATTTTTTTCATCTTGAGTGTTTACTATTGTTATCATGTTAGTGAGAATTTTATTTTATATAAATGATCGTATCCGAAGCTTTTTACGAAAAAAATATCACCAGCAAAATAAAAATGTGTTTACGTCCTCTCAACTCTAATTATTTGTAGGATTAAATGCAATGGTAAAAACCGTTAGCAATTAGAAATTTAAGTAATTTAGTGAGTTTAACTATTTTTATTTTAAATTTAAAGTTACGTTATGGAATAAATTATATGCGAGAACGAGAACACAATTTACTGTCTGGTTAGAGATTGATACATGATGTTATATGTTGAGAACTTTTGCTCTTGTAAAATATGCATATGATAGCTGGTGTATTAATTTAAATACCATACATTAAAATTGTTGCATGTAAATTTATTTTTATTATAAAATAGAAAAAATTTTAATTAACTGAATGGGTATTTAAATTTTTAATTCATTTAATCCGATTGAAATTGCATATTTTCCAAATTAATATAAACTCAATTTTAATATAGTTTTTGAACATAATTGTAACTGCAATTTAAATGAGGATTTTCAAGTCACTGTAAAAAGTAAGTGCACATTTCTTCAGTTTTTAATTTGATTAGTTAGACAGGATGAGTCTGGTGCAGCATTCAGATTACTAAATGATGTTTGTTGTATTTTAAATTAAACGTAGAACTAAAAGCACTAGTTGTTTATTTTAATAATGTTATACATAATCATTTTATTTTAGAGATTTACATTAAACCATAACAAGAGTGGTTGTATGTGTTACTTAGAAATAATTTGTCAAGTTAAAAAGCGATGATAAACTGACCGATAGCACTAATTACGTTATCGGACGGTGCATTTAAAGTTCTGACCATTCCAGAATATAATGTTTTGTTTTTAAGAATGTGCATATCATGAAGAAAATCAGAGAATAGGTGACGTTGGTTTAATTAAAATTTGGCATTAGCGATTAACGCCTATTTTAAAGATGAAAAAGACAATATGGTAATAAATTATTATTCACTTTGCTGCGTACAATGACACACTGACCGACTGCAGTACACTACACTATAAGATTACCCACTATTTTACTACAGTTACTACTACTACTACTAATACTAGAAATGACCGCGGAGACATGCTGATGGACTTTCTCGAAGCTAACATCTTATTTGCAATGAATACTTTCTTCCAAAGAAAGCCTAAGAAACGATGGACTTAGGTAGCACCGATGGGAAGACAAGGGACGAGAGGACTATATTATATCATCTCATAGATGCATATAAAAGGATGTCACAGTATTAAGCAGACTCATTACTAACAGAGTTGCCTCATGAGCATAGCGAGTGGGGCATTAGAGTGAGAGTGGAAAAAGGCTTTCCTCATGTGTTAGACACAACATTTTTCTATATTTCCAAAAAACAACCTAATGAAAAAAGTAACAAACATTATTTATTGTTACAGAATTTCGCACATATTCGTACGTAAAAGCAAAAGTTGATAATATGTGGTCCCCAATTCTCTGGCTACAGTATTCTGTAGTATCGGTGTAATCTCAATCTGATTGAATACTAAATTAAATTGTTTAACTAAGTACTAGGCGCATATAGTTCTATAACACATTCTTACATTTTTAAATGCATTTTTGTAATACGCCATTATTTTCTTTCAAGAAGTGAGGAAAACGAATTTTTCTCACTATTTGTAGAGAAGAAACGTCCGTATATGTATGTGTGAAAAAAATAATTTTATTGGAAGTAATCCGGTTAGCTAATGTTGGTACGAGCTTAAAATATATGACAACTAAAGATCTTGTAAAGGACAGACATAACTTACCATCAGGCACATGTGAAACTAAATATCTCTTAGTTAACTACATTTTATTTTATTTTTACAGAACGTACACAAAGGGTTAATTTGATTCACTAGACACATAAGTAAACAATACAGGGTGATTCAGCTAACCCGTTCATTAGAAGTTTATGGACTTCCCGTTGAAATATTTGTTTAAAAATTTGGAATAGAGGATTGCTCAAAAAGTTCTATTTAATTAAAATATTTCAGCTCTTCTAGCACTTCCGGTTACACCGGAAGTGGCTACCAACTTTCTTATTTTAAATGGAATGATATATTTTTTTTGTATATTTGGATTCTACGCTAAAATCTGAGTTACTTTCATGTAGCACAACCTATATGAAAAATCAATAGTTTTTGAGATATTCTCATTTTTTTGAAAAAATTGGTTTTGTAGTATTGTTTTCAAACGCTTGTCAATGATTGAAAAGAAAGTTATAGTAACAAAATTTGGGCTATACTTAGGAGGACTGTTAAGTTTTTAAATGATGTGTAATTTGACATCTCATTATTTACAGGGTGTTCAAAATGTTTGGCTAAATCTGACTAACTTCAACTGCCCAAAAGTCAATTTTTAAATGGAACACCCTGTATCTTGTTGCTCTATGTGATGGAGAATTAAGTGGTCTTTCAATCTTCATAAGGGTTCCCTATACCTATCTGTTACCATTTTCCTGCTATCGATGTATTTACATTCGACACAAAAATATTTCTCTATTTTATTAAATAATTTCTGACTAGTGGCCTGTGGAAATTAAAACAATGTGCCTTATTTATCAAACTTGTAAACGTCGACGTGACATTTATACACGATATGGAAATCCACCAAGAATATTCGAATGAAGACATACTAAATTTATTTTTTATTCATGGAGAATGTTACAAGATTATTGAAAGAACTTGCCGTTTGTTTAACGAGAGATATCCACACTTGCGACCTCTAAATAAAACTACGTTTAAGAGAATAGAAGCAAATTTTAAACAATTTGGAATTCAATGTACTAGAACACTCCCCAAGGTAGTCACCGATGATGAAGACAACGAAATAAATGTATTGGCATATTTTAATGCAAATCCACATGCATCGATCAGAGCTGCGTCTGAAGATTTGAGACTGTCCTACTCATCGATACAGAGAATTTTGGCACAACGTAAAATGCATGCTTTATCTATTATAAAAACTACAAGCTTGTTGTGAAAGCATTTTGTGATTGAAAACGCAGGAAGACCCAAATTTTTTCAAAAAATTATTTGGACCGATGAGTCAAAATTTAGTAGAGAAGGAATCATTAATAGGAAAAATTGGCATTATTGGGCAAACAAAATCCTCGGATGGTGCGCGAAGGTAACTTTCAAGACACATTTAGTTTTAATGTTTTTGTTTAATTATGGATAATCGTGTTTGTTTTGAAGTGTATGACAAAAATTTAAATTCTCGCAAATATTTAGAAATGCTTAGAGGAGTGGTTTCAAATTTTTGAAAAATTTACCCTAAATCTTCTAAATTCATGTTGGTACCAAATGGATGGTGCTCCAGCCCATTCAACCCATGAGGTTTATCAAGAATTATCCCATATGTTCAAAGATCGTTGGTTTGGACGCAATGGTCCATCTCTATGGCCTCCCTGATCACCTGACAGAGATGACTTATTACATCGGGTTCCGAACTGCCTTCGCTAAAGTAGATGTGCAAATGGTTCAAAAATCCACAATAGCTGAAATTTAACAAAAGAGTTTTATTGTGCTTAGAAAACCACGGACGGCATATCGAACAGTTGCTAAATTAATAATTAAATTAATTTGCTTCTATTTTTGCAATGTAATTTTATTTAGAAGCCATAAATGTAGATATCTCTCGTTAAGCTAAACGGCAAGTTCTTTCAATGATCTTGTAACATTCTCCATGAATAAAAAATAAATTTAATATGTCTTCATTCGAATATTCTTGGTGGATTTCCATATCGTGTATAATGTGTCACGTCGACGTTTACAAGTTTGATAAATAAGGCACATTGTTTTAATTTCCACAGGACACAAGTGAGAAATTATTTAATAAAATAGAGAAATATTGTGTGTCGAATGTAAATACATCGATAGCAGGAAAATGGTAACAGATAGGTATAGGGAACGCTTATAAAGATTGAAAGACCACTTAATCTCTCCATCACATAGAGCAACAAGATACAGAGTGTTCTATTTAAAAAAATTGACTTTTGGGCAGTTGAAGTTAGTCAGATTTAGCCAAACATTTTGAACACCCTGTAAATAATAAGATGTCAAATTACACATCATTTAAAAACTTAACAGTCTTCCTAATTATAGCCCAAATTTTGTTACTATAACTTTCTTTTCAATCATTGACAAGCGTTTGAAAACAATACTACAAAACCAATTTTTCTCAAAAAATGAGAATATCTCAAAAACTATTGATTTTTCATATAGGTTGTGCGACATAAAAAGTAACTCAGATTTTAGCGCAGAATCCAAATATACAAAAAAAAATATATCATTCCATTTAAAATAAGAAGTTGGTAGCCACTTCCGGTGTAACCGGAAGTGCTAAAAGAGCTGAAATATTTTAATTTAATAGAACTTTTGAGCAATCCCTATTCCAAATTTTTAAACAAATATTTCAACGGAAAGTCCATAAACTTCTAATGAACGGGTTAGCTGAATCACCCTAGTAATAATAAAACTTATATTAATATAATCTTCACAAAAACATTAAGAATTGGGTCTAGTCATGCAACTTTACAAGAGTTTCTACGTACTTTATGCACTGTTTGTTTAATTGTTAAAGTGCTTGTACCACACTCTGACGTTGTTTACACCTCTATGACAGTTATAACGTTTTGCTGCAAATTTTAAATCTGTTTTGCAGAAATGATAATTGAGCTACAGTCGATGCACAAATTGTTCAAAATTGTCATTTGGTTTTTGTATAAAGGTAACTGTGGATATTTTAAAGCTGATACTTGGCAGCAGGTGCTACATACCATATGAAGGCATTTCATAGATCTACTACGATTTTTAGTTTTTACTAGTCCGCCCTTATTTACGTAATTAATCAGTGGCGGCTTGTCTATAGGTTCATTTGGTCAATGACCTCCCAAAAATTTTGACAATATATAAAAAAATATTAATTATTACGTGTTTTATTAAAATAGGTAATTTACTCGCAAAGTCGCAAGTCGCAAGTATAATAACTTAAAATTTATCGGCCGTCGTTCGTAATTCATCCTCTTCAACCTTAGGCTGGGGGTGCGAATTGTCCTCATTGTGAATTAGATCTACCCGGAAAAACTCGAAAAATGCAGCGCCCGAATAAACGCGAAACGTCCGAAGCAATAATCAACTTTTGGGTCACGAGCCGGATTCCGCAGTTTACGTTGACTTTGTATAGGGTGTACATTTACGCCTCGATTTTTGATTCGATTTTCGCGTGTTTTAAATCAATTCTAAGAACTTATATTGATATGTTTTACTGTTGTTGTGTTGTTTTGTAAAAATACTACTTGGTTCGCGTGTGCATGCGCTATTATAGAAAATGCCGGTAGTGCAGAAAATTAAACAACTAAACAATGCTAACGAACTTAATTTTACAAAATTAGTTGAGTTCAAGGCAAATAGTCGTCCTTTGCCAGAACTAAGTTTACGACAAACTAGCAAAGACAAAAATAAAGATGTTCATCGAAACTTTCGCAAGGATGTACGATTTAGCTGACTGGATATGTGTTGTGAAGTATCAAACGTATTTTACTGTTTTGTTTGTTTATTATTTTCTAAAGACTCGTCAGACTCGCTATGGTGCAAATGCAAATCCGGTGTAAGTGATTTAAACATTTAAAAGAGAAAATAAAAAACATGCTTCGTCTGCAGAACACATGAAATGCTTATAGAAAATCCCTTAAAGATTTTAATGAAATTGTTTCCGAAAATCGCTATATTTTGAACAAAATTGTAGATTGTATAAAATTTTGAGGTGCATTTGAGTTATTTATATTTATTTAAGTATGCCTATTTTTTAAATTAATTTTTGACCTCCCAGTATGATTGACCACGAGCCGCCACTGAATTATACTACGTGCTAATCTTTTCAACATTAATTGATAATATATAATTTAGCGCGTACATTTCTTCTTAATTTTTCATTCATTCAAACAGCTAAAATTCAAAACTGTTATACGATTAAACAAAAAAATGAAATTCTTGACATAAAGGTATCAACCAACCGCATGGGTTTTATCTTTATCAACACTAAATTATAGAAAAATTGGGTAGTGTAAGGGTTATAATAAAAAACTTGGCAGTGAAACCATTGAATTATGTTGCTGCGTAATTAAAAATATTTTCAATATAAAACAACTAACAAAGAAATGCCGAATTTGGTTTATGAGTTATGAAAAAACAAACTTAAACCGTCGACAACTACGATTTAATCGCAATGCACAATCGTTTCGTATAGTACCCTGATTTGAGTATAAAGAAATGGATTATAGAGAGTCATTTATAATAGGTGTACAAAATTTCGACAATCGTAATCGGAAGACATTTTTAAGAAAAATGTTGTATGAAGATAGGTCGTATTTTATTTATTAATAAAACTACATGCAGTATAAAAAGAAGTACACTAAAAACTGCACCAAAAAATCCTGTTCCAGACACGCATTTCGGCCGAAGCGTGCAGTTTTTTTGTGTTTTTCTGTTTGTTAAATAGGGGCTGCAGTTTAGTGTTCCATTTCTTTTGAACTACATCAGATTTAAATTTCATTAAGAAATAATCATTAAAGTACAAGTTTAAAATCTATTTTCCATGGAAATAAAAACATAATTGTGGAAACAATTAAATTGATAGTACTCAAAAATGAGTGAGTACTAGTATAACTGCATATGCAGATATGGTTTATCTGTATGGGTATTGTAATGGTTACGGCCTTCAGGCGTCTAGAGAGTATCCGAAGTTTCCTAAGAACGTCAACTGAGTGGCAGCGTTTTCGGTCGTACTTTCCAACAATTCAAAGAAACTGGTTCCATTGTTGTTCCAAGTAACGATCGAGGTAATCTCTCTAGAGAAGTTATTGTCAACAGCGAAGAAAATTTTAATCGATGCAGTGTTGACAAACCCTCACTGACCACTAAACGCATCGCGCAGCGTATTTCCGTCTATCACCAAAACTTTGTATGGCGAACGCTACATTATGTAGTACAATGGACACCGCTATCACGATCAACGTCCGGGGCGTTACGCTCGAAGGATTACGCCCAGCGTGTAGAGTTTCGTACTTGGTTGTTACAAAAATTTGCCGATGATCCAATATTTTTAACGATAGTCAGAGTATGGACGATGATCCCAATTTACTAAGAGAGGGTATTATTAGACACTCATAACTACCATCTATGGGAACTCCATAATCCACATGCTGTTAGACAATGGCGATCTTCAACAACGTTTTAGTGTAAATACTTGGGATGGTATCTTTAAGCGAAGAACTGCTTGAATTTAGAAGTTTTACCACACAGGCAAATTGAACACTATTTAACTTCTCTTCATGAAACGCTTTACGAGACGATTCAACATAAATCTCTTCTTTGTTCAGCAAGAAATGTGGTTTCAACACAATGGCGCTTACCTCACTACTGTTAGACAAGTACATGAATGGTTGGAATGAACATTAGCTTGAACGATGGATTAGTCGGGGAGGCTGGTTGCTTGGCCGCCTAGATCTCCCGACCTTAACCCTTTGAATTTTTTTTTCTTTGGGGGCCATTTGAAGCAACTGGTTTATCACGTGTCGAAATTAATACAAGTAAACAATTACTTAACCAGAACAACAAAGGTTAACGAAATTCGGCAAGATGTGGTGCAACAATAGCGCGGGTTTACGACTCAACGGTGCGCAGGAGTCATGCTTGCATTCAAGTTTAAGGAAGGCATTTTTGTACTGTTATAAATAATATTTTTCTTTCATAGTCATTTATCTTCTTGTCATCAATTTTTAAAATTGTACTTTTACTTTCTAATAAAATATAATTTAAATCTGATGTAGTTCAATTAAAAACAAAATGCGACCTATCTTCATTCAAGATTTTTTCTTAAAATGGTTTCCCAAACACGAAGTCAAAATTTTGTACACCTATTATAAATCACCTGTAGACTATAGTACCTCCATTTGATTTATACAGCATGTCTGTGTAAAGTACGTTGGACCTTTGATATTGCTTTAAAAGATTTTTTTTAAAACCAGTTTTTAAACATATTTTTAATTATACAGTGTGTCACATTTTCATGAACTATTTGTCAACCTTGAAACTTTAAATAAAAACGTATATTTTAATTTTTAATTCCGAATCTACGTGAAAAGCTATGGGAACTTTGTGTATTACGCGAGCTTACTCCAAAAATGATACTTTTCGAAATATCGATTTTTAAACATTTAATTTGATCAATATCGGCCTTCAGATATTTTACGGTTTTTAGGTTATTATCTAAAATAATAAACTCAAGTTTTGTTCACACTTAGGGCGGTAACGACTCTAATTGTCCATGATTTAAAAAGTTAACTTTGGTTATACAACAATGTCTGAAAAAAATTTGTAAGTGAAAATGATTAATTACTTGATAAAATCAAATAAAACACCCTGTATATTTTTACTTGATCGATTTAGAATTAAATTCTCTACAATTTTGCTATTCAAGTTTGTGTCTGCCCAAAATCAACTGTTAGCCGTACGAAACTTGATTTCTTATCGAAAATTATCATCGAAAAATTAAGTGACAATGAAATGCGAACGTCAAAAGTTGTCTGTCACGGTTGTGTTAGTTATTGTCAAACCTATCACTAATTTTATTGTATCCTCGTATTGTTAGAAATAACGAGTGTGTTTGTGACAGAAATTTAGTTAGTTCGTTTTATTCCACCGGAAAAATTAATTAGCAGCTCATAATCATAAAGCAGATAATCTGGAACTACAAACGATATCGCCGAGCTTGACTAAAATGCTAAAACAGGTTTAATAAAAAACTACAATTGTCAACTACGATAAAAATACTATGAAATAAGCTTGTACTAAAGGGGATATGCAAGTTGACGTTATCATAAGTTGAGAACCCTACCATTAGAGTACGACCAAATTGAAAATAAGTTAGAGCTTTGAAGATCCCTCTAAATAAGTGTTAAGAAAAACAAATTCCATCGTTATTTGCGTAAAATTGTATATCAATATCTGACAAAAACAGATTTTCCATGCTGATATGTTTACTAGAAATTTTCTTTCTATTTAGCATTTCCAGTTAATTCAGATATTCTTTTGATTATTAAAAAAATAATCTGTCCAGCAATTTTGGTCATAAATTTTAATGATCTATTTTATAATTTTGAGTTGTCAATAATAATGTTTTGATGAAAAACGTGTATTTTTTGATAGAAAACCCGAGTTTGACGACTATTAAGTGTAGAGTTTTGATAGACAGACGTTGTACAGATTTTAGTTCTGCATCGATTTGGAAAAAAATATACATGGTGTTTTATTTGATTTTATCAAGTATTATTTTTTTTTCTCATACCCTATAACCATATCGACTTTAAATTGTGGACATTGGCGGTCGTTTTCAGTAACCCTACCTCAATGCGGAAGGACGTTGATACAGTTCTGGTTCACGGTAAACTCGAGCTGCTTTTGGCGGCTCGTACAGTAACCTCATCGCTCTCAAAAAATAGTTTTAATGGTACTTAAATAAAGACACGGCTCTTTCGCTCGCTAAATTATGAAGATAAAGTAGAGTCGTTTCCGTGACCTTAGTTAGACGCGGAACAACAACTACCAGCTCCGCGGGTTGTACACTGACTTTTTGCGCTCAAAAAAATAGTTCCAATGCAACTTCGCTTTGCTCGCTAAATTATGAAGATCAAAGTATGTTCGTCTGTCCAGACCCTAGTTCAACGTCAAAGCGCATTAATTAAAGTTCCCGCTTCCCATTACGGTTCTTATTCTGTTTTCCATTGCTTCTGGTGTAGGATCTTCTTGAGATCTTTTATAAACCTCCATAAAAAGAAATCCATGACAGTAAAATTTTTTCCACACATTCACTAATTTGTTTGGTGCTTAGTGCTAACATTTCGATACTCTGCAATACCATAAATTTCGCCTCTTCTGTTCTGCCAGATTTTCTTTGAAAGAGGTGCTTTGTAGTTACCTAATCCATATTTTGGTTGAATCGAACCAATAATAAAGCTGAACACAATAAATAGATTTTACTCAGGCTATTTGATTTTGTTTCACAGAAGCAAAAGCTTTCTGTAGAGATAAACCTGCTTGTTGTGATTTAACAGAAAATTGATAAATATCTTCATAACTGTAGTACCAGTGCAAATCGATGGAAAACTAAAAAATACATTAGAAAAAAAGTTTCATCGACTTGAAAAATTTAAAAATTAGCAGGTCATACAAAATTATAGTATATAAATTAGAAATTTTCTATAGATTATTTTTTAAAACTACCTCGGACTTACATCTACGAATTTACAAAACAAATTTCAAAATTTCAAAAAATATCTGAAGTTTAGTGACTATATTCTTTTCTGATGCTAAATTTTTAAAGAAATTGCCGTAAAATAGCAACGTCACAATCAATTGAAAACTTTTAAAATATTTTTATCTGAATTAAGCGTTTATCTAACAGAATAAAACAAAATTAATAAGTTGCTATTTAAAAGTGTTATTTTATGCTGCCCAGCGAAACTAAACACCCTGTATAAAAAATATTGTGAAAATATGCAGATTTTCAATAAATATGAGTACAGTACTAAACATATAACTCTGACATTTATTCAAAGCCACTAGTAACCGAGGCCTGAATACGTTTAAATAAGTACATATTTTAAATATTATCGACACTTTCGGCCTGTTGTCAGTTTTTTTCGCTAACTACGGACTTCTAAGAAAAAAGGAAAATTTCGGAGTATGCCTTAGGCTTTTTTGATATGTCCTAAAATTTCCGAGATGAAAGCCCTTAAAGTAAAAGGTGACATTTTTTCGATTTTTGGAGCGTAATTACAGTTGTCGACGTATTCGTCTTTTCTATCTCTATCGGAAATCAAACAAATTTTTCGAAAATTGGGGCTCATTTAGACGAATCGTATACGGTCAGAAATTGCAGATAGCCAAATAAGTAGGGCGGTGCTGAGATCCTCAATAAAACCGGCATCGGAATTCGAAAAGACGCTAATTCAATGCAAATCTGCACCACAAAACTGCACAAAAAAACTATACTTGAAAACATGTTACGCTGGTGATGATAGCTTAGCTACCAAAACACATGTTCAAGTATAGTTTTTGTAGCAATTTATGTGTTTCTCTTTTCTTTGTTAGATTAAATTTTATACATTTTAAACTATTGACTTAACTTTAGCTTGACATAATTAATTACGTTTGCCGTTTCTAGTTTTTGTGTTTATTTAATCGTATGGTACATTTTAAATATTGTATTGTGATGTAAGTGTTATGTATGGTGCCCCAGAAGATTAGTATAAACCTGTACAGTATGGTGACGAAACCGTGTGCAATTATAGATTGGTTTGTCTTGGCAAAGCATTTACTTCAAGGTTTAGGAAAACCACTAAAACCTAAACATGCCAACCCTTACCCACCCTAGTATTCACATGTAATAAGTGTGTAATGTGATTGTGTTTTGTGACATTGTATTTTTTCCTAATTATCCGGGGGGTCTTGATGACCAGGTCCGGAAACCAAAGTGGTAATTCTCAGGAACAACATGTTTTTCTTGTTGACCATGGAGTACTGTAAGGTACTGATCACCTTCCATATTTTATATTTGCACCAAAACCCCTAAAAACACACACGAAAAAAACTCTAAAAAGTTGACGTAACGTTTTGACATTTAATTCCAAAAACCAAAGTGGTGATTCTCAGGAACAACACGTTTTTCTTGTTGACCATGGGTTGTGTTAAACATGCGGTGTTAATTAAAATTAAATTCTACATGTTGAAAATACTTGTCCAAAAGAAACAATGTCAACCCACCACCTTTATTAAAGAAACTCAATAATTGGTCACCGGCCTGAAAAATTACGTTGTGGTCCGAAACGTTGCCTTACCCATTACACGAGTTTTTCTTTTAACTACACATTGGCAGCTTCTGTAAGGGACTCGATTTGTCCCTGGCTACAATCGCTCAATAATTATTACATTTAATTTTTATGTTACGTTTGGACACACATTCTTAGTGTGAATGATACAATAATACAAATAATTCTGTTAAAGCTAAAAGTGCTGCGTCTACGAATGTTTTGTAATAGTAGTACCTCAAAAGTGACACTTAATAACATCTTGTAAAAATTCCAAATTTAAAAATTGTCCTCATTGACAGTTTATTTCACTGTAGAATCCAACCTTTATCTTTTATCAACATAAAGCTTTGATGTCCAAAAATAAACGTCAAAAGTAATTTTGTTAACCATTTACAGAAGATAACCGAAGAAACACAGTTTGGCGTAAGTAAAGTGTTCATTGTAGGATTCTTTAACCTCACTACCTGACATCTATGTAATCTACTTTATCCACTGCCTATCTTTGTTTCCAAAATAAACAAATTACCAAACAAAAATAGATCTCCTCGTTATAGTTTCTAAATTTGTGAACGTCTATCTGGTATTTCATATTAAATTTGTTATTTTATTTACCTTTTCAATTGCATTAACATTTTAATTAGATACATGACTAAAATGTTTCCTTAAAAGAAATTTCGTTTTGAGTGTATACTATTGTTATCATGTCAGTGAGAATTTTATTTTATATAAATGATCGTATCGAAGCTTTTAACGAAAATAGTTATCACCAGCAAAATAAAAATGTGTTTACGTCCTCTCAACTCTAATTATTTGTAGGATCAAATGCAATGGTAAAACCGTTAGCAAATAAAAATTTAAGTAATTTAGTGAGTTTAACTAGTTTTTTGAAATTTAAAGTTACGTTATGGAATAAATTATATGCTAGAACACAATTTACTGTCGTAAGTTAGAATTGATACATGATGTTTATGTTGAAAACTTTTGCTCTTGTAAAATATGTAAATGATAGCTGGTGTATTTATTTAAATATCATACATTAAAATTGTTGAGTGTAAATTTATTCTTATTATAAAATAGAAAAAATTTTAATTAACTGAATGCGTATTTAAATTTTAATTAATTTAAATATAGGTATATATTTTGAACATAATTGTAACTGCAATTTAAATGAGCATTTCAAGTCACTGTAAAAAAATTTTTATTAACTGAATACGTATTTAAATTTTAATTGATTTGATTTAATCCGATTAAATTTCATATTTTTCCAAATTAATATAAACTCAATTTTAATACAGTTTATATTTTGAAACTTCAATTTAAATGTCACTGTAATAAGGAAGTGCACATTTCCTCAGTTTTTAATTTGATTAGTTAAACAGGATGCGTGTGGTGCAGCATTCAGATTATAAATGTTTCTTGTAGTTTAAATTAAAAGTAGAACATTAAAGTACTAGTTGTTTATTTTGATAATGTTATAATCATAATTTTAGAGATTTACATTAAACCATAACAAGGGTGGTTGTATGTGTTACTTAGAAATAATTTCTTAAGTTAATAAATGATGATAAAATGACCGACAGCACTAATTACGTTATCGGACGGTGCATTTAAAGTTTTAAAAGTTCCAACCATTCCAGAAGATAATGTTTATTGTTAAGAATTTCTAATGTGTTTTTAAGAATGTGCATGTGTTGAAGAAAATCACAGAATAGGTGACGTCGGTTTAATTTTGACGATTAACGCCTATTTTAAAGATGAAAAGACAATATGGTAATTGTTTATGCTTTTTGTAATGGTATTCAAGGTTACGCTGATGAAATGAACAATAAATAACTTTTTAATTTGTTATTTATACGTATATATAATTGTTACGTACCAAAGCAAATCAAACCAACTAACGAAAAAAAATCAATTATATTCTTAAGTTACAAGCTGTCAACAAAATTGTTTGCAAGCACCCAAAACAAAAAAAATATGTACAAAATGTATGATTACTTACGATAATGTTACAAGGATAGATACAAACATAAAGGAAAGTCTATGTACAATGCTATTACTTATCGCACCAATCGCACCATCCAGATAGGACTTCGGATGCCACCAATCAACAATTATGCCGAGGGATCCACCAAACTACTTCTTTGGATGCCACCAATCAATAAATATGCAGCGAGATTTACCATACTACTCCTTCGGATGCCAATCAATAAATATGCAACGAGATCTACGAAACTACTTCTTCCGGATGCCACCAGACAGATCCACCATAGGATCAAGAAATATAGCTATTTCATCTATTTTAATTTAATTTATTGTACGACGATTTTAAATACGTCAGCACGAGACATCAATTTTCGAATACGAATTGGTATTATTCGTCGTTACTATCAATTGCTAATCACCAACTCGCACGAATATACGATTTCTGGCGGAGAATAAAGGCACGCTCTCGTACGCATTCCAAAGTGCATATAGCAAATAATAGGACACAAAATTAGGACAAATTAACAGGTACAAGGACGTAACATAACCGCCCACCAAAATCATCCATTTTGGTGATTTTCTAACTAAACGACTAAACTAATTGAACCCGAAATAAAATGTAATACCGAGAAAAAAAAAACAAAAACAAAACGTAATGATAAAATCCCATGTGCTACTGCAATGGAAGAGCACACAGTTTTATAAGAGGACGCTTAAATAGGCCCTTACTGGCGCGGACTGTAGCCACACGAGCAATGTTATCGTTTCCCGGATGCAACTCTACTATTCTACCCAACTTCCATTGAAGAGGTTGGATTGAATTGTCCTTGATGAGGACCATGGTACCAATGTCTATTGATTCAAAGGCGCGAGCTTTTGACCATTTACAACGTTGGTATAATGTGTGAAGGTATTCACTACTCCAGCGATTCCAGAAGTCCTGGTGCAATCTTTGGACCAACTGCCAGCGTGATAATCTAGTTATATTTAAATGTGATAAGTCTGCATCGGGAGGCGATGTTAAAGGTTCTAATGTCAAAAATGTCCCGGTGTGAGAACACTCAAGTCATTCGGATCTGAACTTAAGCTGCATAGAGGCCGAGAATTCAACACCGCTTCGATTTGTACAACTAAGGTGTTGAATTCTTCATAGGTAAGTATTTGTTTACCTACTACTCTACTTATATGAGTCTTGACCGATTTGATCCCTTTCCTACAGGCCACCAAAATGTGGAGCATGGGGAGGTTAAAGTGCCATTCGATGGCTTCCGCTTCTACAGTTAGTTTAAATTGATCACACAATTCCTTATTAGCTAACAAAATTGGTACCGCAATCACTAAAAATGCGACTACAACGCCCACGACGAGCAATAAATCTACGTAACGCGGCTAAAAAGGTATCACTAGATAAATCTGAAGCGACTTCAAATGTAATGCTTTAGTAGCAAAGCAGACAAACAAGCATAAGTATGCCTTCATCGGCTTGGAACCTTGTCGTGTGAATTGGAAATGGACCACCATAATCTACACCAACACAACTAAATGCTTTAAGTTGGCTGACGCGGGCTGATGGTAAATTTGCCATAGGAGGTTCGACCGAAATAGGTTTGCTTTGAAACATGACTGACATGTTGATAAACAACGACGAATCGCTCTACGAGCCGACACAATCCAAAAGTTTTGTTGTATTAAATACATGGTAGTATTTACGCCACAATGCTTGTTCTCTAAATGAACTTGCTTTATTACTAAAGTAGTTAAACAATGTTTCCCAGGCAATAAAGCGGGATGTTTTGTCCCAAATGGCAACGAGGCGTTAGCCAGACGTCCAGCTACTCTTAAGATTCCGTTGCTATCTACAAATGGCGATAATTTTTGAAGGTTCTTAGAGCAAGGTATTCCCTTGGAAATAAGAACAAATTCGAATGAAACGTTTCAAGTTGAACAATACGAACTATACAAAAAAGTGCATGATGCAGCTCAAGCTGAGTTAAGCCACCCAACTTAGTTGTACTTTTACGACAATTATAAATAAATCTGACACAAATGGCAATAATTCTCTGAATCTTTCGTAACGATGAGAAACGTCCTACTAATTCTAAAAAGTCGTTGCGCACAAGTTGTCCTGTAAATGTAACGTATCTCAATTCTTCAACTCCCTCCTGCGGTTAGGATTCTAACGTTTCTCTAGGCCAATAATCTTCTGGTTGCGAAAGCCAGACAGGACCCGCCCACCAAAGGGAACAATTTAGCAACTCCTCAGGGAGAAGACCGCGAGAAGCTGGATCAGCTGGATTGTCATATGAACGAAAATGACGCCAGCAACTAGGCGGTATAATTTCTTGGATATGAGAAACTCTATTGGCGACAAACGTTTTCCATTTGTTGGGAGCGGAACGTATCCATGCTAATGCGACCTTTGAATCACTCAAGCAACTATGTGATTTATATCTATCAAACCGGCATAAGACTTTATGACAAGCAAAAACTAAATTTGCAAGCAAACCTGCTGGAAATAATTCCAAGCGAGGAACTGATAACCGTTTGAACGGAGCTACCTTTGATTTAGCTATAACAAACGAAACAACGACAAGATTATCCACTACAAAACGAAGATAGACCACAGCAGCGTAGCCTAACTCGGACGCATCACAAAATCCGTGCAACGAGCAATGCGTGAACGATGCTGGTTTCGAACAACGAGAATCTGAAGATTCGACAAACTATCCAACGACGACTTATACTTTTCCCATTGACTGCGAACGTCAGCTAGGGCTCTGCATCCCAATCTAATCTAGGAGCCACAGATGCTGTATTAATCGTTTAGCGAAAAAAGTGAGTGGACATAAAAACCCAAAGGATCGTATATGCGTGCGACCTCAGATAAAATCGATCTTTTGATACAAAGAGCGCCTACTGGTTTAACCTGAAACGAAAATGAGTCTATCGATGCTTGCCACTGGAGACCCAAAATCTTCGACACCGCTGAATTGTCTGTACTAAAAACAAGGAGATGGTTTTGATAATGTTCAACCGGCAGCAAGTTAACAGTGAAGGTGAATTGGCTGACCATTTGCGCAATTCGAAACAACCAGAATTTAATAGTTTAATCAATTGTTTTTGCAATTCCAACAACAATTCTAAAGTTTCTGCACCACAAACAAAATCATCAACGTACAAATTTGAAAGGATGGCTTGGGCTGCAAGAGGAAAATGTTCCTTGCCTTCTTGTGCTAATTGTAAGAGACAACGAATAGCTAGAAAAGGAGAAGATGCATAACCATATGTTACTATGTTCAATCTAAAGGTTTGGATAGGTTCATTGGTAGAGAACCTCCAAAGTATTAGCTGGAATTGCCTATGTAAATCCTTCACTAAAATCTGTCTAAACATTTGACGTACGTCACAAGTGAAAACGAAATTAAACCAACAAAAGCGAATCAGCATTGCGCTAATATCGCTTTGGAGCTTTGGACCCGCAAGAAGTGTCTCATTGATAGAGATGTCTGCGTTATCCTTAGCCGAAGCGTCGAAAACTACTCTAATTTTTTGAGCATCATTTTCTTAAAAAACGCAATGATGCGGAACATAGTAACTATGTAAACTATCAACAACCGAAGAGGAAACTAAAGACATGTGACCTGAATTCCAATAATCTTGCATGAACTCAATATATTTTTCTTTCAACGGAATTCGAATTAAAGTGACGTTCAAGTGTCAAAAGGCGGCGGTATGCATTTCACGAGACCCTACAAACGTCGGTAATGACTTGGCGTCCTTGAACGGCAACGAAACCACAAAGCGACCTAAATGGTCTCTTGTGTGTGTACTAACAAACGAATTTTCAGCAAACTGATCCTCCGGAGAAGTGGTGTACAAGTTAGTAGGAACATCTTCCACTTTCCAAAAGGATTTCAAGGTGTCATCCAGAGATGGTTCTAATGATACAAACAATGAGTGTAGTTGCGGTTGAGTTATTGTATTGCTAGCAGTAGATCCTACTAAGGTGATACCAAAAATTGTATCCAATGCGGCTGGACCATCCATATCACCAACACTATCTGTAAAATGAAACACAGATCCACGAGCTATTTGAGGAAATATATCGGCACCTAAAGGAGATCAATGTTTCCTGGTATGTTCCAATTAGGATCGGCTAGATTAATATTTGAGTACCGGAATACTATCAATATAAGTATGAGGAAGTTGTGAACAAATCTTCCGTATGATCATGACATTGAGACGCAAGGAAACTGACGATGAACCTACTGGCCGAATAATGCAATTGGTATTTCCGCGGCTAACCTAACTGAAGTGTCTCCAAGACACGTTATTGAACTCGACGAACGATTGTACGGTATACCAAGACGATTACGACAATTTTCCGTTATAAAACTGATTTGACTTCCTGGATCACACAGTGCTCTAAAAGTTTGAAATTTACCCCAACGATCTTGGATTTCTAAGCGAATTGTAGCTAGCAAAGTGACCGTAGATAAACTAGAATTTGCCGGTCTCACTGAGGTTAAAGCTGACGGAGACGATTCAACAACCGTTGGCGTTGTTTCTTGGGTTGTGCGTGGTTGTGATGAATTCATGGAAGATGATTTTCTGAAATGTAACAAGGAGTGGTGTCGTCCCGAACAATGTCGACACAAGAATTTCGAATTGCACGATTTTACTAGGTGCTGCGAACTCAAGCAATTCAAACAGAGATATGACGATCTAACTGCTGTATAGCGTTCCTGTGGGTTGAGTTTACTAAAACTAGAGCACGACAAAATTGTGTGTGAATGGTCTTTGCAATACAAGCAAGAAGATTTGAGCGATGACTGATTGGTCATCGCTGCAAGCGAATGTTGAGGACGCTTGCTGTCCCAACTACTACTACTATTTTTTGAGGTACTACTATTGCTAAACGAAGCTGCTTCTAAAGCGCGACATTGATCGCTAAGGAACAGTTCAAGTTCTTCAAACTTGTGAAGATGTGGTTGAGGATGGGTCAATTCGAAACGTTGACGAGTATCTGAATCTAATTTCTCAAGTAACCAATTAAATAATGTGAAATTCCAATGATCAATGTTTTCAATTTGATTAAGAGCAGCTAAATTTTCTCCGAAAATATTTAAAATATCGCGTAACGCTGGAGGAGATTGCGTAGTTACTTTAGGAGCCTTGGCAGTATTTTGCCAGTAAAAGGTAGCTAAAACTCTACTGTTTTGGTAGCGATCAACTAATGTTTTATGAGCAATTTCATAATTATCCGAGGTCAAAGGCAAATGTTTAACTAAAGTCAAGGGTTCTTTAGTTAATGTAGAAATCAAGTACTGAAATTTCTCTATATTCGAAAGGGAATAATTTTCATGAATAAGAGTATTAAACAAATCGTGAAATGTAGGCCAGTCTTTAAGACATCCGTCAAATTTTGGCAAATTAATTCGAGGTAAGTGAATGTGTGATCTATTTAATTTTGAATCTAATGCGTCAGAATTTGCAGTGGTTGGGGAAACAGCTTTTATTTGTGTTACTTCTAGCAAGATATGAACGGCTTCTATTTTATAAAAAATTGCATCAATATCTATATCAAGTTGACACAATGCCTCCCAATCGGTGGCACTCGCATCTACTAAATTGTTATTACCAAACGAACTTTGTAATTTATTAAATATGGTTTGAGCATTTTTAAAGGCAGCCATAAATTCAGATCGTAACGACTCATCGTTTTTAAAATCTAAAGCTACTTAATAAATTGATTGCAATTTCGACAATGTTTGTTTTGCTAACGAATAAGTTTTTTTCTATTGTTAAAACCATTGTAATAATCAATGAACTATGACACAAGTGGATACGATAAAGCAGCGCGATATCCAAATATTCCAACAAGTAAATTTTATTTCGATATGAAAATTAAAAACTACGTTGTTTGAATCAATAGAAAGTGTTTTTACCAATCGAATCTAACAATAAAGTTACTAAATATAACAAATTTGTTCTTCAAAACAATGTGCAATCCACTATCAGTAACCAACATAAAACCTTATCAAAAATTATAACGCGTACCCGAAACCAAAATAAAATCAGAGCGATATCAAGATTCGGCTGGAAGGACCAAAAATATGTTACGTACCAAAGCAAATCAAACCAACTAACGAAAAAAAAATCAATTATATTCTTAAGTTACAAGCTGTCAACAAAATTGTTTGCAAGCACTCAAAACAAAAAAAATATGTACAAAATGTATGATTACTTACGATAATGTTACAAGGATAGATACAAACATAAAGGAAAGTCTATGTACAATGCTATTACTTATCGCACCAATCGCACCATCCAGATAGGACTTCGGATGCCACCAATCAACAATTATGCAGAGGGATCCACCAAACTACTTCTTTGGATGCCACCAATCAATAAATATGCAGCGAGATTTACCATACTACTCCTTCGGATGCCACCAATCAATAAATATGCAGCGAGATCTACCAAACTACTTCTTCGGATGCCACCAGACAGATCCACCATAGGATCAAGAAATATAGCTATTTCATCTATTTTAATTTAATTTATTGTACGACGATTTTAAATACGTCGCACGAGCCATCAATTTTCGAATACGAATTGGTATTATTCGTCGTTACTATCAATTGCTAATCACCAACTCGCACGAATATACGATTTCTGGCGGAGAATAAAGGCACGCTCTCGTACGCATTCCAAAGTGCATATAGCAAATAATAGGACACAAAATTAGGACAAATTAACAGGTACAAGGACGTAACATAACCGCCCACCAAAATCATCTGTTTTTGGTGATTTTCTAACTAAACGACTAAACTAATTGAACCCGAAATAAAATGTAATACCGAGAAAAAAACAAAAACAAAACGTAATGATAAAATCCCATGTGCTACTGCAATGGAAGAGCACACAGTTTTATAAGAGGACGCTTAAATAGGCCCTTACTGGCGCGGACTGTAGCCGCACGAGCAATGTTGTCGTTTCCCGGATGCAACTCTACTATTCCACCCAACTTCAATTGAAGAGGTTGGATTTAATTGTCCTTGATGAGGACCATGGTACCAATGTCTATTGAATCAAAGGCGCGAGCTTTTGACCATTTACAACGTTGGTATAATGTGTGAAGGTATTCACTACTCAGCGATTCCAGAAGTCCTGGTGCAATCTTTGGACCAACTGCCAGCGTGATAATCTAGTTATATTTAAATGTGATAAGTCTGCATCGGGAGGCGATGTTAAAGGTTCTAATATCAAAAAATGTCCCGGTGTGAGAACACTCAAGTCATTCGGATCTGAACTTAAGCTGCATAGAGGCCGAGAATTCAACACCGCTTCGATTTGTACAACTAAGGTGTTGAATTCTTCATAGGTAAGTATTTGTGTACCTACTACTCTACTTATATGAGTCTTGACCGATTTGATCCCGCTTTCCTACAGGCCACCAAAATGTGGAGCATGGGGAGGGTTAAAGTGCCATTCGATGGCTTCCGCTTCTACAGTTAGTTTAAATTGATCACACAATTCCTTATTAGCCCCAACAAAATTGGTACCGCAATCACTAAAAATGCGACTACAACGCCCGACGAGCAATAAATCTACGTAACGCGGCTAAAAGGTATCACTAGATAAATCTGAAGCGACTTCTAAATGTAATGCTTTAGTAGCAAAGCAGACAAACAAGCATAAGTATGCCTTCACCGGCTTGGAACCGCGTCGATATGTGATTGGAAATGGACCACCATAATCTACACCAACACAACTAAATGCTTTAAGTTGGCTTACGCGGGCTGATGGTAAATTTGCCATAGGAGGTTCGACCGAAATAGGTTTTGCTTTGAAACATGACTGACATGTTGATAAACAACGACGAATCGCTCTACGAGCCGACACAATCCAAAAGTTTTGTTGTATTAAATACATGGTAGTATTTACGCCACAATGCTTGTTCTCTAAATGAACTTGCTTTATTACTAAAGTAGTTAAACAATGTTTCCCAGGCAATAAAGCGGGATGTTTTGTCCCAAATGGCAACGAGGCGTTAGCCAGACGACCACCTACTCTTAAGATTCCGTTGCTATCTACAAATGGCGATAATTTTTGAAGGTTCTTAGAGCAAGGTATTCCCTTGGAAATAAGAACAAATTCGGAATGAAACGTTTCAAGTTGAACAATACGAACTATACAAAAAAGTGCATGATGCAGCTCAAGCTGAGTTAAGCCACCCAACTTAGTTGTACTTTTACGACAATTATAAATAAATCTGATACAAATGGCAATAATTCTCTGAATCTTTCGTAACGATGAGAAACGTCCTACTAATTCTAAAAAGTCGTTGCGCACAAGTTGCGCTGTAAATGTAACGTATCTCAATTCTTCAACTCTCTCCTGCGGTGAGGATTATAACGTTTCTCTAGGCCAATAATCTTCTGGTTGCGAAAGCCAGGCAGGACCCGCCCACCAAAGGGAACAATTTAGCAACTCCTCTGGGAGAAGACCGCGAGAAGCTGGATCAGCTGGATTGTCATATGAACGAACATGACGCCAGCAACTAGGCGGTATAATTTCTTGGATATGAGAAACTCTATGGGCGACAAACGTTTTCCATTTGTAGGGAGCGGAACGTATCCATGCTAATGCGACCTTTGAATCACTCCAAGCAACTATGTGATTTATATCTATCAAACCGGCATAAGACTTTATGACAAACGAAACTAAATTTGCAAGCAAACCTGCTGCTAATAATTCCAAGCGAGGAACTGATAACCGTTTGAACGGAGCTACCTTTGATTTAGCTATAACAAACGAAACAACGACAAGATTATCCACTACAAAACGAAGATAGACCACAGCAGCGTAGCCTAACTCGGACGCATCACAAAATCCGTGCAACGAGCAATGCGTGAACGATGCTGGTTTCGAACAACGAGGAATCTGGAGATTCGACAAACTATCCAACGACGACTTATACTTTTCCCATTGACTGCGAACGTCAGCTGGGGGCTCTGCGTCCCAATCTAATCCTAGGAGCCACAGATGCTGTATTAATCGTTTAGCGAAAAAAGTGAGTGGACATAAAAAACCCAAAGGATCGTATATGCGTGCGACCTCAGATAAAATAGATCTTTTGGTACAAAGAGCGCCTACTGGTTTGACCTGAAACGAAAATGAGTCTATCGATGCTTGCCACTGGAGACCCAAAATCTTCGACACCGCTGAATTGTCTGTACTAAAAACAAGGGGATGGTTTTGACAATGTTCAACCGGCAGCAAAGTTAACAGTGAAGGTGAATTGGCTGACCATTTGCGCAATTCGAAACAACCAGAATTTAATAGTTTAATCAATTGTTTTTGCAATTCCAACAACAATTCTAAAGTTTCTGCACCACAAACAAAATCATCAACGTACAAATTTGAAAGGATGGCTTGGGCTGCAAGAGGAAAATGTTCCTTGCCTTCTTGTGCTAATTGTAGAGACAACGAATAGCTAGAAAAGGAGAAGATGCATAACCATATGTTACTGTGTTCAATCTAAAGGTTTGGATAGGTTCATCGGTAGAGAACCTCCAAAGTATTAGCTGGAATTGCCTATGTAAATCCTTCACTAAAATCTGTCTAAACATTTGACGTACGTCACAAGTGAAAACGAAATTAAACCAACGAAAGCGAATCAGCATTGCGCTAATATCGCTTTGGAGCTTTGGACCCGCAAGAAGTGTCTCATTGATAGAGATGCCTGCGCTTATCCTTAGCCGAAGCGTCGAAAACTACTCTAATTTTTTGAGCATCATTTTCCTTAAAAACGCAATGATGCGGAACATAGTAACTATGTAAACTATCAACAACCGAAGAGGAAACTAAAGACATGTGACCTGAATTCCAATAATCTTGCATGAACTCAATATATTTTTTTTTTTTTTTTTTTTTTTTTTTTTTTTTTTTTTTTTTTTTTTTTTTTTTTTTTTTTTTTTTTTTTTTTTTTTTTTTTTTTTTTTTTTTTTAATTTTTTTTTTTTTAAATTTATTTTTTTTTTTTTTTTTTTTTTTTTTTTTTTTATTTTTTTTTTTTTTTTTTTTTTTTTTTTTTTTTTTTTTTTTTTTTTTTTTTTTTTTTTTTTTTTTTTTTTTTTTTTTTTTTTTTTTTTTTTTTTTTTTTTTTTTTTTTTTTTTTTTTTTTTTTTTTTTTTTTTTTTTTTTTTTTTTTTTTTTTTTTTTTTTTTTTTTTTTTTTTTTTTTTTTTTTTTTTTTTTTTTTTTTTTTTTTTTTTTTTTTTAAAATTTTTTTTTTTTTTTTTATTAATTTTTTTTTTATATATTTTTTTTTTTTTTTTTTTTTTTTTTATTATTTTTTTATTCTTTCATAACGGAATTCGAATTAAAGTGACGTTCAAGTGTCAAAAGGCGGCGGTATGCATTTTCACGAACCCTACAAACGTCGGTAATGACTTGGCGTCCTTGAACGGCAACGAAACCACAAAGCGACCTAAATGGTCTCTTGTGTGTGTACTAACAAACGAATTTTCAGCAAACTGATCCTCCGGAGAAGTGGTGTACAAGTTAGTAGGAACATCTTCCACTTTCCAAAAGGATTTCAAGGTGTCATCTAGAGATGGTTCTAATGATACGAACAATGAGTGTAGTTGCGGTTGAGTTATTGTATTGCTAGCAATAGGTCCTACTAAGGTGATACCAAAATTGTATCCAATGCGGCTGGACCATCAATATTACCAACACTATCTGTAAAATGAAACACAGATCCACGAGCTATTTGAGAAAATATATCGGCACCTAAAAGGAGATCAATGTTTCCTGGTATATTCTAATTAGGATCGGCTAGACTAATATTTGAGTACCTAGAAATACTATCAATATAAGTATAAGGAAGTTGTGAACAAATCTTCCGTATGATCATGACTTTGAGACGCAAGGAAACTGACGATGAACCTACTGGCCGAATAATGCAATTGGTATTTCCGCGGCTAACCCTAACTGAAGTGTCTCCAAGACACGTTATTGAACTCGACGAACGATTGTACGGTATACCAAGACGATTACGACAATTTTCCGTTATAAAACTGATTTGACTTCCTGGATTACACAGTGCTCTGAAAGTTTGAAATTTACCCCAACGATCTTGGATTTCTAAGCGAATTGTAGCTAGCAAAGTGACCGTAGATAAACTAGAATTTGCCGGTCTCACTGAGGTTAAAGCTAACGGAGACTCTGACGATTCAACAACCGTTGGCGTTGTTTCTTGGGTTGTGCGTGGTTGTGATGAATTCATGGAAGATGATTTTCTGAAATGTAACAAGGAGTGGTGTCGTCCCGAACAATGTCGACACGAGAATTTCGAATTGCACGATTTTACTAGGTGCTGCGAACTCAAGCAATTCAAACAGAGATATGACGATCTAACTGCTGTATAGCGTTTCTGTGGGTTGAGTTTACTAAAACTGGTTGCAATACAAGCAAGAAGATTTGAGCGATGACTGATTGGTCGTCGCTGCGAGCGAATGTTGAGACGCTTGTTGTCCCAACTACTACTACTATTTTTTTCTTTCAAAACGTTGAAGGTTAAGGGGAAATTATTGGGGGGGTGGTGGATAGTATCTAAATCTAATTTCTCAAGTAACCAATTAAATAATGTGAAATTCCAATGATCAATGTTTTCAATTTGATTAAGAGCAGCTAAATTTTCTCCGAAAATATTTAAAATATCGCGTAAGGCTTGAGGGAGATTGCGTAGTTACTTTAGGAGCCTTGGCAATATTTTGCCGGTAAAAGGTAGCTAAAACTCTACTGTTTTGGTAGCGATCAACTAATGATTTATGAGCAATTTCATAATTATCCGAGGTCAAAGGCAAATGTTTAACTAAAGTCAAGGGTTCTTTAGTTAATGTAGAAATCAAGTACTGAAATTTCTCTACATTTGAAAGGGATTCATTTTCATGAATGAGAGTATTAAACAAATCGTGAAATGTAGGCCAGTCTTTAAGACATCCGTCAAATTTTGGCAAATTAATTCGAGGTAAGTGAATGTGTGATCTATTTAATTTTGAATCTAATGCGTCAGAATTTGCAGTGGTTGGGGAAACAGTTTTTATTTGTGTTACTTCTAGCGAGATATGAACGGCTTCTATTTTATAAAAAATTGCATCAATATCTATATCAAGTTGACACAATGCCTCCCAATCGGTGGCACTCTCATCAACTAAAGTGTTATCACCAAACGAACTTTGAAATTTATTAAAGATGGTTTGAGCATTTTTAAAGGCAGCCATAAATTCAGATCGTAACGACTCATCGTTTTTAAAATCTAAAGCTACTTTATAAATTGATTGCAATTTCGACAATGTTTGTTTTGCTAACGAATAAGTTTTCTCTATTGTTAAAACCATTGTAATAATCAATGAACTATGACACAAGTGGATACGATAAAGCAGCGCGATATCCAAATATTCCAACAAGTAAATTTTATTTCGATATGAAAATTAAAAACTGCGTTCTTTTGAATCAATAGAAAGTGGTTTTACCAATCGAATCCAACAATAAAGTTACTAAATATAACAAATTTGTTCTTCAAAACAATGTGCAATCCACTATCAGTAACCAACATAAAACCTTATCAAAAATTATAACGCGTACCCGAAACCAAAATAAAATCATTCAAAAATTTCAGCGCTTGTAACTTGACAACTTGTAAACAAACAAAGCAAACTGTAATCACAGAGCGATATCAAGATCCGGCTCGAAGGACCAAAAATATGTTACGTACCAAAGCAAATCAAACCAACTAACGAAAAAATCAATTATATTCTTAAGTTACAAGCTGTCAACAAAATTGTTTGCAAGCACTCAAAACAAAAAAATATAGTAAAATGTATGATTACTTACGATAATGTTACAAGGATAGATACAAACATAAAGAAAAGTCTATGTACAATGCTATTACTTATCGCACCAATCGCACTACCAGATAGGACTTCGGATGCCACCAATCAACAATTATGCAGAGGGATGTACCAAACGACTCCTTCGGATGCCACCAATCAATAAATATGCAGCGAGATTTACCATACTACTTTTCGGATGCCACCAATCAATAAATATGCAGCGAGATCTACCAAACTACTTCTTCGGATGCCACCAGACAGATCCACCATAGGATCAAGAAATATAGCTATTTCATCTATTTTAATTTAATTTATTGTACGACGATTTTAAATACGTCGCACGAATTATCAATTTTCGAATACAGAATTGGTATTATTCGTCGTTACTATCAATTGCTAATCACCAACTCGCACGAATACACGATTTCTGGCGGAGAATAAAGCCATGTTCGCGTACGTATTCCAAAGTGCATATAGCAAATAATAGGACATAAAATTAGGACAAATTAACAGGTACAAGGACGTAACAATAATAGAGCAAACATAACCATATCATTCTTACATTTATGCATTTTAACTATTCATTAGGTTACATAAAAATAAAAAACGTTAAGTACATGGTAGTACTATAACAAAAACGGTTGGAAAAAATTGTACATGCCACACTTTTGCTTTTGCAGTAAAATATTTCGTAACCTAAAATCCAAGGAAAAATGCGACATGTCTTCCTTATATAAGTAACTTTTTTAAATTACGACAGATATTAATCGATATATGTTTAATTAACAATAATACAAGTGACAAAAAGTTGTTTACATTTATTTTTATTGCGTTTTTCGTTTGGCTGTGCTTCAAGTTTTCAGCAGGTTCAGGCAAACTTTGCAAAAGATTTTCGATTTTTCAGGCAATATGTTTTCTCAAATTATGTAGGATATTGTCTTTCTTTTCTTTAGGAAACGCGTCGGAGTGACATTTTGCAAGTGGAAAGGAGATACCACCATTTTTCATAGCTGATGCTTTCAAGAAATTTAGTTCTTTAAATTCATCAGCATATTCGTATGTAGTCTTATATTGTAAGGTGTAATCACCTCTAACCGCTTTTAAACACACAATATCGGAAAGACGTGGACGAGGCACGGATCTTTTAATTTAGTAGTTGACGAATAATCTATCCATTTATAAATGTCTGTATGACTCATACTTTTGCTGTTTCATGGTTTCTGTTTGCTGTCTTAACCGCTTCAGTAAAATCTGAAAGTCGTAAACTTTTCCCATCTTTTTTTCAAAGAAATTTGGTTTACTTCTAATATTTGAGCTTCGGGACTTGTACCATTCACAGAATCAAGGCGCACACCATCTTCGGAAAACATGGGTAGAATTTTTCAATATGAGAGGGGTTATGCTTCTGTTGGATCATTTACAATTGTTCCTGATTGTATTTCAATTTCAGCGTTAGCCTCATCAACATCCATTACGACTGAAAAATGGAAGTGATTACATAATTTCAGTACATATATCAGGTACGTAATCATAATTCGCGAACGATGCTGATTTAAGGAAATATCTTAATTGTCTTATTTTGTAAAGCACCTAATATATATATATATATATTTCATCAGTACTGTTCTTGCAAGTATGCTATAAATTATATATATATTATTATATATATATATATAAAAAGTTTAAATAAGATGAGTCTTTTGGGACCCCTTCAGTGTGAGGGTCTGGAAGGGTCCCAAAAGACGAATTTTGTTTTAAATTAAATTTTTGGAGGAATACTTACCTTAGTTTATATACTTTTACACTGATTTATTCGGATTTTTGAAGGATAGAGAGATATTCGACATCATCAATAGAATAATTGTTGGTGTAATTTGACTTGATTCTAAGTGTACTTCATTTTGAACACGACAATATCCATTACAACTAAAAAAGGAAAGGCATTATGTACTAGCACAGAACACCTTATGTTATTTCACAAGCATGCTTTGCAAATTCAATTTATATACTTACCTGTTCTATTCTGAATCTTAAAAATTAACAGGATATTCGACTTCGTCAGAATCTATGGTTTAATCTATATTTATAAAACCTGTTTCATTCTGTTATTACTCTTTTTGGGGGCATAAATATCGGCAACATCCTTTACAACTAAAAAAAATAATGATTGTGTACACTTGCATAACACCACAATCACTGGTTACTGATTTAACGCAATAATAACCCATCGTCTAATTTTTTACCTCGTATATTTTCTTAGTATCATCCTTTTAGAAGCCAGCGTTTATAAATCAACTGGTATAAAATATATAAAACTTACTTATTTTATTCGGCACTTTTACAGTTAGCAGGGTACTCAGATATTTATTAGCGTTTCAAACATTTTTTTTTCACTTTATCTTACTACTATTATTCATTTTTTTCAATAAGATAGGTAACTAATTAAACACAAGAGACTTTTCCTAAAGACAATGATTAACTGATGAAAAGCTGCAAAATAATGGAAAATATTTGGTTGCCGATCGTGCCTGCTTGTTCAACGCAAAAACGCGGCATATGCAATACAAACACAATAAAAAGGCGGACAGTACAGCAGCCGCATTCGTACGTCAATATGTTTCAGTTAGTCCATTCGTGATAATTTTTCGTAGATGCCGCAATATTTTTATTTCATAATTCTTATTCACGGGGCAGATCCGGCTTTTTTTCTGAGTAAAAGTTGAAACTGATAGCAGTGGGAATCCAATTATATCAAAAAGTCAATTTTCTTTTTGTAGATGCCGCATTTTTGCTTATGTGGGCAGTATATTTGTCGAATTTCTCTCTATACGTGAAGTGTAAGCTGTAAAGGATGCACTCAGCACCCGCATGTAATACAAAAAACTCCCCACATAGGCGCTTACAAACTAATTTACAATTTTAATTATAATTTGCAGCTAATATTTGGCGGCAACAGTAATAAAATTATTATTTATTTGGCTGCGTACGAATGTTACACACTGACTGATCTGCGTATACTATACTTAAAGACTACCACTGTTTTAGTACAGTTACTACTACTACTACTCATACTAGAAATGACCGCGGGAGACATGCTGATGGACTTTCTGGGAAGGTAACAACTTATTTGCAATGAATACTTTCTTCCGAAAAAGTCTAAAAAACGATGAATCTTAGGTAAGCTCCAGATGGGAAGACAAGGACGACGAGAGACTATATTATATCATCCCATAGATACATATAAAAGGATGTCCATGAATATTAAGCGACTCATTACTAACAGCGATCATAGACTAGTTCGAAGTAAAGTAGTGATAAATACTAAATTAGAAAAGACGAAAACTTATAAGACAAAATATTATAAAGACAGACATAAGTAAACTTCAAAGTAATAAAGAATAATATCAAATAAAACTACAACAGGGGCTCCTGCATAACTTATGTAAGAAAAATCAATAAATGAAATAAGCGAAATAATATCTGAAAGTTATTATTGTTACTACATGTGCGGTGATTGCATTTTTGTGTTGAATAAAATAAATTTATATTGTACGTGCACCATGAGAGTCTCTATAATTATTATTCTTAATTTACAGTATTCCAAAGTCTTGGATTCATAATAAAAACGTGGCTTTTTTTTCTTAAATACTTGGGAGTTACTATAGACATGAGCATTTAAAATTTCATAGCCATGTTGAATGCAATAATAAAAAAAAAAATTGCAAAAGAAATTTCGGTTTCTCGCTTGTTTAAGAAAATATTTGTCAGTTTGGGTATAATCATAATTTATAAAACAATTATACAACCAATTTTGATTACTGTAGTTTCATTTTCTTGCTTACTGAGACCGCAAATACAGAAACTGCAGAGATTACAAAACCGTGCAATGCAAGTGATTTATTACGTTGTGACAAAAACTCCCATTGTAAATTTACACAAAACTCTAAATTTTTACATATTAGACGTAGAATTGTTAATAACGTTTTAATATTTATATACAAATTGACGCATAATCAATGGCCGGCTTTTTCCAAATTTTTTTCATATGTTCTGATGAAAACGCATGATCATGGCACGCGAACATCACATTCTTACAGAGTTATATTCGTCAGCAAAAATTACATTTACTTCAATTATTGAAGAAGGGTTTAAAATATTTAATAGATTGCCTGATTCAACACGAAACGTTGTAAATTTAAAAGAATTTAAAACTGTTGGTTTTAAACACTTAAATTATGATTTTACTATGTAATGTTTGTATTTGTTATGTTAAATGTATGTTTTTTATCTTTTATGTCTTGTACATAAATAGCTATACTACTAAATAAATTCTATTATTATTATTATTATTATTTGATACAAATTTAAATGTTCTAAAAATTAGACTAACCTTGTGCGTTTTGTACGTGACGTGTTACATGCGACCTTCGATGTGTTCTCGGCAGTGACCTCTTGATCCTGGGTCGTTTCACGATGTCTTCTTATTTCAGTTATTACTTGCCGTATTCTTCTAGATCTTAATTGTTTATAATCTTTCTTCATCAAAAACTTCGTTATTTATTTCAATTTTCTACAACTGCGCGGACTTAACAACAATCCCGGGCTTTTTTTTTCTTTTTGGTAACTGGTTCCGGTAACTGAATTAATTAAATTTTATAAATATAACACGACTTTATTATTTAACAAAGAAACTTTTTAATATTAATAGTTTTATGCACGGTCTCAAATGCACATCCCATCATTCTGCACTGCTCAAAACTGTCTCCCCTTCCTACTTTTACTTGGCATCCTTTACGTACACACACAAAATTAATATATTCTCTTAACATACAATTAACCTCTTATATCTTAGTACTAAACATTATATCTATTTTTTATGTCTATGCATTAAAAATATGACCTTATGGAATCATCGCAGTATGTATGTGCTTCATAATTACATGTGTCGGTAAATTATTATCTAGAACCAACAATTTGGTGCAAGACTGTTTACGCGACCTAGATATAAAATGTTTAAATACAAATTATAATGAAAATAATAAAATATTATTGGATAACTTCTAATACAATGACGTAATTCAATGTAAGGGATATCATCGTATTTTAAATTTTACGTAGTGTATTATATTCAATAAAATTAATGTGCAAGTAACCTTCAATTATGTTAATTATAAATAAACAATACAAAAGTAACGACAAGACGTCTCCCAACGACAAAGAACTTAGCCATTTTAATTTTTTTTTTTTTTTATTTAATTTTGCATTTTCATTAATTTATGTACTGAAATTAATGTTGCAATTTGAATTAAAATTACAAAACACAGGATATTTATGTATATAAAAATTACATTTAATGCGACTATAAACAGAATTTGTTATTCAATGAGATGAATATAAAATGTTTAAGATATCAAATTACTGGACTAGTTTTCCCTATGATTCTGATTTCCATTATTCTGCAACGAGATAAAATTGTGTTACATTCGATATATCAACAAGATATATCAATTTCAATTTCTTTGATCTAATAATCTCTGTATCCATTTGTATTTGATTATTGTCTTTCTTACTTTTTAGTAGAATAACTAAATTATTTTCCGAATCATCCGATACTGAATGATGATGAGTTTAAGTTAGTAATTCCAGTAAACAATAAGTTTTCAATTACAATTGAACTTTAAGAAACACTTCCAAACCAATTACAGTTAAATTGTTTTAAACATTATTACAGTAAAAATTAAATGCTTGTTTTTGGTACAGTTTTTTCAACACCACACAAAACCATTATCTCTTTAATTTAATTAACTAAATAAAACAAGTCGAAAAAGTTAAGTTAGTGTAAGTTTCAAATAACAAAAACTTATTATACTTATAATTATTATTTGTAAGACGAGCCAAAAAATATGTTCTTAAATAAGCGGCATCATTAACTAAATATAAATTAGCTCATCTCATCTTACTTTCCAATAAAGATAGAGGCAATCATGTGTAATAGTGGATTTGATTTTAAGCAATACGTAACTGGAACGAAGTGGCTAATGA
>JALBCR010003408.1:0-76783 GCA_030710515.1 Abscondita cerata | reverse complement strand
AAAATTTACCCGTTTACCCCTAACAAATTTGGCCACAACAAATTATAACATTCTGCATTATTGTTCATATTTAGTAATAAACTGAATGCATTCTGTTGTAGCCTGTTCCCACAAGACAATATATCGTCTATTAGCCCACATTCCACAAAGTCTGGGGTAAAATTCTTTTCTCCTTCCTTGCCACCCGTACAAAAATATTTGTCCCAGTTTTCATGATTTCCAAAAACATGGTGAGGGCAGTTCGATATATCAGACTTTATTTTAGAAAGCTGTTCCTCAAGTGTTTTTTCTTCTTTACGTCGATGTAATACTGCTTTTTTTACCCCAATTTTTACAGTTTATCAAATGTATCACAATTACACACACCTGCACAAATATGAATAATTACGTTCTGTAAGTACTTATAGTGTAGAATTTAAATACTTAGCACCGGAAAGATATCAAAGCGGACACTAGAAAGAAAAAGAAAAGAATATTCGTTAAAGAAACAACTTCGAAAACAACCATTTACATTTACAGTATTTACATGAAACAGTAGTCTGCGGCAAAGACTTGCGACTCAATAGGCGGAGACGGAATTCCTCTCGGCGCCACAACACAAAATGAAGTAGCACGCCTTCGATGTTCAAAGTTTTAGATTTTCGGCTAAAAAATACTCACTTATTTTTACAGATTTTGAAAAAAGTGTCTCTTTACTTTCATTATAAAACTTAATTTCGAAGGTATTGGTTGTTTTAAAATTTTAATTTGTTAGTTTTTGCGTTTTTTTCTTCCTTTACGGTAACTTTTAAAAAATCTAAAACAACCATTTGATAGATACGTTGCTAAAACATATATCTCCAAAGTTGAGTTACATTGGTTAAAAATTGAGCTTACAAAATTGAACCAATTATTTCAGGCTGTTTACAAAGCGTGAAAGTCCCCTTAAGGACAAAACTCGTTTAACTGCAATTCTACAACAACTCTGGAAACTGGACGCGTGGCTTTACTGGATTAATTAGAAGACTCATTGTCGGAGCTCTTTCCATTCACGTACATGCGCCCGCCAACTTTTACAACTGAAATTAAAGCTCTCGTTAAGGACGCTTAGAAATGTTAGCGAAAATGATAAAATTACCGTCATAATGTCTTTAATGAAAAATTAGGCCGTCTTCACGATATGATGTCACCAATAATTTCATTCTTAGCCATAGAGGCAGCAGTTCAAGAAGCACATGGTTCTTGATCGGATGGGAACAAACCCGATGGTATAACCATCAGAGACACGTTTATTAGCATCAAGCGGGAAAGATCTCTCTTTTCAGACTACACTAAATTGTGAAAAAATCGTGTAGGCGGTTTATGAGCGTCTGACACATAACACTTTGAAGTTTGTTTTTACTTAGCTTTTTTTTATAAACTACTTTATAAGATGTACCTTTATACCTTAAAACCTTCATAATATTTACTGAACATTTTGGATTGTATACAGTTAACAAGTTATTTTTTAAAAACAGAATAATGTTTTACTTGTGGTTATATATTTTCTGAACACCTTTAATTATGATTGACAGATAATGAATGATAAAGAATCTCTATTTAATGCCCTCGGAGGTACTCACGATTTACACATGTTGACAATTGATACGCGCGAAGACACACTAGTAAACAAAGCTCAGGCATGGCTTCATAGTTTAATTTCGAGCTTAACTAAGTAAGTCTTTTATACTTTTGATTTATAACCATTTACGTGCTTACAATTTTACAGAGACGAAGTGAGAAGAAACCGTGGAAAAGTTTTGGAAATAAATCATTTTTTAGACATACAAAGAGAAGAATTTGAGGAATTGCATAGTTTCTTAACGAGAGGTACTATCGATCCTGAAGTAAATGCGGTACTTCAGTAAAACGTAAATTCTATCAATTAAGCAAACATATTTTTATATATTTCTTCTAACAAATTTACAATTAAGTTTGTTTCTTGGATAATCACCTTGTTTGCTTGAAAATAACAAAAAAGGGGGGCGCACGAATTATATTTGAAATTACGAAATATATCGTTCATCGTTTTATGTATTTTCTTTTCAATTTTTTTCAGTTTTCTGTCGAAAATAATCCAGTAACTATATATCATAAAACGTTTTTATAATTTACCTGCTATTAGAGGATATGTCAATTACACTTTTCATTTTGAGAATCTGCTAGATTAATAAAAAAAATTCTACTCCCACCTTTAAAAAACAAAATTATCGAATATTTTGGCACTATGCTAAGTACCCTTTTAAATACACATTGATAAGATATGGCTTTGTGCGTTTTAGTCAGAATACAAAGTTTGCAACAACGGCTTTTAGGCACGGGTTGAACTTGGCTTCAAATTAATTATGTCATTTGTCAGTTATTTACGATTAGTTTCAATTGTAAAATTTTTTTGTCATGTCACTGTATCTATAGTTACCTCAGTATTCTATATTGTTACCGTGTTTGTTACGCGGAAGTAAAGTAATTTTTAAATTTTATAGTATTTTTGTGTTGGTCGTAGAAGTATAGTATGCAATTTGTTTTATAAAATAAATTCTGCTTATCTTTTATTGCCATTTTCACTTGCCTGTTATTACGAACTATGTGTCTTCTTAAAATAACTCGTATATAAAATTACAGTATTCTAAATAAATATGACAGTTTTCTATAACCGTGTGTGCCACGGAAAAGTCGACATACGAGGATGTATTGATATCTAGTTAGCCTAGACCAGTTCCTTGCATAAACAAAATATTGCGTTACCATAGCAACGAACAATAACTTATTAGAAGTGTCAGTGTAAAGTTTGACGTCGAAAAAGTAAACCAGAGTCACGCAATAAATTAAATGAATAAAAATGTCCACCGAAATTGTGAAAATCGAAAAATTGGAGTATCAAGCCATCATCAAGTACCTGTATTTAAAAGGGTTAAGAGGTAAGCAGATTTACGAAGATATGCTTAATACCCTTGGTGATCAATGTCCTTCATATGCGACCGTCAAAAATTGGAATGCAAGCTTCAAAAGAGGTAAATTTTCCATTGAAGATGATGACCGATCGGGAAGGCCAGTTTCTGTGTCAGTCCCCGAAAATATCGATGCAGTTCATGACATGATTTTATCAGACCGTCGAATTGGGCTAAAACGGATATCTGAAGCACTGAATATTTCATACGAACGCGTTCATCATATGGTTCACGTCAATTTGGACATGAGAAAATTGCTGCAAAATGGATCACCAAATGTTTGAATGTTGACCAAAAGCGTGCAAGGGTAGAAGCATCGCGTTCGATCTGTGCTCGATTTGAAAACGATGTAGACTTCTTAAACCGAATTGTTACTATGGATGAGACTTGGGTACATTTCTACGATCCAGAAACAAAGCAACAATCGATGGAATGGCGAGACTCTGGTTCTCCAAGACCTAAGAGTTTCGTGTCCAAAAATCTGCTGGAAAAGTTCTTGCTTCAGTTTTTTGGGATTGCCATGGAGTAATCATGATTGATTTTTTAACCACTCTACGGGAAAATATTAAAGAGAAAAGACACGGAAAGCTATCCAAAGGTGTTTTGTTTTTGCAGGACAACGCCCCTGCACACACAAATCTCATGTTGCCATGCAAAAAATTCGTGATTTAGGGTTTGAATTACTAGAACACCCCTCTTATTCACCTGATTTGGCTCCGTCCGACTATCACCTCTTTCCTCAACTGAAAAAAAGTTTAAAAGGTCGTACATTTTCTTCCAACAAGGAAGTAACAGAAGCTGTGGAGGTCTGGTTTGCAGAGCAAGAAGAAAAATTTTTTTTGAAAGGTCTAGAGACGTTGCAGGCTCGCTGTAATGTATCCAATTAATAGGAGAATATGTTCAGTAATAAAATATTTTGACATTGAAATTTTGTTTGGTTCTATAGTAGGCTAAGAATTTTTCAATATATCCTCGTAGACATTCACTGTGTTAAATTGAAAATTGACGTATATTCTATATATTTTCTGGCACAATTCGAAAACAATATATTATGTTAGAAATATAAAATAAAACAAATTATTGTGATATAATAATGAGTATTCAAAGCGTATTTTACTAGAAAATAGTAAAATAAGTTAGTCATTAAGAAAAATTTGATACTCGTTTTGAATGATATTTCAATTGCTGCTGTAATTCGTCCAATTAAGTCTTGCTCTGTTTCTACTGGAGTTTCGTAGACCAAAGACTTTACATGTCCCCACAGGAAAAAATCTAGCGGCGTTAAATCGGGTGACCTAGAAGGCCAAGAAACTGCTCCACCTCTGGCAATCCAACGGTGCCCAAACCGCTGAGCCAAATCCTCACGTACTTGTGCAACAAAGTGAGCCGGCGCTCCATCATGCTGAAACTACATTTGCTGTCAAATTTTTATTGGAACATTTTCAAGAAGTTCTGGAAGAACTTCCTCCAAAAAACGCCGGTAAATAGGTTCTGTTAACCGTTCATCGTCTTTCTAAATTTTAACGCGTCTTAGGGCCGTAGTGACACTTTTCCGGACATGAGTCCCTCTACTCAAATGTTTTTTATTGTTGCACTGAATAACCCCTAGAAGTTTGATCCCATAGTTCTGAAACACCCTGTATATTGTGCTCAAATTGTGCCATAAAAAGATAGGCATTAGTTTTAAATTTAACATAGAAAACGCTTATGTCAACTTTTCCGTGGGACACAAAGAAAATTCCATGAGTAAATTTAAATTTCCATGAGTTTTGCTTAAAAACGATAAATCACATGACAAAGTCTATTCAATTCCACGACTTTCCAGACAAGTGGGAACTCTGAGGAAGCATTTAAATTTGTATCACAGAGAATTTAATTTGCCGGTTGCTCTAAGCGTCATCACAAGTAGTGTTCTACAATATACTAATTGTTAAGGGCAAATCCCATTTAAATAAAATTGTAACACATGTAATTATCGTATGAAATAAATATACGTAATTAAAATAGTATTCTATGTTACAAGAACAGAAATAGTTATTTATGTATCAAGTGAATTATAAAGGCGATAATTACCGATGGCAAGTTTGCATCCCGAGGGCCTCCAGCCCGAGAGATAGCAATTGCCTGACGTTATTAAGACTCATTAATTCCCGTGGTACATAGATAATTTTATTTCTAACCGATTTCAATAAATATTGTTCATTTTTAAAACGGAAAAATTGTACCAATTTATTACCTTCCCAGTATATTTGAATCAGGTACCATTGATTATAAGAGTTTTGTTGTGGCTAGGTTGTTGCTATGTTACTTGTTTATAAACAGAATTGTTACTTGTTTCTATACAGAACTTTGTTGTCAAGCTGTGTTTGCGTTAAAAACGTGTTTTCTACCCCAAATATAATGGAGCAGATTTTGAAAAAAGCTGAAAAAGCAAGCGAATCATTAATTCCATCGAAAAGTGAAGCCATATACCAAAAAGAATACAAGATATATCTGGAGTGGCTGACACGTAGGGAATTATAGAATCTATAATGCCCCAAGGGAGTTATGACCCTCTTTATTGATAGCGTAACTATGACGATATAAACTTACAATATCCAGGTCAGAAATAATAGTAGATTATTTTACTAAGACTTAAACAATATAAGTGTTGAGCTTAAAAAGTTTGCTGGCGAGGCGCAGGCCGAGAGCAGCAAATTAACGAAACAATTATATTTTTAACTCAAGTGAAATATATTATTTTTCTTCAAGCGTTTATTGCTAGTTTTCATGTGTTATTTTCAAATTTTCGTGTTATAGTGACGTTTTATTCTGGACGAATCAAGTTGGTACTATACTGTTACATTCATAATATGACATAACCAAGGTACCAACCTCTAAATAGTTGTAAAAACAAAAGAAGTGTTGCTTTTAATGTTTAGGCAGTAAAAAGCCTTTTTAGCGTCTGCCAGTAGTTCAATAATATGCCGTTTTAATGTCGCTTGAAGAAAAATAAATTATTTCGGACGATTTGCAGAGTCCGAAATGTTTTTAGTCCATTTATCATAATTATTTTTTATTCAATTGTATAAAATTGAAAGAAAGATCCAAGAATAATATTAAATTACGCTCCAAATGAATCAAGTTGGCAAGAAAATTTCATTGTTTTTATAAACGTGTCGTTTAATCATTTCACATTTAATTAAAATCTTTTTAAAATGGAAAGTGATGATGATTTACTGATGTGCGCCGATAAGGTTTCATTAAAATTAGTGCCCACAAATTAGTTAACGTTTCAAATAGTATAGAAATAAATAAATTTAGTTATTTTAATAATTGTACACGAAGAGAAAATCACAGTTTTCATGAGTGTGTTAGGTGCGCGAGGGTGGTAGTCCGAGCGTTGATAATCACGAGCAATGAAACATGATTTTATCCTCAAGTAATACACTATACTTTTTCCACAACCAGCATGTAGTACTATGAGTTTCATCAAAATTTAATTAAGATTTAACTGTCGGTTTTGCAATTCAAAAATAAATAGCTATTTTCATGACTACCAAGCATTTTTTTATTCTCAATAATGAACACTAATTATCAAGTTTACCAATCAGTTTTGCAACCACTTTCAGTCAATTGGGGTATATATACCGTTACTAGTAACGAAATGATTTTCTGCAGATGTTTAGATATGACGAATTTTCTCTAGTGGTTTATGACCACGAAATCAAAATTTTTCATAGTGGTCGTGGAAAAAATATTTGTCGGTGTAGGACGAAAAATGCGTTGTCCTAGTTACCACAATGCTTAATGAAAAATCAGAGTTTTTCGTCCGGAGATTCAAACCGAGAAAGAGTTGTTTATGGTACAATCAAATAAAAAAATACTTTATTAAAATATACACGATTGAGTTCATTCATATTTGATTTGAACAAGTCAAGCGGCTTCCTTTTTGTTCTTCAGATAAGCCAGATAGAATTCCAAACTTTGCTGAACTTCAGGTTGTAATATAAGAGCAAGGGTAGTTTGTAAATCCTGATCACGATTTTTTTTCATGTCCTGAAAGCAACAGAAAAATTGTAAATATTATATTCCCTTGAATATATATGGTATTCTGCGTATAAGGACATTTTGATTTTTTATGCTATTCTATGAAAATTGCTACAACTATTTTTGCTCTAATTCCGATCCGTTCCGAAGACCTCCGGAAAAAAAAAAAAAACAAAAATGCTATTTTCGAAAATATCAGTTATTACCTTATAAGGACGGCTACTTAAAAAAGTTCGTACAAAAGTTTCTTCACTAATGAAGGCAAACTGTAATCTGTTTTCAAAAGATTACAGATTAAGAATGGTTTTGGAGATATTGATAAATTTCTTATTTTAATTGGACGCTATATTAGATTTTTTCATAAATAACTTCTACTCTTTTTTTCTTCTTTCAATGATATATCACATGATGTTTGAAATAAACGATCTTGTTTTATTACCCATACAAAAAAGTCATGGAAAATTAATTTAATGGCCTATAACTTATATTTGAACTATTTTTTTTTCTAAAACACACTTTCGATACTCTTTTACACTTTTGTTAGTACCGAAATGATGTAGGGTTCTGCGTAAAACGCTTGCTTTTCAGTTGTGATATGTTTAGGAGTTTCTACACTTTTTGCTAACTGTATAAAATTGGGAAAATCAAAAAATCTTGGAAAAGAAAATATCGCTCACTTCTATATCTGGTCTTCGAAGCAATTCTTTTGTATATGCTCGGGCCATCGGTGGAACCATTTCAAATCGATCAAAAAATGCTTGTGACTTTTTTAAAGCTTCTTCCTTGTCATTTGCAATTTCATCAATTAAACCAATATTAAAAGCTTCATCAGTTTTATATAATTTTCCTGAAGTTAATGATATTTCAGTATTTCGTTTACTAATCGTATTCAACATTGCTTTTATGAACCATGGTGGAGCAGCAATTCCTAGTTGCGTTTCGTTAAGCCCAATCGTAAAATTCTTAACCATCACACGATACTCACAACTCACTGATAATAAACAACCACCAGCAGGTGCATGACCCTGGAATCAATTTAGTTAATTATTTAAAAAATACCAACACCGTTAATAAGTATACATTAATGACAGCAACTGTAGGGAAACGGACTTCCATATAATTGTATCCAAACTTCTTGCAGAGTTGACCAAAACCGTTTAAATCTTTCTTGATCAGGTTTATACAATTCCTTAATATCTAAACCAGCGGTAAATACTTTATTAGAAAACTGGAATTCAGTAAACTTATGCTTTGATATAATTTTTTAACAATATACTTACAAAGTTAGAATCATTCCTTGTGCTTTTATTTTTTTAAATCGGTCAAAACGTTAGAAAAACTCTGTAAGAAAGTCTAAGTTTAAACTGTTAACGGGCGGCCGTTTCATAGTGACAGTAGCAACACCGGTATCATCATTCACAGACGTCTCCAAAAACTTCATACTGCTGAATTTTCGGCAATTGTTTAAAAGCCTATTAGTACAAAAGATTCCTTGTCTAAACACCATTTTTGTGCTGAAACAAAAACACTTTACATTTTCTGTAAGTAAAAGGTAATATTTTATTTGTTGTGTATAATTAAAAATATAAACAAAATGGAAACAAGAAATACAGGGAAATTAAAAAGAAGACAAGAAGAAGAAAGGAAAAGAGAACCAAAGGAAGAAAAATGAAAGATGGTTGATGATGAAGAATATAATAATGTGGGCGAAAAGAAAAATGCGAAGAATTCCAGCAAGAGAACAAATAAAAGATAAATGAAGTGGATAATAAGATAAATGATGAATTAGTCAAGGAGATGCAACGATACAAATGAAGATTAAAATAAAAGATGAAGTTAAAAATCAATGAGGAAATGAAAATAAAGTTGAAAGTGAATATAAAAATGAGAAAAGAAGATGAAAATGAAATTGAAAAAATGAATTGCATATGAAGAATTAATGAATGTAATACCTATAGTGCAAATTGAAATAAATATTACGGAAGAAATTCAAAAAGAAAATGATTTGAAGAATTATAGTATGAAGAAAAATGATGAAAAGGAACAAATTGAAGAAATACGTGAAAATTATGGATATGAACAATAAACTAATCAAGGGTAAGACAATAATGCAAGAAGGAACAAATTCAGAAGAAAAAGCTGAATAAAAAATATGAAGATAAAATTGAAATAGAAACACAAATAAATACAGAAGAAGAATTTGAATATATACAAACTGAAATCAAACGAATACACCAAAGATGGAAATAACAAACGATTTTAAAATGAGAAAACGACACGAACAAAGAAGAAAAAATAGACACTAGAAACGTTCAAACGCAGATAAATAAATACTGAACCGTATGAATATATGCCAAAAAACAAGTAAATATATAAAATATGGAAATGGAATGATGAAATAAAATGGAAAATATCGAAAGAAAGTACAATAAAAAATAAAGAGATAGAAAATGTCATTGTTAAACGTAAAAGATAATACAGAAGAAAGCGAAAAGGAAAGAAAAACTAGACATGAAAATGAAGAAGTAAGAAATAAAATGATAATGATGAAGAAAAAGGAATGAGGATTAAGTTAGCTAGCAATGAAATGCGAACTGAAAGGAAGAATAAATGAAAAATACCTGAATTACAGAATAAAAACTAAATGATAACAATGAAAAGAATGGAAAAATCAACAGAAATGGAAAAGAAGAAAACACCGTAAACGGAAGAAAAGGAGGGAATTGAAAAACAGAAGAACGAACAAGATACAAATAATGTGAAAAGAAGGCATACATTGTAAACTAAAAATTAATTAGAGATGACAGAATAAATATTGAAAAACTTAGTTAGGGGATATGTGGATATAAACTATAATATAGGAATTAATAAAGTAAGAAAGGTTAGTTTTTAAATAAAAGTTATTTTAAATAAGGTTAGTAATGAAAGGTTGTTTTAGGTTAGAGAAGGGATTAGTTTTAAAAGTTCTATTGGTAGGTTCTATTTAAATCTTATTTTAAGTAAGTTAGTTGGTTAGTTATAGTAAAGTTATTTTTGAAAAAATTTAGTTATGAAAAAGTTATTTTAAAAGGTGAGGTTGATTTGAAAATGAAGTGTAAGTTAGTTTTGAAAGAGAAAAAGGTCTTTTAGTTTTGAAAAGTTAGCGAAAAGTGAGGTAAAAGCAGGAAAGAATGCTGCGAGAATGTCGAGAGCCGACAAGCCTATGTTTTGATAAGCTACTTCATTTGTGCAAAAACCTGGAGCAGTCGGATAATTAGTTTTTGTAGGATGCAATATGATTTTTTTTGCCGAAGCCTGAATACACGAAAGGTCGGTCAATTTCAATTTTTCAAAATATTTTGGAAAATTTAAGTTACTAGTTATTTACTCAAGTAGAGAGCAGCCGGGCCGCGGAGTATCGCGTGAGGGGAAATAGTAATACACGCGCGCTACGAACAACTTATAATACTTCTCGTCGAATCTCACAGCATCTACTGCAATTTTTTTTTCATTCTAGGGTAACTGATTTTAGCAAAACTTTTATAAAAATCATTTTTAACATTGACAATAATGACTTTTCTCTCTGTACTGTAATACGCGATGCTCCGCACTCACGAGCAAATCCGCGCGCGTCAGTCGTTCGAGCAGATGTTTAACTGCAATTTGGTTAAATTCACAAGTCTTTATCGCAAAACTGGAATATACGTATTGTAGTGTGTAACTTCAATTTTTAAAATCTTTTGAAAAATTGAAATCGGACGATCTCGTGTATTCAGGCTTCGGCGGCAAAAATAATGTCACTGTAGCTCAAAAAATGGTGGAACCCAATGGTAATTTAAAAACAACAAAATCGCTCGGTTTTTCTTGGAAAATAAAAATCTGATCGAGTCGTGTGTGTGCTCATTTTGTTCGTATTTTAATTCTCTATAACTTTTCTTCTTACACCATTACATTGGTTTATTAGTATTTAGTCAGAAACAAAAAAATTAAAAAGCAAGTTTTTTTGCACTAATTCTTGTTAATCACAAATTAATTAATGACAATCACGTGTTGGCTTTATAGCCAAATAACCTACTCATTGTCCTTGATATGATGGCACAAGTTCTTCCGCTACCGCCGCTCTAGCAGTAGTAAACAACATATTAGTATTTTTTTGTCACGAAAAAAACTCTATTGATTGGCCCTAGTACTAAAGTCTATCCGTTTAACAGATGGAGTAATAAAAACGCCCCCTTTAACTGCGCTATTTGAATATTGACTTATAATTGCGTCGAATTCGGAAAGTACTATACACACCGTCGAAATTAGAAACTACAGTGACTGGCATCAACCTCTGAATGCTTTTAACCTCGTACTGTAGTTTTTCCTTAGTTTATGCAATCAGTGTTTTCAAAGACTCATTTTACATTACTACGTGTGAAACTGGTATGCATCATAAACCTGACTTCTGCGTGTAGATTTCTACGCAAATAATGATTTATTACTACATCTATTAAACGGATGAACTATAGTATGAAACTCGAACGCTGAAAGTTGCAAGAATAAACTCGTACTAGAACAAGTGCAAGTCACTCACGTGCCTGTTTACATACAATACGAGTATCAGACGAGTAGGCATGCCGCCAGTCATCTCGGCCGAGCACACTATTAAAGCACCGTGTCCACCCACTATTAACGAAATATCTGCTTAATGACCACAAGCCAAAAAAGACCAGAATTAAGACAATTTATATGCGCATATGTTCCGTATATACACATCTAGTAACCACCATTTACTAAATTGGTGATCTAAGTGGTTTGATGTTGGTTACTGAGTCGAGAAATATTACGGAACGCGTGTGGTCTGTTAGCGCTAGGTGCTTCCAACAAAAACAGATTATTATTAATTTAGAAAATGACACAGAAAGAATTAGAGTCAAAAAGTAATTGATAATCGAGAACGATATTGTAGTTGTGTTTTATGAACTACTGTATCGATAGTGATGCTAGTACTATTGATAAGGAAGACGAAAATATTGTCTGGCGGGGTCCACTGGGTAAGTATTTTAGGTAGTAGGTACAAAGGTACCATCTAGTGGGATGGTAGGAAGAATAGTATATAGAAACTTATAAGTATTTAGCTATAGACTGTACCCAGTTATAGATATTTGTAAATTAATTTTAACAATGTTTGCAGTGTTAAGTCCGGAGAATTGAAAATTACATTCAGGAATGTAGTTGAAAATGTTTAGAACGCATATCAACATGTATAAATAAGTAGTGAAGACTATGACAAAGGAAGGCATGCCAACAATTGGTAACACACAATTAATATACGTTTATAGAATACTGTCACACAAACATACTTAAAGTAAAAATAAAGAATTTTAAATTATTCTGCTTTTAGATCTATATGTAGCCGATTTAATATTTGAAAAACACAACTGCTCTGAGAACAATAAGACGAGCCACAAACGCTCTCTGTGAAGTAGCACCCAACATTATGAAATGGTTAACAGGAAAAAAATTTTTACAAAAAAAAGTCGCGAATTGATTCACATCAGTGGGATTTCCAAATACAGTTGGATGTATGATAGCTGTTACACACAAAAATTCAGCTTCTCGGAGATCATGAATTTATGTTTACCTATTGTTGAATAAGGAAGTTGGTTCAACTCACTTGATGCTCATGTACTACGACGCAGATAGTTACGGCAGATGAGATGTTTCCCTGAAGATAGTCGTCTTGTTGGTGATAAAGCATACCCATTTTACCACAGCGTATGACCCCATACAAAATAATGGCTTTCAACAGTTGAACAAAGAAATTTACTTCTCTTGTCCAAGGACCACAATTGAACGTGCATTTGGATTGTTACGTAAAAGATTTCGGGGTTTTGGAAGTTAGGAATTTGTTAACAGCTAGCTTGTTGTGTGCTCCACAAACATCTGTGTTGGTGCAGAATGATTTATTTGATATAGAAGATCAAGTTGATAATGACCATGATGATAGCAAAGGTGGAGGATATTCCAAGAAGACTTTTTATTGAAGGCCAACATAAACGTAATAGGCTTGTGCTGAGTTACCTCAACAGATGTAGAATAAAATGTGCAAATAAAAATAAATATCCTTATTGGGTTAAAATACAATAAAATAAACTTAATATAAAAAATGTGATATTTCATAAATCATCTTTAATACTGGAACAAAATAAAAATTGGAAAAACATGTAATAACATTTATGCATTCATAAACTTAACATTTTCCTAACACTACTAGTTATTAGTTGGTAACGAGAAGAAATTGGAAACCTAGAAGCCTTAGTCATTCCCTTCTTTGGCAAAATTTTTTTAAATCAAAAAACATTGTTCTTTTTTGTTTATTCGCTGCTCATGACGCTTTTGCTCTGCATCATATAAAGACATGGTTTTGTTCTTTTTGGTTTCCTCTTTGATACTTTCGTCTTTGTACTCTTGCAGAAGGTTGCTTCATCATCTGATTCATCTTCTTCTTTTCGGTATTTTATTATTATCATTAGTGCATTTTTCAATGTTGTTGCATATGTTATCTATTAACTGTAAATGAAACTGAGAATCCTCTCCATAATACATCGCGATCAAAAAGTAAAAATGTTGGTACCACTAAAAATTAATTGTTGGTGTAGTTGGTGACAAATATCGTTGGCGTTAAGCTAGTTATTATGATATAAACAGGTGTTTTATTAAATCTACATAAACGCATTTTCAAAGGTGTTGTTTAGAATATGTTATACTAAAAGTTTCACTTGTTTACTGCTTTTAAAAGAAAATAAATAATAGAAAAACGAGTAAATACAACCAAAACAACAATGACAACAACAACAACAACGTACTGTAATATTCAGCTTAGCCAATGCAAAAATTTAAGTGATTTTGTAACAGAATCGTCAACTATTTTCTACTTCCCTGGATTTCTCTGTATATATCCAATGTACTGGAGCGTTTCCTGTTGCTTTCTTCTCACGTACCACATTTGTCATATGTTGCGCGCCACATTTTATTGCATTTATTGGAATTCAGGTTCCATAAATTTTATTGCCGTCATTGTAGGTTGTCATAAAACTGTTAATAAAGGTGTTGGTAACATCAAGTATATGATGGTTGCATCCTCAGCCATAACTTCTATAGATGCGGGTTAGGAGTTTTGAGCAATACCCACAAATAACGCTTCTGGCTCTCTCTAGACTAATAATAAAACCAACACACGTTAATACCTACATTACGTATTAGTATATGTACAGCTATACTCACCGACTATTGAACCTGTAGTTCGTCTAATCCACAGGTTCAGAATTCATACATAAACATAAATCACAATTGTTTGACATAAGCATATTTAGACAATGACATATGGAACCAAATCAACCTCTTACAATTGTTAATCGTATTGATGACAGATGTGTCACCAGTTTTCAAAACCAATGTCCCGAATTGCCTAAAAACGGGTTAAATAAATAGGTTGACTTGCAATTATGGGACGCCGAACCAGAATTTGGTTAAAAAAGTTAGTATAATACGGACTGACTTTCAAAATTTGTCAAAATCCCTAAAGCGGTACAAAACTTTATGACAGTTTTACTTAGTCAGCTTCACAGTCCATCCCTACCAGTCATTTGAGAAGATAGGAAGAAAAAGCATTGAAGTAAACTTACATAAAATAATCTTATTAACCATTACCATGCATTTATTGGTAAAAATTTATAATATTTATTTATTATACAAAATGTTTTGTAATATTATTGTGAACTACGCCCCCCTATCGGTGGAGGTAGGAAACTTGAAAATATTTTCCAGCAGTTTCTCATAGCGTACTTTTATTATATGGGTTTTTTAGCTTCCTAAGTTATACGTATCAGTAGTTTCTAAGATACTGCGGTTACTCTCTCTTAATCAGACACATGGTACATTATGTATCTACATATTTGTTATTATGTTATTAATCAATCACATTAAAGCAATTTTGTTTGACAGGATGTATAAAAACAGTTACAAGAAGTCGATCAGCCGACAATTATAGCCAACTAAGTTACACAAGTTAAGCCTCTTAGATGTACGCAACCTTATCGTTATTAATCAAAAAAATATTTAAAATGTAAAAGACTAAGTCCCTAGGAATCAAGCCCACCAAAAGATGCTTTTAAAACGATGGGGTGTGCACTCGAAGATATACTGTTGAAAAAATATAGATATTATGTAAAATGACCTTGCACACATCGAATCGAGAGGACCCCAGCGTTCAGGGTAATTGTAATATCATAGCTTATGATTTCATCGTAGGCAAAATATTTTACAGATCGGGTATTATTTGCAATTATGTAGCTCTGTCAAATTTTTTTAAGGTCTCTCTGTAAGAATTTACAAGAAACCGTAAATACTTAGGAGAATCTGTAGCTTACAGTAACACACAAAATTTTATGGTACGATCGCTCACGGTTTATGCACACAGAGTTGCAGGCTTATTTTCTTTATAAAACGTTAGTAAAAACGAGGCATTCCTTAGTAACTAAATGTAAACAACATATTTGTATGCCATGCCCCATGAAAATATTAGTGTTTTTAAGAATATCATCATACAAACATTTGTGGGAGTGTTAGCGAATGGTTTAAAGTTCAAATTATTTTTGGTGTGGTAATTGAAAGTTCAATGTGCAACGTGATGTCACTGTACACCACATACAAATATAGTGGTTTTTTAAATATTCAAGAGCAAATTACAGTAAAGAAATAAGTTTTAGTATACTAACCAAGAATGTACTAATTTACGTTTGCCGTCACTAAACTACATATGTAAACCAAACAGTTAATAAAACAACTACTATTTCTAAGTGGAACTCTACGTGACTGCACCACAGAAAAATACTCTATATTGCACTGTCTGTTTTATATTTATATTAGTACCAGACGTAACCCCGAAAGACATTGGCTCGAAAATCACGTACACATCTTTCAGATGTGTACTCCCGAAACATGGTTATGTTCAGATACATCCTGTACTTTCTAGATTGTATCGTTGGTTGTAGCTACAAAAGCAAAATATACTGTACTTTGCTGATTTATGGTAGAATCAATTATTTTTGAAAGCATTTGCACTTGTAAACGCTTACGCGCGTTTGCTTGCATAAGCAATAAATTCTAAGAAATCAAAACAGAAGTTAAAATTTCTTTGCACTCAGATAAGTTCGTCAATACGCCTACTGAAACAACAGAATTATGTACAAGTGTTTCAAAAATGTAGCAAAATACTGGGTTAGTGAGCATTTGCTACAAAAATATTTTGCATAAGCACACAATTTCAGTTACGAAATCACTTTACATCCCTTCTATACCAAAAACTTCTTCAGATCTGTAATAATTGATAATTGAAAACGACAGCTTGTATACTATTTGTCACTTTTGTAGATAGAACTACTAACGTGCGTTGTACACACAAATTGTTGATGAACTTTGGATTGTTCGTTATTTTACAGATACAATTTACTCATCTTGTATTTTTTTGCAAATGACGAAAAACAATTCAAATCTTCAAATAAAAGTTTGAGAATTTAATAGGTTCACTGGATGACGAATTATGCATTATGTGCCTTTGCATTAAAGCCACAGCTTACTAATTAATTTTTGTGGTTTGAATGTCATAATATCAGAAATTTGAAAGTGCCAATTTACAAAAATATCGTTGCAAAAAAATAGGATACGCAACTTGTGCGTAAACAGTATTGGGAATTCGTGCCAATGCCGACAGAATCTGTTTACGCACATGTCACGTAAATAACTATTTGATGTACATTCATGAAATTTTAAAACTTTGACACCACAATTTCTACAAACAAAAGTTTGCACATTGTGAAACGGGCTTAGGGGTATCATTTTACAATTCTAACAGCAGGTAGTCTCAGCAGGGGTTATCTTATAGAAATACTGTAGAATGAATCATTACACTAAGCACGTTTTAAAAAATAGGTAATTTACGTTGCTTACTTAATTTTTTTCTTTTAAAGAATATATTTGAAGGTATCGCTAATTAAACACCATAGCTCGATTAATTATCGAATCAAAATTTTGTTTAGGAAATGTTTACAAAATAAAATTAGAAATAATTTTGATTCAAAAACGTCTACAAGCAATAACTTTTAAATTAAATCAAAAAACTAAACATTGTTATTTGGGTTGACTGATTATTACTTTTTTTAAATAAATCTAACCTACTAATTATTGTAAGTTGATTAAAAAATCATTAAACTCTCTATTCATAATATTTAGTCCTTACAAAATGTATATTTTATAACGTTTCATTTTTCCCTTAGTTAATATAAAAAGTGAAAATAAAAACTAAGGCAATTCTTATTGTCAACGTATATATTTAGTTTTTTGACAAGAATTTATTACATAATTATAATTAAGATTAACCAAGTTATAGTTTAAAATTAAATGAAAACTTTTTTTTAAATAAAGGTATTACTATATAATAAATATAAGATTAGTTTGTGATGTAAAATTATAAACACAAATTTATATCATATCAAATTTATGACAACTTAAAAACCAAGAACGTGTATGTTATTGCTAAGAAATTATTAAGGAAAAGCGCAATTGCAGTGTAAATATTTATAATTAAATATTTTCTAAAGTTTATAAGTCCTCTATTGTAATCTTAATACTTAAAAGAAAATCCTGTCCATTAGCATTATAAGGAAATGTCTTTACTTTATGAATAAGTTTCAATAACAATAGAATATCCTTGCCTGTTTAATTTAATTCCTTTGAGTCATATAGCTCTAAGGGTTGTTACATTGGTGATTAGAAGTATGTAATAAATAAACAATTACCTACTGTTTGAGAAGGGGTAGTGTAAACCAATAAATAAAGTAAGAAATGTAAATTCCATTTTAGTTTAAAATTTCAAGTGTTGTGAAAATGCCACCTCATCTCGGTGCTGATTTGAAAGCGCGGATTGTTTCGGAATTAGCGGCGGGCCCTAGCGTGCGTGAAATTTCACGTATGTTAGATATACCAAAAAGCACCGTAGGGCATTACCGAGTAAAATGGAATCTTGAACACACTTTGGAAAGAGCCATCGGAAGTGGTAGACCTAAAGTATCTACACGTGCTCAAGATCTCGAGTTGTTTCATTACGTAACAGAACAACCATTTGCTACATACTCCAGAGCTATAGCAGATACACATTTTCCCGGATGCCGTATAACTGCACAAAAAAGATTAAAGGAGATGGGAATAAAGAAGTATAATGCTGCTGCGAAAGAAGTTCTCAGTGACGAAAATATGAGACGTCCTGGAATTTGCAAGGCGATATGTGAACGAACCTTTGGAATTTTGGAATCGAGTGATTTTTAACGACGAAAAAACGTTCAATAGCCGCAACGATGGACCACTAAAAGTTTTTAGAATGGAAGTAACTCGTTACGAAAATAATTCACATATGTCCTAAAAACGAAGTGGTTATTTTTCTGTGAATGTGTGGGGTTAGGTTAGCGCGCGGGGTCCAGGAGTTTGTTGGGCTATCGATAGACGTCTTGATTTTGCTGCGTATTTAGATATTTTGGAAACTATTATGAAACCTTCAGTCGAAGTGTTTTATCCAGACGAAGATTATATTTTCCAACAAGTAAGTATTCTTATTTCACTATACTTTCTCCAAAAATAGTTCGGGATCTGTTGAATTAACATTTTCATAATGTATTTTTGTTGTTAAAGGACAACGCCCCTATTCATACTTCGCGGGTTGTGCGCAATTGGATACGAGAAAATAACTTGGAGCTGTTACCCTGGCCAGCAAAAAGCCCAGATTTTAACATTATCGAAAATGTTTGGGCTCGAATACTTGCTGTTATCCGAAGACAATTTTTTCTTGCACTAATTGCAGCCATTGATACCGCATGGGAAACGATTAATATTCATTATATTGATACCTTGATAGCGTCAATGAGCAAACGCCTCCAAGAATGTATCAATAATAATGGAGGTCACACCCATTATTGATTTCTTATATTTATTTATATAGTGATACCTTTATTTAAAAAAAAAGTTTTTCATTTAATTTTAAACTATAACTTGGTATCTTAATTATAATTATGTAATAAATTCTTGTCAAAAACTAAATATATACGTTGACAATAAGAATTGCCTTAGTTTTTATTTTCACTTTTATATTAACTACAGAAAAAAATGAAACGTCATAAAATATACATTTTGTAAGGACTAAATATTATGAATAGAGAGTTTAATGATTTTTTTAATAACTTACAATAATTAGTAGGTTAGATTTATTTAAAAATAAGTAATAATCAGTCAACCCAAATAACCATGTTTAGTTTTTTAATTTAATTTAAAAGTTATTGTTTGTAGACGTTTTTAAATCAAAATTATTTCTAATTTTATTTTTGTAAACTTTTCCTAAACAAAATTTTGATTCGATAATTAATCGAGCTATGGTGTTTAATTAGCGATACCTTCAAATATATTCTTTAAAGAAAAAAATTAAGTAAGCAACGTAAATTACCTATTTTTTTAAAACGTGCTTAGTGTAATGATTCATTCTACAGTCCTTCTATAAGATAACCCCCTGCTGAGACTACCTGCTGTTAGAATTGTAAATGATACCCTTAAGCCCTTCACAATGTGCAAACTTTTGTTTACAGAAATTGTGGTGTCCAAGTTTTTAAATTTCATGAATGTACCTACTATGTATCCCAGCTTTCTAAATTTAAAATGACTAGAAATTTGAATGTGATATTTTTTGCCACACTTTTATGATTTGGCTTTTTAATAAATTATAAGTACTTTCTTTCTATATTTTATAAATGAGTACAGAAAAAAATGTGACTACAAGTTTTTTAGCAAAAGAATAAATACCTTTTTAATTTTTGTTTTAGCATTGAGTAAAAGTTCTTACTTTATAAGCAATGGTTTTAGTCACTACGGTTATGTAGCGGCAACAATATTACAAATAAGCTCTAATCGTGTCAGTTCTGTAAGTGTTGTAAATATAACCCACTTGAGAAGATGCGTGCGTGATTTTCGGTCGAACGTCTTTCGGGACTACGTCCTGACATTGGTTATACAGGGTGTTTCTGAAAGGTGAGTACATGGTTTTACCAGAAGTTCTCTGACTCAAAAAAAAATAGACCGTTTGACACAAATTTACCTATAAGCAAAAATGTGCACCATAATGGCGCCAGATGGCGTCAAACTTTCCAAAATATTGTATGTGCTGAATCGCCACTTAAAAATTTAGATGAATAAAAACAAACTATTATATTAGCGGAAGCGTTTCTTTATTTTTCATCTAATTCGATTATTAACGGAAGACAACTTCTCTTCTGCCAACTTAACAATATATCTTTCTTTCTTGTAACTAAGTTCAGAGTGTTACCAACATAACAGTATAATGACGCTTAGGCGTTAAATTCAAAACTATACCTTACAGTTCGGCCGTCCTACCATTAATCCGTTCCCGGACTAACAAACAAAATTTCATAATACAAAAAACTGAAAACGTTTAGAAAATCTTACATTTACGAAATATTACAAATTCAAATTAATTGTCTGGCTAGGATTTTATTTGATCAGGACCTACTACACTGCAATAAGGAATCTGGGTCATTTAATATCCTCAATGTCCGATATGACATATCTATCATTTAAGAAAGCACTTTTTTACTTCGTATGGACCTTTGAACTTAGGGATCAACTTTTTGTTTAACACCCGCAGTGGTGTCTACATTTCTAATCATAATTTTTTGTCTCGTAAATTATATATTATATATAATTACAGAAGACTCTATAGAAGAGGTACACAAAATAACAATTTGTCGGACTCTTTTCGGTATACCAGGTCGTCCATAATTCAAAGAATTTATCTTCGTCTGTTTCTAAACGGTTACGTATTTCGCATGAGGGGGATCCAAAGTTTGTCGAATAGCAAGTGTTTGTTCAAACGAGTCCTGATTCTAAAACGAGAACACCGTGACATCTACTTAAGGCGTCAACATGAGACACATACGTCTACCGGGTCGATGTTGAATCTTAAATTATATTGTTGAAGAAACATTGCCCACCTAGCTATCCTGGGGTTAATGCTTTGTTTGTTCAAAGTTAGGCGGAAACTGTCGCAATCTGTGATTATCTTAAAATTAATCCAATATAAATAAGAATGAAATCTTTGGACGGAATAGACAGCACTTAAACATTCCAACTCAAAGCTATGATCTTGACTCACTCGGTGTAGTTCTCTTACTGAAGTATGAAACAGGTCTTAAAGTACCATCTGATTGTTTTTGAATTAAAATATAGAGCCATATCCAGAAGAACTAGCATCACAATGAAGTTCCATCATTAATTTTTGGTGAGTATACTGATAATACGATGCATTCGATAAATACTCTTTCCAACGTTTCAAAACGCCCTAAATTCTTCTTCCAAAAGCCGGAATTGAGTATCTTTCTTTATCAGATCAAAATTGGCGATGAAACGTAGAAAATAACTTTTGGTACGTATATTTTTTAACAACGCGAATTGGATAATCGATCACACTCTGAACATTTTCTGGGTTCGGTCTAATACCAGTACAATATACTATGTATCCTAAATAGGATATTTCATTAAATAAGAAAGAACATATATGTCTAATTTGAAAATTAGACCTATTTATTTGGCAGCTGAAAACATGAGACTCAAGAATTACAAAAATGCTCTTCAGCATACTGGTGGCTACCAAAGATCATCTAGATAAATGATTATCCTACCTGATTTTAATTAAGTCACTAAAAATAGCATTGATAAATCGTTGAAAGCATCTAGGACCATTTTGTCAAACCGAATGGCATATAAAGCCATTCATGTTGACCTAAAGGGGTCACAAATGAACTAAGGTACCGATTCGTTGTTCGTTTTATTTGTCCAGAATTATTTTGTTTTCGTATCGTTGACGGTTGTTAAAATATCATCATTTATTTGACAGTGCCCGTATGAAATGACTTTTCCTGGCATCAGAAATTTGAAACGGTCTTCGGAAGCAGACAAGCAGCATTCGAAAGCGGAACAAATTCGACAAATCGTTTTGGAGTTATTCCCAATATACAATATTTTTTTGGAAAGTTTGACGCCCTCTGGCGCCTTTATAGTGCACTTTTAGTTTATAGGTAAATTGGTGTTTAAACGGTCTATTTTGAGCCAGAGAACCTCTGGTAAAGCCATGTACACACCTTTCAGAAATACCCTGTATATGTATAATGTGGTTATGTGAGGTTTATACCAACCATAAAATTATTGAAAATTGAAGCAAATTTAATTTGTTGCCAATATTGCCTGACCATACAAAATGTTACTCTGCTAAAAACAAGCACATCTATCACAACTGGATTTATGATCTTTATCGTGATAAACAATACAAGCACTCGTATACTGTGGTACAAGTATGCACGCTTTTGAAGTATGTAGTTATTTATTTAACTTCTTAATTTTAGATAAAAACTAAAAAAAATTAGAATGGCAGATTCGGAACACTTAGTACTTTCTAGTTTTATTAGTAAAGTTCACAAGGATTTACGCAAAGATTCAAAAATCATAGGTGCCGATAATGCTTGGAAGAAACATTGTTGCGACAAAGAAACCTTACACAAGTATGCGGATGCAATGAATAAACTTTCTAATAATTTTTGGGAAAAAAATTATAACAAGTCAAATACTTCAGCTTTTTCAAGAATTAATTGGATCTTCAACTACTGCAAATATTATTTCCATGGTGATGAAATCATGAAACAAAGAACACGTGAAGAAGAAATAGCTGCAAAGATAGCAATTGAAATTAAGGCCAATTTTATAGACGATTATGAGAAAATAAAAGTATTAGATGTAGGTAGTTGTTACAATCCTTTAAATTCTTTTAATTGTTTCGAGGTTTTAGCAATTGACATAGCACCTGCTAATTATGATGTATATTTCTGTGATTTTTTAAATGTTGAAGTAAATGCAAACCCTACCTTCTGCATCAATGAAGGTAAAATTTTACAGTTACCACAGCTTAATTATCACCTAGTTGTGTTTAGCTTATTCTTAGAATACCTTCCTTCAGCAGAACAGAGAATGTTATGTTGTAAAAAAGCGTACAAATTACTTTGTTACGAGGGTTTGTTAATTGTTATTACTCCCGATTCAAAACATGTAGGTGCCAACTCTAAATATATGAAGTCATGGAGGTACAACTTAGCGAAAGTAGGATTTTGTCGAATTAAGTATGAGAAATTACCTCATATTCATTGTATGGCGTTTCGAAAAAGTCTAGATTTAAAAATTGCTAACCGTTGGGCAGACTTACAAATAGATAAATTTTTTTTAGACAATATTTATATCCCTCAAGACTTTAATCAATCTTAGTAACTAAGAACTAGGTGACCTTTAATATTCTAATAATCACATCACTCCTGGTACATCAAACAAATTAATCTACCAATGGTTTTCACTTTCATCCGTGATGAAATGGTTATTGTACACAATACCCTTTATACAGCCCAGAAATAAAACATTATGTTAAATCCAATATTTTATTAATAAATGCTTATTAAATATCAACATTTATGCTTCTTTCTTTGGGCGTTGTTTCTTGCCACGTGGAGGTTTTTGTGATCGTAGAATTGCACTGGCTCTTCTAAGAGCAGCCTGAAAAAACAATATTATTTACTCCACATATTTAACAATGTAAAACTAATAAAATTATTCCAGACTCAGATTTAATTATCTTCACAATTTTCAGAGATCTTGGTGATAATAAAATGTTCATCATAAACAATAAAATCAAAACAAACAATTAAAATAAAATTTACCTTGGTTAAATCTCTACGATATTTATTTGCATTCATCAATCGTTTTAGTTTCCACAATGCACGCCTGGCGCCAGATTTCATGGTCCTTTTAACGATGCTCTTCCCAGGTTTAAACTAAGAAAAATTTTGAAGTTAAAAATATAACTCAAAAATTTAAAAAGAAATAAATTTCTACTGTATCTCAGAAAAGTGGGTGATGAGATTGTCTTCATATGAAGCTCCAGATAAGGTGTTAAGACATCATTTGGTTAGTTTTTTTGTGTTTAGTTTACATTCACCTTCCCATTTCTAGTTTGCATGGAGGACGGCATTTAGAACTGAATGTAAACACTCACTAGAATGGCAGGAGCATGAACATGTTTACAAACTCGTGCCGTGGAAGGGAGCTGAATATAAACGACACATATTACTATAAACAGTAAAAATCATACCTGGGCGGATTGCTTCTTATATAAAACTGTGAATCCTTTCTTATCAGCAGCATCAACAATACCTACTGATTTTCTATGTACTAGTCCATTATATTTGAATGCATTTAAATTTGTTAAATTGTAGGGTTCCTAGACAAGATAATGATTTAGATAAATCATTAAAAAGTAGCACATACTTACTGAACTGAAAGGTTTATTTATGTTACGTTTTTTAATGAGGAATGCATTATTGTTACGAATAATGCTCCAAATCAAATGCGACGAATATGACGACATTATTTCTGTAACAAACGTAAGCCGTTAGCACGTGGTGATAAACATTTCCGACAAATTTAATAGAATTATCTTTTAGCGTTTAATGTTATGAATCTGTTGATCCTTTTATTACATTTGTACAATTCATGTAATTCTTGCAGTATTTAAACATAATTATAAACAACTCACCTTACCAAACTCAACACATTAAAGGAAGTTCCGCCATCTCACCACTTTGCATTCGCCGGTGCCAAGTCGGTAATGGCCGATAATAAAATTTTTATCCGGATGTATTTGTCGCCATCTATAATAAAAATTAGCAATCGAAATTCAAAAATGTTTTATTCGCATTTGATTTTGCAAATGTATCTTATATTTAACGATAACTAAAATAACTCAAGAAGTACTTCAATTTTGATTAAAACAAATTTTACGTGATTATTAAATGTAAAGCAAATAATATAAAAAGACCATATGCCGCATACGAAATGTAAAACTTTGTAAAAAACATATACAGTATCCGCCAAAATAAACAATACCGAAAATAAAAATAAATATGAACGAAAATAATGCTCTACCAAAAACTTTTTTCTTCCGTTGTTAGAACCATTTTTAAATCAAATTTAACTGCAGCGTACTATTAATATATCAACTAATGACAATTAAGTCAAATATGACAAAACCATATTACATAAACAACTCGACAGCACTTTCTGTTTCAGTACTGTTTATTTTGGCGGATACCGTATAAACATCAGTGGCGTACCCACAGGTGGTGATATGGGTGTTATACCCCCCGCAGAAGCTATGACTATTTCTAAATAAACGCCTAAAATTACTTAAAGGAACTTCATCAACACAGAGCAGCAATTTTTGGACATTAAAGCAGGTTTTGACAATGAAGACAAAGAAAGCTTATGGGAAATGATGAGGAAGAAAAAGGTACGAGAGAATGTGGTGAGGGCTATAGAAGTAGTATATGGGGAAACAAAGTGTAGGGTGAGATTGGGGAGGGAATTGAGTGAGGGGTTTTGGACAAGCAAGGGATTAAAACAAGGGGCTCCACTTAGCCCAAGCCTATTTTCGTTATACAGGGTGTTAAAAAAAGAGTGTAAAATATTTCAGGAGGTAATAGTATGAACCAAAATAAGCAGAAAAGTCTTAATAAACATGGGTCCGCAAAGTAACGGTTGCGGAGATATGGACCACTATTCGTTTTTCAAACATTTTATTTTATTAGGAATAAACCGCCAAAGGAAGCTTTCAAGAAACAAAAAACAAAGTTACAGAAGATGTTCAAAATGTCCTCCGTCTATTTCCAAGCAGGCACGACATCTTCGTCTCAACGATATTCGAACTCTTTCGCAAGCACCCTCCTTGGTTTGGATTTCTTGACACTTTTGATTAATCCGTAGCTGCAGCTCTTCCAGGCTATTTACAGGAGTACCATACACTAAATTCTTCAAATATCCCCAAACAAAGAAATCTAGAGGGTTCAGATCAGGCGATCTTTAAGGCCATAAAACAGGTCCCGCCCTTCCTACCCATCTAAATAATAAAAGGTGCTAAAAAACATAAAACATTCCATATCTCCGCAACCGTTACTTTGCGGACCAATGTTTATTAAGACTTTTCTGCTTATTTTGGTTCATACTATTACCATAGTTTAACTATTACCTTCTGAAATATTTTACACTCTTTTTTAACACCCTGTATATAGAAGACTTTGAAGGGTAGGCAACAGGGCGGGGGATAGTGATTGGAAAGGTGAAAGTATGGATTTTGGCGTACGCGGACGATGTGGTGGTAGTGGCGAAAACAAGAGAGGAAATGGGTGGGGATGACGGGGACAGTGAAAAAATTCATAGAAAAAAAGAAAATGAAGGCAAATGTAGAGAAAACGAAAATGGTAGTTTCTCAAAAGAGAAGAGAAAAAAGAGGAATCGAAGTGGGGGAAAAGGTGGTAGAAGAAGTAGATGAGGTGGGATATTTAGGGCTATAGAATGAGTGAATATGACAATAGGAGGAGGCACATGTAAAGGAGTTAGAAAGAAAGCAAGGAGAATAATAAGGCAAGTGTGGGGATTGGGGAGCAGGGTGTTTCGGAAATGACGTAATAAAAAGGAGTTGGTTATTTAATAGCATAATAAGAAATGTAATGATATACAGGGGGCAGAAAGTGTGGGGATAGAAGAGATGGGAAAGGTTGGAGAAAATGTTGGCAGGAATATTAGGGAAAAATTAAGAATATACATTGGGGAGAATAGGAATGATATATGAGGAAGGTATGGTGAAAGGAGGAGAAGGAGAGATTGTAAAAAGTGTGGAGGGAAGTAAGAGATGGAAGGATAAGGTATGGACAGGAGGGCAGAGACTGTATTACAGAAAGAGAGGGATATGCAGAGAGGAGGTGGAAAGGAGAAGAAGAGAAGGGAGGGAATAAAAATAAGAGAGGAAATTGCGGAAAGGGGCAGATACGATTCCAGTAGCAAAAAATTGAGAGGAAAAAAATTAGAGGGGGAAATATAATAGAAAAAATATATAAGGAATTGGTGGATGAAGGGATACCGAAGTATTTGAAAGGGGGGATGAGTTTGAAGAAGAAAAGAATAGTAGCGAGGTTTAGATGTGGGAATGAGGAGGCTGAAAATAAGTACTGGTTGGAGGATGATAGAAGGAAGTGCAGGCTGTGTGGAAAAAGGTTGGAAGAACTTGAAACACTTAAGTCGGGGGAATGTGACAAGTTAAAGAGGGGAAGAGGGGAAAGGAAAGAGGAGAGTATTAAAAGAGGGAGAAGAAGGAGTGGGATGAATAGAGAGGTGTTAAGAATAGGATTAGGAAGAGAAAGGGGTATGAAAGAAGTAGTTATGTTACAATTTAGAGAGTTAGTTAGAAAGTGAATAGATTGTATATAGTTTTTTTATAAGTTGTAGAATAATATTGTAAATAATAAATGTATTAACAATAAACTAAATACATTTAGGGTATTAGGTAGGTACATATTTTTGCTCCAAATATAGTTGTTCGTAATTTTAATTATATGCAACTTTTGTTTAAACTTTGATCCGATAAGTACCTACCTAATTACTGAGATATAATGTGATACTAATTTTCTTAATAAGTATCTCCAGCAATTATACAAACAAAAATTAGGAGAAAAAAGTTGTTGAAAATTCTATTGTCATTAACTTTTGTTTAAACCATTTCGTTCTAATACGAAATTTTCATTTTAGCTTGGTGAGTGAAAATTTTGAACTCGTATAAAGAAACCTGGGCGCGTGATACCTCGTTTTATCCCGACGATAGGGTAGTAGGTAGCGTTTGTACAACGGCCCCATTAAATACATTTAACTAATGCAGTGGTCGAAATGTTTAATTCAATTTTACAAAGGACCGTTAACTACATAGATTTTCGAAATATTTATAAAAATATTTGTTTTACACAAATAGAATTTTTTTGTTTTAAACTATTTTTGTTCCGATAAAGTAATTAATGAGATATTTTTATCACGTAATGCTAACTGTTTGAACAATATCTCCACCACAATTAATTATACAAAAAAAGTGATCAAAAAAGTATTTGGAAATTTTATTGCCTATAACTTTTGTTTAAATTTTTTTTTTCTAGAACGCTATTATCATTTCAACTCGTCTGTTCAACGCTGTTAGAGCGTTTATTTTATTTTCGAGCAAAAATGTCTTATCGCTGTGTACACTTTCAATACTCTTACACTATGGTTAGTATCAGAACGATATGGAGTTCTGCATAAAACGATTTGATGACATTGATCAAACGAGGATTTGTCAAAATATTTGAGATTTTGCCAAATATACTAGCAGATGTTGATATATGGATCCATTTTTAAATTTATTTTATTTATTTGATGGTACATTTTAAATATTGTCCATTGTGATGTAAGTGTTACATGTATTGTGCCCCCAGAAGATCAAGTATAAACCTGTACAGTGTAATGGTGACGAAACCGATGATTGCGAATTGTGGCTTGGTTCAATCTTGGCAAAGCATTTTGCTTCCAAGGTTTAGGAAAACCACTAAAACCTAAACAAGCCAACCCACCTTTGTATTCATATGTAATAATATTAATTAAGTGTGTAAACATTAAAGAAGGTAAATAAGAACATAAAATATAACAGCACAGCTATTGCATGACGACATATAAATGGACCGGTCCAAGCGCCAGTCATGACAATGACGAAAAAATAGTAAGTTGGAGAAATAGCTAAACAAAATAATGGAAAAACAGATAATCAGGAACGAATAATTAATGTAATGTAAAAGTAAATATGTCATAATAGTGTTTACAATTTATTTATTACGTAAATACGATTACATTTTGAAATTAAGTATACGTTCATAAACTTTGTGTGCGTCAAAATCTAATACTTCGTTGGTTTCTTCTAAATCATTTGTACATCCCTTCCAGGGACGACCACTGCAAAATGGACAATAACCTTTTTGAAGAACTTGTAGTTCAAAATCATCAACATGAAAAAACTGAAATCATCAACATTAGAAGTGTTCATATAAACAAATCAATTACAAACTTTAAAATACGACGAACAGAGATTAATTTGTACATCCAGGGCAATAAATTACGATAAAATTGATATCGTAAAGGTCAATTTCTTTTGCAAATCAAGACTGTTGAACTGTCTAAAGATAATAAAATTTTCGTCCAACCACAACTGGTTTATAATTATTGCCATCTTTCTAAAAACTTAAATCGTTAAAACTTGTTACATTTTCATTTTATATCGTGTTACATCTAATAGAAGTAATAATTTCTTCAACTTGATTTTTGCCAATATCATTGACTCCCCATCAACAATGAAACAATAACATTTGCAAGAAATTTTTATTAACATGTAATCCGAAAAAATTAATGAGTTTGGCGGCTCAGTAGCTGAGTACGCTCATGCATACGTCAGCCATCGACAAAATGAGATGATTGACGTTTGCTAGTGGTACCTCGTTCTTAAGCAACTTAGAACTTCATGAATTAATAAGTGTTGCGACATCTAGTGGCGTCTCCGAGTTATCGTAACACACCCAAAAATGCATTTGTTTGTCGACAGATGTGTAAGCAGTTAGATAAGTCGATTCTTCGATTGGCCGCAGCTAACTATGTGTTGGCAAAAATAACAATTTCGAATCGCCTGCTGCAAGTTCCCGAGAGACTGTACAATAGCAAACAAACTCCGAGAATCACTCGGCAGCTGTTTTGTCCCTCTTCGGATTCTTCAGGAGTGACCAGAACTCGAGTGTAAGTTCACCATTGAACAAAATGATTAACTGCGTTCAGAGTCTGTGGAGGATGGTGCAAAGTGAATAGTCTCCCTCCCCATGACATTCGACACATATGATCGATTTAAAACCGTGAAGGGAGTGCCCCGCCTGCTTCTTGGAGGAAGTTCATAGTTAGACGAGTAAGAGGACGTGCATTGTCTTGCTGAAAAGGATCACGTGGGCGGGCATATCGTTAAGGTATAGAGTGGTTTGTCATCAACAGACGCACAGCTGTCATACTGCATTGAATAAAGACAAGTGGTGATCGGCTACGCAAGGCAATAGCCACCAAACTATTACTCCAACAGTTCTGTAAACATACCTCTCAAAACATAAACTTTTTTCGCGAATGAATTATTAACAATAAACCGTGCCATACTATGCTTTAAAAATGCAGTCATCTCGTTGCCAAAAAAACAAGTTAAAAAATTATAACTTCCCGGTGTAAAAACTTATAATATATTTAACGTACTTCTAAATTAATCACTTTAGATGTAAAAGCGTCGTCCAAGTCATCGGATTCGATGATCCAAATTGAAGAGTTTCACTAAGTATCACTGATTTCTTGTTTCCAATTTTTCGTTATTTTGCATCTTGTTTGAGGGGTTTCTATTAAAACGTTACCGCTTCTGCATCCGTATAGAATCATCTATTTCAAATTCGACTAAAGGTAGAATTTCTGAAAATTAATTGTTAGTGTAGGGCTTCTGCGTTTTGAAACATACCAAAGCTAACGTAGGAACGGTAAACAATTGTGATTACAGTTACACATTTATTGCTGTTGTCCGCTAATGGATTATAGGTGAACACCTGTAACACACTCAGGCAACAGTTCTTCGGGGTCACGTACGATCTCGCTCGAGAAGATATTGTACAAATTTCTCGTTCTTGAAATTTTACTGGTATTCAGAGTTTGGATTTTATCGAAAGCGTTGTTGGCTTAGTTTATTAGCTCTAAAGTTGCGGGCTTGTTTTACTAGAGAATAAAATATTGAACTGCAATTTAGGAAAATACAAACACTATTTTGTACTAGTACTATTTAGTTGTTTTCCCAACAAAAACAACAAGAGTGCTATTCCGATGAAGATTAATTAAATTTATAATAAATGTGTTCGATTCCAAATCAAAACTTTAAAAGTTAAGATAATTAATTGTTTAAGATTTCTAAAAAACCGATCTACATTTTTATTTAAGAAAAAAATTTGGTTAAGTTTTGAAAATAAATCTTTAAATATTTAAGTAGATATTAAGTTCGTTTATCTGTAAGCGTTGATCAATGTTAAATTGACATTCGGTGTAAAGAACTATTAATAAGTCTTTCCGTTGAACTCGAGTAGACTATTGCTGTTGCATATGAGAATACAGGCAGAAGGTTGTGTAGGTTAAAATTTTCCTTAAAAGGTTAAAGGTAGTTGAGTGCTGTGGAAAGGAAAGGAAAGCTATGGAAAAAAGAGTAGGTAGTTGGAGTCAAATAGTGAACATGTTATATAGTTAGAGACGGAAATGTATAAAGCATTGCAGACAATTATACCGCAAATGTAGCAAAATTGTTATGAATATACTGAGGTAAGTTTTTCTTCTTCCAATGGAATTGTGTAATTATTTGAAAATTGTTGGAATGGTATATGGCAGAGCAAACTATTGCAGTATTCAACAATATTTCAAATAGTTATGAATATAAAATCATGAAGTACACTCAATAAAACAAAATGTTTGAGCTACGATTGGTTGCTTGCTGGTCTCGTTAATCTACCGGACTTCCCATCAACAAGATACTACAAGGAAGGATGACGTCATGAGGCGCATGAAGGTTAGTTTATTTAAATTAAATAAATTATTAAACATGCCAACCCCACCTTTGTATTCATATGTAATAATATTAATTCGAAGTATTAGTAAACATTAATAGAAGGTAAGTAAGAACACAAAATATAACAGCAATAAAGCATGTGCATGATGACATATAAATGGACTTCGGTCCAAGCGCCGCCAATAAATGACGAAAAAAATAGTAAGTTAGAGAAATAGCAAAAACAAAATAATGGAAAAACAGATACATCAGGAACGAATAATTGACTAATGTAAAAACAAATATGTCATAATAGTGTTTACAATTTATTTATTACGTAAACACGATTACATTTTTGAAATTAAGTATACGCTAAACTTTATGAAAGCGTCAAAATCTAATACTTCGTTGGTTTCTTCTTAAATCATTTGTATCCCTTCCAGGACGACCCTGCAAATGGACAAGGAACCTTTTTGAAGAACTTGTAGTTCAAAATCATCAACATGAAAAAACTGAAATCATCAACATTAGAAGTGTTCATATAAAACAAATCAATTACAAACTTTAAAAAACACGACGAACAGAGATTAATTATAGTACATCAGGGACAATAATTTACGATAAAATTGATATCGTAAAGGGAGAATTTCTTTGCAAATCAAGCACCTGTTGAACTGTCTAAAGATAATAAAATTTCGTCCAACTTCAATAAACTTATTTATAATTATTGCCATCTTTCTAAAAACTTAAATCGTTAAAACTTGTTATATTTCATTTTATATCGTGTTACAACTAATAGAAGGAATAATTTCTTCAACTTGATTTTTTGCCAATATCATTGACCCACATCAACAATGAAACAATAACATTGCAAGAAATTTCATTAACATGTAATCCGAAAAAATTAATGAGTTTGGCGGCTCAGTAGATGAGGTACGCTCGCATGGCCTACGTCAAGCCATCGACAAAATGAGATGATTTAACGTTTGCTAGTGGTACCTCGTTCCAAGGCAACTTAAACTTCATGAATTAATCAAGTGTTGCGACATCTAGTGGCGTCTCAGTTATCGTAACACACCCGAAAATGCATTTAGTTTGTCGACAGATGGGTAAGAAGTTAGATAAGTCGATTCTTCGATTATTACAGCTAAACTATGTGTTTGGCAAAAATAACAATTTCGAATCGCCTGCTGTAAGTTCCCGGAGACTGTACAATAGCAAACAAACACCGAGAATCACTCGGCAGCTGTTTTGTCCTCTTCGGACTCTTCAGGAGTGACAGAACTCGGGGAGTAAGTTCATCATTGAACAAAAAGATTTAACTGCGTCCAAGTCTGTAGAGGATGGTTGCCAGTGAATAGTCTCCTCCCCGTGACATTCAACACATATGATCGATGGGATTTAAAACCGTGAAGGGAGTGCCCCCGCTGCTTCTTGGAGGAAGTTCATAGTTAGACGAGGATAGAGGACGTGCATTGTCTTGCTGAAAAGATCGCGTGGGCGGGCATCTCGTTAAGGTAGTAAAGTGGTTTGTCATCAACACTGACGCACAGCTAGGTCATACTGCATTGAACAAAGACAAGTGGTGATCGGCTACCATAGGCAATAGCCCGCCAAACCATTACTTTTTCGCGAAATGAATTATTAACAATAAACCGTTGCCATAGTATGGCTTTAAATGCAGTTATCTCGTTGCCAAAAAACAAGTTAAAAAAACATTATAACTTCCCGGTGTAAAACTTATAATATATTTAACATTGCTTCTAAATTAAATCACTTTAGATGTAAAAAAGCCGTCGTCAAGTCATCCCAGTTCGATGTCAAATTGAAGAGTTTCACTAGTATCACTGATTCTCTTGTTTCCAATTTTCCTTATTTTGCATCGTTTGAGGGGTTTCTATTAAACGTACCGCTTCTGCATCCGATATAGAATCATCTATTTCAAATTCGACTAATGGTAGAATTTCTGAAAATTAATTGTTACTGTAGGGCTTCATGCGTTTTGAAACATACCAAAGCTACTAACGTAGGGAATAAATAAATTTGAGATTACTGGTTTACACATTTATTGCTGTTGGGCCGCTAATGGATTATAGGTGGAACACCACCTGTAACACATAAGGCAACAGTTCTTTCAGGGTCACTCTACTGATCTCGCTCGAGAAGGATATAAAATACAAATTTCTACTTGTTCTTGAAATTTTACTGGTATTGTCAGAGATTTGGATTTTGATTCGAAAAGTTGTTTCGCTAGGTTTATTAGCTCCTAAAAGTGCAGGCTTGTTTTTGCTAGAGAATAAGAAAATATTGAACTGCAGTTTAGGAAAATACAACAATTTAGTGCTCAGTACTTATTTAGTTGTTTTCCAACAAAAACAACAAAGAGTGCTAATTCTTTCGATGAAGATTAATTAAATTTATAATAAATATGTTCGATTCTAATCAAACCTAAAGTTAAGATAATTAAAAGTTTAAGATTTCTAAAAAACCGATCTACATTTTATTTAAGAAAAAGAATTTGGTTTATGTTTTGAAAATAAATCTTTTTAAATATTTAAGTAGATATTAAGTTCGTTATCTGTAAGCGTTGATCAATGTTGTGATGGACATTAAGTGTAAAGAACTTATTAATAAGTGTTTCCGTTGAATTTGGGAGACATTACGTTGAATATTGAGAATACATGCAGAAGGTTGTGTAGGTTAAAATTTTGCGCTTAAAAGGTTAAAGGTAAGATATTGAGTGGAAGTGGGAAAAGGAAAGTAACTATGGAAAAAGAGTAGGTAGTTGAGAGTCAAATAGTGAACATGTTATATGAAGTTAGAGACGGAAATGGATAAAGCATTGCAGAACAATTATACCACAAATGTGAAAAGTAAAATTGTTATGAATATACTGAGGTAAGTTTTTCTTCTTCCAATGAATTGTGTATTATTTGAAAATTGTTGGAATGTAGGCATTGGCAGAGCAAACTATTATAGCATTCCAACAATTTTCAAATAGTTATGAACAGTAAAATCATGAAGTACACTCAATAAAATAAAAATGTTTACTACGATTGTTGCTACTGCGTCGTTATTACCGACTTCATCAACAAGATACTACAAGGAAGGATGACGTCATGAGGCGCGCATGAAGGTTAGTTTTATTAGAATTTGTAAATAAAATGTGTGTATTCCCCTTATAAAAAGAATGTAGTAGATTTAATTAGATTTTTCATATTATTCATTCATATTAAGATTTTGTATTTTATTTCTTGAAATGCTTGTTAGATTAGATTAAATTTATTATGTAATAAACCACAATTTTTATTTAACGAACTCAGAATTTGAATTTAAAACAAATACATTTTTGGAGTGTCGAATTTCAAAGTTGAATATCTGTTTTTATTTAAATAATTATGATTCATCGCAATATACAGGGTGTTAAAAAAGAAGTATAAAATATCTCCAGGAGGGTAATAGTATGAACCAAAAATAAGCAGAAAAGTCTTAATAAACATGAGTCCGCAAAGTAACGGTTGCGGAGATATAGACTACTATTCGTTTTTCAAACATTTTATTTTATTAGGAATAAACCGACAAAGGAAGCTTTCAAGAAACAAAAAACAAAGTTACAGAAAATGTTCAAAATGTCCTCCGTCCATTTCTAAGCAGGCACGACATCTTCGTCTCAACGATATTCGAACTCTTTCGAAAGCACCCTCCTTAGTTTGGCTTTCTTGACACTTTTGATTAATCCGTAGCTGCAGCTCTTCCAGGCTATTTACAGGAGTACCATACACTAATGCCTTCAAATATCCCCAAACAAAAGAAATCTAGAGGGTTCAGATCAGGCGATCTTGGAGGCCATAAAACAGGTCCCATAGCCCTTCCTGCCCATCTAGAATAACAAAAGGTGACTAAAAAACATAAAACATTCCATATCTCCGCAACCGTTACTTTGCGGACCCATGTGTTTTTTCTAGCTTATTTTGGTTCATACTATTACCTTCTCAAATATTTTACACTCTTTTAACACTCTGTGTATATTTACATAAAAAATTGAGCTAGTACCTTATGCCTTAACTCACACGCTTGAACCAGACCTATTTAAAAACTTATAGTTGTGAAACCGTGAACTAGGATGACTTAAAAGGAGTTAATTAGATTATGCACACCAGGGACTAAAGTATCAAATTAAATCCCTTCTATCGGGAATAAAGAACCATTTTAAATCTCAAAGGAATTAAATTAAGATAAACATGCTGTTTCCTATAGCAACATACAGAGTAAACCACTGGGTCTGTATATACTTAATAGTACATTTATGTAACAAGGAACTCAAGTGGTTTGTTAATGTGGGAAGGATACAACAAAGAGATTCCTTTGGGCTTATTCTGCAGCCGTTTGTGCCATAAGAAATCTAGCAATATTAAATAATGCTTCGGGCATGATAACAAGACGTAAAAGGATAATTCTAAGTATCTATTCAACACATTATATGCGTAATATGTTTCAGCTAGATATTCGTTTTCGTAATACTTTTTTCAACGATTTACATTCCTGTCTCGTCCTAAAAATTAAGAATTATTTATAAATTATAAAGTACCTAAATTAAAACCAACATGTTTTTCTGCTAGATCCAAACATTGTCTCGCTAATTATCCAATAATAGTACCCGGCGTCTTGAAACCTACTTTCATTCACCGCATTGTCAGTTAGTTGTTGACAAAAACATTAAACGCTTCATCAGGATGACCAGCCAAGTAGAATGCTGCGTTAAAAGCAAATTTATATACTACTTTCATTCAACGTTTGACGCACCTTTTGTGAATGCACAAATTTATCATTTCCGCAAGCCAGTTGGCATAAGGCACATACACTAAGGCCTTATACTGAGGTTGAGGTTTTAACAAGGGCAAAAGCCTCATCCGATTGTCTCGTGCTTGCATGTGCAATTTTAAAACAGCTTCGGAATCGCGCCCAAACGACGGTAGATTTCTCGCCGCAGCAGATGGATCGTTTAGCTGTTTTAAGTAATCTGCAATTGACAATAGCGTTGACCGTTCCGATTTATCAAGCACGATGACCGCGATCGGCCAACCTAAAAACAATAGACTTAACCGAAGTTAAATAAAGTTCAGGCAGTGACATGTTCTCCCCATCTCCTGTTGTCCCCATAATATATCAATGGCCGCTTGCGTTTCGCCAATTGACAAAAACATTTCTACCGCAGCTTTTTAACTCGTCAATACTCTTGGCCCATTCGGCTTTTGCCTCACGTAAGACTGACGTTGTCACCAGCTGCCTAAATAATCTTGTGCTAAATCGAATTTGCACCAAGTCGTTATACTTATAGCTATAGCTTTGTTTTCGTGGCCCGCTTTTACATACAAACGAAATTGCAGCTTCTTGTAAATTTTCCCCCTGTACGCATAAATATCTCCAACAAAAATGTCTTTTATTGTTTTCCCACTTTATCTTGTCTTTCCTAAAAAATCAAAATATATTAGTTAAAGGTCAATACATGCTACAGTATAATAATAATTGTTGAGTTTTCATAGATAAAGTTATTTAGTTACTCATTGTTATTATTTTTCCCGTATTCAAGCCTCCTGACGTTCTTGTTAAGGTGCGTATCCAGATTGGAACAGATGACCCGTAAATATAATTGTCGGTTTTTAGCGTTCGCCGATGGGGTGGCGATACGTCTTACATTATTATAATATTTTAGTTTCCTGTTGTTTTCACACCTTAACACTCAATTTTTAAATTAAAGATTAATTCAAACAAACTGGATAGTATATACCTAGTAATATTTATACAAATGACTCTTCTTTCAAAGCAAACATTGAGGTAGGAAAAACCGGTCAAGGATAGCAAAGTGCAGGAGGATAGCTACATCAAGCAAATGTGTTCGCAAGTATCGCGGCTGCTGTGAGGTAGTAGTAAGAAAAGTCACACTAAAAAATTAGAAAGGTAACCGTTTAAATGTGCCTACAACGCGTAAAAACAGGCTTCGTAATCGTCAATAGCGCACTTCAAGTTACAAATTTAAAAAAGGACAAAGGAGTCTACCCTAGTCCTTTCTCTTTTTCGTCAAGGCAGCCCAACATACTTTATGGGCGTTTAGTAAAAATTTCCAACACAATGATTAAAAAAAAGACAGTTTTTGTAACGGATAAATAACGAGAATAGCAACAATAACACGAATGCTGCAAAATGATCCAACCAAACATCAACAATCAACCAACCAATCCAACAATTTGTAATTGGTAACACTGCAGCAAAATTGCAGGGATTTCTTGTACTAAATTTAGGGTATTTTCAATGTTTCTAAAGTCATGTTTCCTTACTAGTAAAAAGAGAGCATTAGGGTAGACTCTTATGGCCTTTTAAATTTTCAACTGAACTGCGCTATTAGAAATATCTCGAGGAAACCAGCAAATTTCACTAAAATTTAAAAATTTGTTGCGTTATTCTTACAAGATTATGGGGCACTCGGCTAGAAATATTTTAAGATGGCGACACGTCCGGTTATGTACCAAGGTAGATGTCAACTTCTTTATTTCAAACGGGAAACCCTGTATATTATTACATTTCCAGATTCTGTATAAAATTATAGAATAATCTTTATGTGAATAATATTAAACACTTATATCCAACGAAGTTCTTCGGATATTTGAACTTTTATGTCAAAATTTACAAAGTACTTTTTTTCTTACATACAACACCATAATTATTATTTACAATTTTTTCAAAAGTTTAATGTGAAAAAATTCTGAAACTTACGTTTTCAAATGAAAACTTGTGTGAGGTTGTTTTATTCCAAAACTCATTATTTTTTCGAAAATATTATCAATTTCTACTTTCCATTAAAATAGTAGCTGTTTCTCCCCACATTAATTGGCCACGATGACGTCTACTATGCAACTGTCAAACAGATGTGAAATCAATGTCATTTGCTTTTAATTAATTTAATTCGTTTCCCACTATCGACCTGTATTAGGATTCCATGTGACTTTCTCGCGAAATTCTGCAATAAATCAACTGCGTTTTTCTCGGAAACACATGAAATTATCGTATTTAAACAGGAGTACCAATATTGTGTAGAAATAATGTTTACGCCATTTCTCTAATCAAAATTACTAAAAAATTTTGTCAAAAAAAGTTACCAGTAGATTTCATCATCAGGAATCATTCACGTGGCGCCCCTATAACAAATTGTAAAATAATACATAAAATAATGTTCTTGGTCTAAAAAGTTATGCCTCTGCCGATTTTGATAAGAATTGATTAATTTACAGTGAAATTATTAACAAAAAATAAAAATAATAAATTTAACGCCCTGTATCTTTTCTACGGCAATATTTTATTAAACTGGTATTCACACTTGTGCATTATCATGCTGCATTTTTAGTTGCAGCATCAAAATGCGATGCATTTCTGAGTTCACACTGTTAAAGTTGCGGCATTGTACAATATACATGATGCACGTAGTTAGAACTCGTTCTATTTTCGTGTAGTTTAATGCTGCATTTCTAGTGACTTTGCAGGGATTTAATTTCTTGCCAATAGTCAGTTGAGTTCATTTACAAGTTGGTACCATCTTCTTTTATTTTTAGGCAATAAAGGGATGCGGCTGCAGCAATGATAATGATAAGAAGCATTTCTTCACTTCTTCTTTTGCTTGAAAGTATTTTTTGCTGTTTTAAGTTACTATGGATAAATCTTGTTTATTTCTCGCTAACACCAACATAACAGTTATAATTTTATAAAAAATTAAATCGCTACCGAGATTTTTCCTATGCATTTAAAATGCACCAATGTGGACGCATGGGAGTTATCAGATGAAAGGATTGCCGCATCGTAAAATGCAGCATGAAAATGCACATACCATACAAAATTTTTTAATTCTAATTAGTTCGCTTAAATAGCGATTTGCATTTAAAACATTCATCCGTTGTTACAGTTATCTGTTGGCATTGCTTAGTTTGTTACTATCTCTATACGCAATCAGGGACGCGTATGAATAGTAACACGAGATGATCGTTAGACACATATTTCACTTTAAATGATTATATTTCTTTGTACACAGGTATTACAGTAACAAAAATACTTCAAAATTGAATAAAGGAAGATCATTAAGAATCAGAGTTAAGTAGAGTTCGACACCGTTGAACTAATTACATCAAATAAATAAAAGTAGTGGGTAACAATAGAATTGCCTGTGTATAAGTTTATATTAAAATTAAAAAAATGGGTTGAATTTTGAGCTTATTAGTTATTAAGTGCTACCCACGTTTATATCTCAAACACGGAATAGTTTTATTTTTGTAAAATAGAATGGGTTAATGAATATTTAAATTAAATACAATAGCCCGTATTCACACCATCACTTTGAAATCTTGAAAGTACTTTTTAGAAGTAGTTTAAAAAATTTGTTTTAAATTTGAACCATCCACCTTTACGTGTTTAAACTCAAAAATTACTTTAATAATTGCGAAGTAACTGTATTTAAAGTCAAATTTAATTGCATACTTAAACATATGGTTGGGAGTAACTTTTAGTAAAACCTGGTTTTAGAGACAGATTTTTGTCAGCTCTTCATAACCCCATTTTCTGAATAATTTCTTAATAAAATATCCCTCACTGAGTAATTACAAGAATTGTTGAATATGTTCTTCGCTTCGTTTATAATTTAAAAATATTCTTAGTACGGTAAGTGGTCTTTTTTAATCTCTGATTTAGGACCACGTGCTCATGGTTCTTGTTACACATGTTTAAGAATTATGTTTTCGCAGATGATCTCGATAAATTTGCCAAAAGTAAACTTGTTTCAAAAGCTCTTAGGAACTATCCCCATTTCTTGAGGAATCAAGTATTCTCAGGATCGGCGGACGTCTTAAACACTCAAAACTCTTTACGAACAAAATTCGCTGTTCTGCTACCTCGTAAAAGAGCAATTGTTAAAAGCTCTGTCCCTTCCCGTTTAATAATTAAATTCTAATTTCACTTTTTTTAAAAATTGTTTTTCGTTAAAGATTAGTATTTTTAAGATCGGCGGAAAATGTTGAGTTATTTTTAGTAGAAAAGAATGATTTAACTTAAATAATTTTCTCCTTGGTTTATATTTAGATTGTAAAAGTCACTTTTTAAATGTGTGATACTAATAATTTAAGTTCTATTTACACCAATTCTAATTGTTAACAAAATAATTAAAAAATAATTTCTTACATCCACATTATGTTAATTAATATTAAAAAATTAAAAATTAACATCTTAACTATTACCAAAGAGTAGCAAAATTAGGGAAGAGAAGCAAATGTCCGTTTTAAAAGGAAACGTAGGTACACCTCAAAGTTAGTCAGCCGCTTTGGAGCCGCTAATATGGAGCCCCCTTGTACCCGACTAACCAAAACTAATTCATTCTAGAATTGAACCGTTTGCAACAGATTTCTTCGTTGAAGTAGACACAGAGCTACCGCATAATCACTACCTGTTCGAAGGTAGACTGGTTAAGTTTGGATACCGTTTGTTTATTTAGCAAACGTATTATATTGCAATTTTACAAAACAATTGTTTCCTGTTTGGTTTAGAATTTGGTTGTTTCATTCACAACACGAACCACGCTTTTAAATAACTGCTTTTGCTTGTGTGTTTTCATAAAATTTTCTATTGTAAAAAGTAGTTTACTACTTTTCAATAGTATAAAGATCCGGATATAAGAAATGTATACCTCATCTGTTATTTATTAGTGATAAGGAATAAATGATGATAATGTGCACATTGACACATCGCAAATAGGTTGCCCTAGTTAAATGACGTTACGGATAATATTAAATAATTAAAATTTTAATCAAATTTATTTTAATCTACTTCTCTCATTAGTTATTTAAAAAAATCGTACTCTAGTTAAGAAAAATATATCCAACAGAATTAGAAAAGTATAGGTTGCCTGTCTTCCCCCTGCGCAACTGTAAAGTTGCCTGATATAAACAGGCGAGTAAATGTTATTAATATACTCTCATCAGTTATTTAATCTTAGTTTATATCAAATAAAAAGCTTATTTTTTTTCTTTAATCTAACTATATTTGGTTGCCTAGATTTTATATGCAGAATTTAAAACGCAAGCGTGTGAGTGACAGAGATGCATTGCGGCACTATCCACAAAAATTCCGGAGACTCAAATTTGGTTGGGGGTCTACTCGTCTAAGAAAAGTAACAAGAAAGATCTTAATTGTATTAACTGTACTGAGCTTGCAATGAAATTGGGTCCTACTTTATGCTTGGGTTTGCCAGCTTTTTCCACGCATTTACGGGCAGTGATTACACAGCTGCATTTTATAACAAACAAAAAGTCAAACATTTCAAAATATTTTCTAAACGAACGGATTTCCAAGAAAATATTTGCATCGTGAACTGGACCGTAGATCTGTTCGTCGACGAAAAAATTCAATATGTTCAGGAGGTTACACCTGCCCTTCTCTTTGAGAGATCAAAGAGGTATGTTACAATATCAATGACACGCTGGATATCCAGCTGGTCCAAGAACATACGCCAACACATAATGACAAAGAACAATTTATAACATAAGATTAAAGGTATAGACTCCAATCTGATTACACCATGCTGGAAGTCTCTCCAACAAAAAGTCTTACGAACCATATATCTCAATTCTGTCGTGGCTACATGTAAAGAGATGCAAGGTGCGCAAAATTAAATCCTGAAGAATTGTGGCTGGTTTATGGATTTGGCTATTTAAAGCCAAGATGGTTCTTAGGGAGATCCAACACCTTTACAAGTTAAGGATGTACTCACAGTATCAGGCAAAAAGAAAACGATAAGGAATTATACTTTGACGTTGCCACTTCTGACGAGGTCAGAATCGGAATAATCTGAGCTATTTTATTGACAAAGTTATGTATGATTGAATTTTTTTTTATAATATTTTCAATAAATAAATACTGAGAAAATAATTTGATATTGTATTAAAATTTATTTTGCTTTAAATTCAGTATTTATTTTTATTTTATTTCAGTACGTTATTGCTAAAATCTTCATGAATAGTAACTTGCTTTACCATTGTCTGTCGGATGGAGTTGTGCCCGCAACGCATCTCTGTCACTCTTACCGCTCGCGTTTAAAATGTAAATCTTAAAACCTAGGCAACCATGGACTGGATCAACTTTTAACAAGGAATCTAATACAGATTAAGAAAAAATAGACTTTCATTTAATATAAAACAAGATTAAATAACTGATGAGTATATTAATATGTAACATTTACTCACCTGTTTATACCAGGGCAACTCCGCAGTTGCAGGGGGAAAGCAGGCAACCTATACTTTTTTAATTCTGATGGGTATATTGTCTTAACTTGAGTACGATTTTTTTAAATAACTAATGAGAGAAGTAGATTAAATAAATTTAATTAAAAATTTAATTATTTCATATTATTCGTACACCATTTAACTAGGCAACCTATTTGCTGATGTGTCCAATGTGCATATTATCTATCATTTATTCCTTATCAATAATAAACTAACAGATGAGGGTATATATTTCTTATACCGGATCTCGCACTATGGTCCGTAAAATAATGAATCTGTATTTTGGATTAGCGCTTTGCTATTCAACTGCCACAGGTAGAAAGTACACTATTTTCGTTTCCTCCTACAGCGTATGATGTAGGCAGAAAAAAAGTAGAATGTTTTTAACGCGACGGGTGGTGAACTAACACCTTCACTACACGTAACGAGATATCGTTTTTATTTAAACATTAGGTTAGAAAGAGACAACAAAACGAATGGTATGTTGCTACGTAGTGGATAACATTATTATTCAAGAACACTGGTCACTTTATCTTCGACTACCACCCTACCATTGTCAATTTAATGCAATTGAACACATTTGGGGGGATCTGCAATCTGTTATCTTTTTCTCTGCAGAAGTATTCATGTACGTTAAGAACTAATTCGCGCACCGTTCATTTAAGCATTTTGCCAGGCATCTTTCGACGTTTTAAAGAGAAAGCACGAAGAAACTACAATAATAATTCACTTCATTAGTTGAATTTATACTTTCTGCTTAAGATAAATGAAGGTTAATGTCATTACTGTATTTAAAAATATGTTGTAACTCATTAAAAGAAATAATTACGGTAACGTCATTATCTAATTTGTTTTTTTAGAAAAAAGGTCATTAAAGCATTGTTTCAAATGATTAACATAAATATATTTAGGAAATTACAAGTTATGCACTTTACGCTAGAAACATTTACCATACCGCTTTAAAGCGAAATTATGTGAGTATTTACTGGTTAAACTGCAAATATACCATTCGTTTTGTTGTCTCTTTCTAACCAAATGTTTAAATGTACCGATATCTCGTTACGTGTAGTGAAGGTGTTAGTTCACCACCCGTCGCGTTAAAAACATTCTACTTTTTTTCTGCCTACATCATACGCTGTAGGAGGAAACGAGATTAGATATACTTTCTACCTGTGGCAGTTGAATGAGGCGCTAATCCGGAAAATACGAATCTTTACATTTTACGGACTATATTAGGGGTCCATTTTTTTTCAGTTTTCCTACGTAATTTTTCGCCTTAGCCATTCTTCACTATTTTCTTCTTCGTATTTTCGATCCCCAAACAGGACCCGGAAAGAATTTTTTAGAAAATTCTTACCTGTTTCAAAAAATTATAATATTCTTATTTTGCACACTTCTATATAATTCCTAATAATTCGCACACCTTGTTGAAACCGGTTGTCTCTTAATTATTACATAATAAAGGAATAGGTGAACTTTAAAACCTTCTAACACACATACCTACATGTCAGGTGTTTGCAAGTTAAGACCAGGTTAAAGAGAGTTCGGTAGTCTCGCTTTCGCGCCAGAGTCATAAAAACTGTCCGATTCTAGCGCCAAGAGTGTTTATTGTATTGGCATTAAGAAAATGTCACAACAAAAGATTCTTGTGATTTATAGACAGGTACTCCACGCCCTGTTCAGTAATTTGTTTGGATTATTGCATGAGTTTGCTTGATTCCGTTGATTTTAAAATAAAACGATCATTAGATTTCATTTAATATGGCAATTATTTTGGTACAATGGTTTTTATTTCTTTCACCGTGTTTAACATTCGGTTTCACCTAGTGCTGGCGTGGATACAACAGTTTTGTTTATGCACGCCTTTGCGTTCTTTAATTAAGTATGATTAAAAATAAGAAAAAAATATTTTTTCCGAAATCGTCAAGTACAAACAAATGGGCAGTAAAGTAAATAAAATCGGCACTAAAGTAATTCATTACACGACGATTTTTTAAGTTCAAATCTTTCACCGGTAGAGATGTGTAAAATATACGTAAATTTTAGAACAGCTGATAACTTATTTGCCACTTAAAAAACCTTATAAAATTGTCAGATTTTGTTCAAATTTTGGGATTTCGGAAAAAATATAATATGTACCTCGGCACTAAAGTTCTTTTTCATGACTCACGTGTTTTATTTGCCTCGGGTATCGTCTCTGCAACTTAAACACATTCGTCATGAAAAATCAAACTTTAGTGCCTTGATACATAAATAACTATTCATTATAATGTAAACAAAATAGTGTTTTTTCTTCAAGCGACAATAAAACGGCAAACGCTAAAAACGCTTTTTACTGTCTAAAGTCTAAACATTAAAAGCAACAGTTCTTTTGTTTTCACAACTATTTAGAGGGTTGGATTTACCTCGGTTGTATCATACACTTTCTGTAGCGAATGTAACTGGTAAAGTACCAACTTGATTCGTTGAGAATAAAACGTCACTATAACACTCCTATAATCTCGAAAATTTAAAAAATAACACATCAAAACTAACAATAAACGCTGAAGAAAAAAATACTAATATTTTACTTGGAGTTAAAATATTGAGTAAAAAAATAATGTACTATTAAGTACCTAATCAAATAATATCTACATTATTATTTTATACTGTCAGATTCTCAAGGTTTCATAAAGCTTTTCACTAGAAATCATCGGAATATTTATTGGAATTTTCTTTCATTTTTAATTCAAAGACGCAGGTCAAACTTTTGTGTTGGTAAGTTTTTCATAATTAAGGGCAAAATTTAAATAAAAAAAAGTATCGTAGGTAATTCACATGTCAAATAAGACTTATTTTGTTGTAATTTTTCTCTTTTAATACAGAAATCAAAACCTATTTCGCATAAATTTATTATTACTTATATTTATGTCATCTGTCACCTATATAATTTTATCGGCCAATTTGAATAACTAAAGATTAAAGCAGTAACGCAGGTTAAAACTTGTAACTTTTCTTCTCTGCTGGTTGTAATTCTGTACTTTATTGTCCGTTTTTGAAATTATGACGTGTTAATCCTAAAAGAATAATTCTACTTCAAATGAAACAATAGGAGAAAACTTGACCGAAATTACGTCATCTAATCTTAAACGAAAAGTCTCTGATTAAAAAGGATTACTGATTATTACACCTACATTTGTTGTATCTGCAACGATAATGTTCGTTTCTTAATACATTCAATGAAGAAGTTAAAAACGGTTTAAAATTGGCGAAGCAAAAATTCCTCTCTTTGTTCTCAAAATTAATAACTTGCAAAAAGGTACAGACGGACAGGATATAACAAAAAAAATGCACACATTTTTTAGCAAAATGACAATTTACTAATTCTGTTTTGTTAAGAATAGTAGAAGAAGTCGAGTTTTAAAATTTTAAGTTCAGTAATTATCTCTTTCAGGTAGAAGTAGTATTTGTATTGTTCTTAAAATTATGAATAGTAAATATTTTTTGTATTTTGGGTCGCTTACAGAACTATAAAAGCACCCAAATGAGTTCTTTACAGGAATTTGAGTTCTTTTTTATAGAAATAGAACAATTTTTATTCCGGAACGGTGGTAACACTGATAACGTCCCTAAGCTGTCATTACGTTCGGTGTGCATTAATTTAAATCATAATTAATGTTCAGTAGATTTATTTATCTACTTATTTTTATTTCCACTCATTTTTTTAATGAAACATGATAAATGTACTAATTAAACTTAAACTAGCATTTAAACCAAAGTCTAATAGAAAATATGACCACCTTAGCAATTACACTTCAAAATTCCCTAAATTTAAGCACCGAGAAATTTTATTTTTAAAAAAAAATCGATCTGAAAAGCCCAAAATAGAAAAAATAGTATAAAAGAATTCGTTTCAAGAAGGCATTTTAGCGACTCAGGTACTTTCAAGAAAACTCCACGCTTCGCGCTCGTTTTCCGAAACTGTACAAGTCTTATAAAAATGCGTCTTCTGAAAACTAGTTCCGCCTAATATACTGGTTTTTTTATCGACTTCTGATTCTTCTTATTACTCTAATATTAAGAAGTTACAAATGATTTACAAATGGGGTGCTGACGGTAGTGATAGTCAAAGTACACACACAAAGGTTTGAAAATAATTAATCAGATGATTCTAATATATTTTTATTACATCTATAGTTCCTTACACTGGGGCAACAGTGTAGGAATAGGGCTAATCAGTTATAGGCATTTGTTATAAGAAAATACCTAGAAATCCAATTTTTTTAATGTAATAAACCACTTATAAGATTTTTGTCATCCTAAAATTCAATTTTGAATCACTGTGCGACGTCTTCGATTATTTGTCAGTGTTAGTTCGTTGTGTTGGCATTTACATGTTACTCGTGTTGTTTTTGTTATAAATAATTTAATTGTACTATTTATTAATCTATATAAACTATTTATTCTTTGAGGCAATCCAATATTATATTTTGAAACTAGTAAAATAAATAATAAATAAATATAATATTGGATTGTTCAAAGAATAAATAGTTTATATATATATATATATATATAACCCAATATTCCAAAATAATGGATCCTATTTTCATTCATATTTATTAATGGTTTAATTATTGTGATTACTGGTGGTTTATGCATAATGTATTTAAGTTCCAAACATAACTAAAAAACACATGCTCCCTTAGAAGTAAGTACTTAATGTTATTTTTATCTTTTTCTAGTTTGTTGACTAATATTACGACGTAAAATGTTTGTAATTTAAATTAATAACAACGCAAGAATGATCTTTTTTCACTTTCTTTAATAAAATAGATGCCCTGATCAAGCCTAACTAAAAATACGCGAAACGTTTGCAGAAAAAAGGATCTGTTGTTTTTGCTCTTGTTCCTACTGAAGGCCTCTTCTTGTTATATAGAAGACTTTTACAATCTAAAAAGTATTATTTGTTTATATGTACTTTTGGGTTGCCTGAATTCAATGGTTAGTTTCTCATTGTTAATATTTTTACGCCTATTCAATCCCTGTGGCAGCTTATTACCACTCTCGCAAAAATACTCGTTGCTGGTACAAACCTTTTGGCATCCAATTTTTTTAAATCACGTAGCAATTAAAAGTCGTTAGGGGATTGCTGTTTTTCTTTTTAAGTCATTTACGCAACAATAATAATAATTAAAACGCAAACGTATTGAAAAAAATCTATAAGGGATTATGTAGTGTATGAGAAATACAGTGGTGTCCAAGATAAGGATGAACAGCATGTAAATCTCGGAAACCATGAGAGATACAGAGTCGGTTAGATTTGGAAAAGTTGCCCACTCGAGGGGTCAACATTTTGCTGTTGAGAAACTCGCTGCGTTCGGCTTACTTTCGGAGATATTAAAAAAAAACGAAATTGTGCCATTTTTGGTTTTATTATATTCTAAAGTTATTAGAAAAGTTACCAAAAACTGGAATGCACTTTGTCATTGCGGACTCTTTCTGCTCTACAAGATGGAGTTCACAAATTTTTAGTTACAACGTTTCGTTTTAAGAAACCGTCATCAACTTTATTTTTCTTATGGCACTCAAAAAGTACACTCTGTATAAGAAAGCATTTTTCATTGTAAATTCAAAGATGTACTACACAATATGGTTCCTCGTGGTTTTATTGAGAAAAATAGTTTTAGTAAATTTCTAATCTCCTTGGTCTAGTGTGCGCTGAATGAAACCATGGCAGCGAAAAAATGAAGTCTATTGATCAGTTCTGACAGAATCGATTCGATTGACATAGTGTAGTATCAGTTTAGCAACGTCTTTCAGTGTAGGTCATACTTTACAATAGAACACGGGGATTTCAAATCTTTTTTGATATAGTGTGCGTTGAAATAATTACGGCAAACAGAAATGCTGCTGCGCTCAAATGTTTTTGCGGGACAGAGTACGGGTTGCTTAAATGAACCTTGCATTCTTTTAGATTGGACACCAAATATCTAAATATGGACTTTTCTGGTTGCCTCCGTTCCAGCTACTTTATCAAATACAGTGAAACCTGGATTAAGTTGGGAACTGGATAAGTGAGAAACCTCTACTATTGAGAGTTGCAATGAGGTCCCGGTACTTTTTCATTGAATTACTTCTGTTAATGGGACTTTCTTTAGAACCTGGGTTAGAAATAAAGATTCTCTCAATGTTTACCTCTATAATTGGTGACTCTGTAGCTCAATTCCTTGTATAAATTGAGACAAATTAGTCAGGTTTTTTTGCACGTTGTTGGTCAAATTTATTCTATCGAGAAACAGGTTTCAGCAACTAGCAATCAAGTACAAACAAACATAACCGATCACTTTAGAAGTCAGTAAACTTTACCGTATAGTATTGTTTCTTTCATTACGCACATACATACTGTATGTAAGAAATTACTACATACATTCATACCTTATATTAAATTCAAAACACCAAAAATACGCATTTTTATTAACATTTCCACCTCTTAAAAAATAGAGTAACGGTATATTTCGACCTCATAAAGCGGGGCCCTCTGTAAAATGGAGACAACTACAACTGTAAACCTGCTTAATTGGAAACCTGGAATTAATGCGAAACCCTCAATAAATGGTACAAAATTCACTGGTCCCTTGAGATGCCAATTAACCAGGTTTCACTGTACAAGTGTTCAGCTTCTACAGAATTTCTCCGACATGTAATGTGGCAGGACCCAGCATATAAAAAATTTCTAGAAACGTTGCTAAGCTCGATACTACTTTGTCATTCAAATAGATTCTATCCCAGAATTAACAAATGAAAGAAATGAAGTTGATTGTTAATTCGACTTCAATTTTTTCGTTGCCATGGTTTCATTCACCCACACACTGTGACCAAAAAAGATTAGAAACCTAATAAAACGTTATTTTTTCTCAATATAATCAAGAATAAACCATATTGTGTAGTACATCTTTGAATTTGTAATGAAAATCTTTCTTATACAGAGTGTACTATTTTTTGAGTGCCATAAGAAAAAAATAAAGTTGATGATGGTTTCTTTGAAACGAAACGTTGTAGTAAAAATTTGTGAACGCCATCTTTTGTAGAGCAGAAAGAGAAGCAATGACAAAGTGCATTCAGTTTTTTGGTAACTTTTCTAATAACTTCAGAATATAATACAAATTTTTTTCGAATATTTCCGAAAGTAAAGCCGAACTCAGTGAGTTTCTCAACAGCAAAATGTTGACCCCTCGAAAGGGCAACTTTTCTAAATTTAATCGACTCTGTATCTCTCACAATTTCTTAACTTGAACACACCTGTATATTACCTGTGCTATCATGGATCAGTTCCTAAGTAGTTATAATCTTTGAGTCTAATGAAGGCGAATTTGGCAATTTCCAAATCCAAGTTTTCCAATGCTGAAAATCCTAGTTCCTCCCAATCCCCCATCGGTTACCCCTACACAAAGATGATTCGAGTAACTGCATTAACACACCATTTTAAAATTTATACCTTAAAGCAAGCTATTTTATAAGCTTCGTTAAACAATTTTTTCTCTATGCATTGGTACATCGGCGCACTAAGTGGTAGTTCCAAAGTTGGACATGATGGAACCATTCAGAAAAACACTTTAGATCCAGTCAAACCAACTACAAATCCTACAAGATTCTTAGCTCGTGTGGCATAAACCGGATACTTTAATGGAAAGATGATTTATTACCACTGAAAGCTATCATATCGTGCGTAGTAATTATTCCAAACAGGCTGTTAGTACCAGGTTCCTATAAGCAGTCAATGATTCATTAATTTGCATTTGTTACAGATGTAACTTACTTGGAAAACAAAGTTCGTTCGTGTTTGTATCAAAACTTGACAATAAACCGGTTTCATCCAATAACAGCCAGTTTTTTCTTTGTTTTTACTTTTAATCCAAACACCGTGACACGGTGAAGTAATTGTTATTTTCAACCACAGGAAACGAAGTTATCTAAGTGTATTTGCCAAACCTAAAAGAAGAATGTAAAAAGTATTATTTTTTCTACTAACAGCAAGGTTATTATTTGACCATTTTTAAGACCTAAGATTAGGACCTTCTTTCTGTGGTAGTCCACACGACCACTTTAATATACCTAATTGAAGTTTCAAAAGTCCACTCTCTTTCTTTCACCCCGGCAAATGTCAAACTACGTAATTGTTTTTCTTGACATACAACTAAGTGTTCAGCATGAAACTACCAATAAACTGCAATCTAGTTTCTGAGTAATTTTCTCTTCAACTCTATAGTGCATGTCGTTAATATCTTCCGAGTATAATTCATAGATAACCACCCGTTCTGGTATTGTACCTGACAATACATACATCAAGTTATAAGGATCTTGTCAATTTAATTTAACATACTGCAAGAGCATGCTTTATAAATAGCAATTTTTTAATAAGATCTCGGCACTTGATCCGCACTTTCTGTTCAGTGAGTAAAATGCTGCGCCAATCCGATCAGTCACGTGTGTTCTATAAAGCTTATCTTTCTTTATATAACCCATGAACTGTATTAAAAAAATGAGTTGATATTAAAAGCAATGGTGCCATCTTGGCACCCCACAGCCTTTAAAAAAAACAAACACTTAACACGGATCTTTTAGTTGTTTGATACTCACTACATAGTTTGAATTCTGGATGAGATGCACAGCACCAGACCCAAGAATTTCGTTGATCTCAATTATACCTAATTTAATTCCCTTCGACGTGTATACAAACTACAAGTTTTGTTTGTCCCAGACACCAATATATATTCACCGTTCGAAAAGTATTGTACTTTTTAACGCATCAAAACCCATTTGTCTTTCCTTGCCAATTAATTTGCCATTAAGAGAATAAAATGATAAATTACTATTCCAATCTGTAACACATAAAATATCGGTTGGATCATCTTTGCATGGATTCCACGAAATGGCCCATATTGAAGGATTCCCTGGTGCGTCTATTCGTCCCTTTTCCTCGCCCTCCTGAAAAAAAACTTTAGTAATTCCAAAAAAAATTTAAAATAAGCGTCATTTCCTACAATGAGACTACATTTGAATTCTTCTACTTGTACACAATAAATACCTTATTTCGTACAGATATAACGCCATTTCCAAATGCCAAAGCTAAAGTACAGTCCATCATTAGTCCATGCACAACTGTTTATTCTAGTTGATACTTTGTGTTTTTGTACAGCTTTTTGTTCAGCAGTCCAAATAGCAAAATCTGAAACGGCACATGAGGCTAATTGATGAGAAACCGGATTGAAAGCCAAACACTGTACTGCATCACTATGACTGTATTTCAATTGCCCCAAAGTTTGTTAGTCCAAACAATAACAGTTTTGTCGGCACTACCACTGGCAAATCTCGCCCATTTTTTGCATAAGCAACACAATATCACACATCTTTGTGGCCTTTAAGGGGGTTGTATAAGGGCTCCATTAGCAGTATCATATACCAATACACGATTCCGCAAGCTTTTTACAACTAACTGAGTGCCCTCAGGATCAAAACATAAATCGTAAATGCTAAAATGATATTTTTAAACCATATTACAGTAAATTGAAACCAAATTATTACCATTGCTCAATTTTATCGCTGTCTTGAATTTTATCAACCCATTTAGGCAATGTTCTCATTTTCTTAAGTAATAATAAATTGATTTAAATTTACATTGTTTGTATACTATTTGATAAGCCGTTGCTTTGCCAACCAACTTTGATCACGTGCTAGGTGTAATAGACGACCTTGAATGTGCTTAAAACACAAGTTAAAATTTAATTTAGGCAACATTCCATTTCAGGACTGCATTGCAAAAGAAAGAAGAATTCAAACTAGGTCCATAGAATTCATACCAAAAAAAAGGGTCATGGGGTGTTGCCGTTGCCCTGCACCAAAAGAGGTTGTTCTTGTTTTTTTACCCCCTCATCACATTGTTCAAATTGAAAACTATAATATCAGAAATTATGAGCAATTTATGAGCTTTTGCAATAAATATTTCCGATTTTTGAGCTGAAATCACATTTTCAATGTTGTGTTCAATGTTTTTAACCCCAGTATTGATAATTATTCATATTTTAGTTTTTAACAATATTTGAATTATGAGCATTTTATGAGCAAGTCAGAATATCGAAGTTCTATGACTATAAAAAGTGATATAAAATCCTTTTGCAATAATATTAACTAAATTGTTAGCACTAAAATTACCCAAAATCTCATTTTGGAGCTACCAAGGTTCAAATTCTGCAATTAATCGTTTCCCATGCGCTATCAATGGCTGCAATTAGTGCATTACGGTTTACTGGTATAAAATTTGGCCCTTGTTGTCTTCGGATAACAGCAAGAATTCGAGCCCCAAACATTTTCGATAATGTTAAAATCTGGGCTTTTGATGGCCAGGGTAACAGCTCCAAGTTATTTTCTCGTATCCAATTGCGCACAACCCGCGAAGTATGAATAGGGGCGTTGTCCTTTAATCAACAAAAATACATTACGAAAATGTTAATTCAACAGATCCTGAACTATTTTTTGGAGAAAGTATAGTGAAATAAGAATACTTACTTGTTGGAAAATATAATCTTCGTCTGGATAAAACACTTCGACTGAGAAGGTTTCATAATAGTTTCCAAAATATCTAAATACGCAGCAGAATCAAGACGCCCATCGATAGCCCAACAAACTCCTGGACTCGCGCGCTAACCCAACCCCACACATTTACAGAAAAACCCTCCGTTTTTTAGGACATATGTGATTATTTTCGTAACGAGTTCCTTCTATTCTAAAAACTTTTAGTGGTCCATCGTTGCGGCTATTGAACGTTTTTTCGTCGCTAAAAATCACTCGATTCCAAAATTCCAAAGGTTCGTTCACATATCGCCTTGCAAACTCCAGACGACCTCTCATATTTTTGTCACTGAGAACTTCTTTCGCAGCAGCATTATACTTCTTTATTCCCATCTCCTTTAATCTTTTTTGTGCAGTTATACGGCATCCGGGAAAATGTGTATCTGCTATAGCCCTGGAGTATGTAGCAAATGGTTGTTCTGTTACGTAATGAAACAACTCGAGATCTCGAGCATGTGTAAATACTTTAGGTCTACCACTTACGATGGCTCTTTCCAAAGTGTGTTCAAGATTCCATTTTACTCGGTAATGCCCTACGGTGCTTTTTGGTATATCTAACGTCACGCACGCTACGGCCCGCCGCTAATTCCGAAACAATCCGCGCTGTCAAATCAGCACCGCGATGAGGTGACATTTTGACAACACTTGAAATTTTAAACTAAAATGGAATTTACATTTCTTACATTATTAATTTGGTCTCACTACTACCCCTTCTTAAACAATAGGTAATTGTTTATTTATTACATCCTTCTAATGACCAATGTAACAACCCTTAGAGCAATATGACTCAAAGGAAGTAAATTAAACAAGCAAGGATATTCTATTGTTATTGAAACTTATTCATAAAGTAAAAGCCATTTCCTTATAATGCTAATGGACAGCATTTTCTTTTAAGTATTAAGATTACAATAGAGGAATTATAAACTTTCGAAAAATATCTAATTATAAATATTTACATTGCAATTGCGCTTTTTCCTTAATAATTTCTTAGTAATAACATACACGTTCTTGGTTTTTAAGTTGTCATAAATTTGATATGATATAAATTTTTGTTTCTAATATTACATCACAAACTAATCTTTATTCGCCAAAAAATTGTTGCTTAAGTTGTAAAGCTTCGTACACACCTGAACAACAAACCGAGCAACAAACATAACAACGTACCGAAAGTCAAACAGAACGACAAACGATCTTTGATGATTTCCACATTCCGAACACAAACGGAACGTTTGTGCTGTTCCCACACTTATTTTCAGTAGTTTTCAGTTCATATATATTTATTATTGAGAAGAGAAAATTGCGGAAAACAAGAAGATAGTGCCAACCAAATTTTTACGCACAAAGAAGAGTAAAAATTATAATTTACTTCGCTTTTTTTTTTATTTTGAAATTTCCCGCCCAAATGATGCTAATAGGGACATCATTTTTTTCTTGCATTCTTAAACACTGATTAATTTGAAACATTTTTCTTCTGTCAACCCACAATATTACTTAAAACACAACAAACCCACAAAAGGGAGGACAAAAAAATAAATAATTTATTTCTCCCGCATAAGTTTGTTCGCCGTTTTGTTTAGATTCGTCCAAACCTGCAAACGCATTCGCGCGCATTTTCTTTGATGTCGGAAAAACCGACAAGTTGCGGGAAAGCCGCAAACCGTTCGTGGAACAATCAGGACTTACGAATCTGTTCTAAAATTCGTACGTAGCACCGTCCAAATTAATGTTTCGATTGCCGTTCGGTTCGTTGTTCTGTTTGTTCCTCGGTTTGTTGTTCAGGTGTGTACGAAGCTTTACAATAAGCATATTAATATGAACTATATCTTATGAAAGGAGAGTTATGTAACTATAATTAACGACTTAACGTTACGTTAGTAGATTCCATTTACTATTTACACATATTTTCTTAGAACATTCGATAATTAACTATCGGGATATGATGACCCTATACTTCGCAGGTTGTGCGCAACTAGATACAAGCAAATAACTTGGAGCTGTTACCCTGGCCAGCAAAAGCCCAGATACCGGGAAACGATTAATATTATTTATATTGATATCTTGGATAGCGTCAATGAGCAGACGCCCCAAGAATGTATCAATAATAAGAAGACACACCTATTATTGATTTCTTATATTTATTTATATAGTAATACCTTCATTTAAAAAAAAAGTTTTCATTTAATTTTAAACTATAACTTGGTATCTTAATTATAATTATGTAATAAATTCTTGTCAAACTAAATATATAGGTTGACAATAAGAATTGCCTTAGTTTTTATTTTCACTTTTATATTAACTACAGATAAAAATGAAACGTCATAAAATATACATTTTGTAAGGACTAAATATTATGAATAGAGAGTTTAATGATTTTTTTAATAACTTACAATAATTAGTAGGTTAGATTTATTTAAAAATAAGTAATAACCAGTCAACCCAAATAACCATGTTTAGTTTTTTGATTTAATTTAAAAGTTATTGCTTGTGAGACGTTTTTTAAATCAAAATTATTTCTAATTTTATTTTGTAAACATTTTCTAAACAAAAATTTTAATTCGATAATTAATCGAGCTATGATGTTTAATTAGCGATACCTTCAAATACATTCTTTAAAGAAAAAATTAAGTAAGCAACGTCAAATTACTTATTTTCTAAAAACGTGCTTAATGTAATGATTCATTCTACAGTCCTTCTATAAGATAACTCCGGCTGAGACTACCTGCTGTTAGAATTGTAAATGGTACCCTTATCGCCCGCTTCACAATGTGCAAACTTTTGTTTACAGAAATTGTGGTGTCCAAGTTTTAAATTTCATGAGTGTAACTTGAAAATCGGCCGAATCAGGAAATGCTTTTAGAAGGATATGAGTGATTTCTGAGCAGATAAAATACCTTCGCTAAATACGGTATCCTTCAAAATAAACAGTACCGAAAATAAAAATAAATATGAACGAAAATAATGCTCTACCAAAAAAAAACTTTTTCTTCCGTTGTTAGAACCATTTTAAATCAAATTTAACTGCAGCGTACTATTAATATATCAACTAATGACAATTAAGTCAAATATGACAAATCCATATTAGAATAAACTACTCCACAGCACTTTCTGTTTCGGTACTGTTTATATTGGCGGATACCGTACAACTTTTGAGCACAATCCCTTTCGGAGAGAATTTCTACATTTAGTAATTGCAGGCAAGATACCGTAAATTTCCACCTCTCTGTAAGCCATCCCTGTGATTACTTAAATCGAAGTTTCAAACTCCCATCCCTCTGCAAGCACCCCTGCGTTTCTGGAGTTGAAGTCTAGAAAAGAAGTACCCAGAAAATCAGCTTCAGATCGAAAAAATTCTTTTGCAGGAATAGTTATAGTGATTTATAAGCAGACATATGACCTAAATGTAATTTTTAAACTTTATCCCTCACAAACAATTTCCGCGTTTCGTAATTGCGAATTAAGACACAAGTACCCTGAAAATCGAAGGCCAAATCGAAAAATTCTTTTAGAGGAATAATCGGTGATTTATGAAGAGGTAATATATTTTAAATTCAATTTTTTTAAGGTCCAACCGCCACGATTAAGTAATCACAGTCAAGAGAGAAGTGCAGTATGGATCATAAGTAAACGGGAGCGGTGTGCGAATTTTGATAGAGGGGTATGAAAAATTCGTATAACTCTTTGTTTGTACCGGCCATATCTCGGGAACCGTTCGTCGTATGACTTTGGTTGTAAAAAAATATTAGGTAAATCCGCCATGAAGAATCGAAGGAAGAAATATTTTCAAGTTTTAAAAATGACCACCAGAAGGCGTAACTGCCATCTTAAATTTTTAAATTGCATTTCTATAAATTTCGCATAATAAACAACAAAAATTTTTTTCACATTTGTAAAGAGAACCAGTTTATCTATCATTTTCATAAAAACAAAGGACAGTTATTTCAAAAACAAAGATGGCGGGGGTGTTCAGTTGTTTTTGCAATAACCTGCTTTAACTTCTTAACGGTTTGACCGATTTTAACAAATTTATCGTTGAAAGAGCATTCCACTTAAGCAATAAGAATCAACCAAAATATAAGTTAATCTAGTTAAATCCCCTTCTCTCGCCAGGGTCCTAGTTTTGGCACCCAATAATTCAAAATTAAAAAAAATCAAATGGAATGATATGACTTTTCTTTATGATAAAATAGCCAAATAACATCCAAATGGGCCAGTAAAAACCATTTTTCAAAATCTCGTTCCTAACCTCAAATATTGGGAAAATGAGAATAATGGATGTTTTGAAGATTTAATTCTAACTTTTAATTTAAAAAGTAAGCCTAAAAACCTAAATAGGTATACTATATCCGAATTCGAATATATAAGACCATATATTTTGCCTATACTTTTACATTAAAGAAGTGATTCGCAAGCGTCATATTGGATCTATTAGTTGATTTTTGTGAGCTGTGATGACTTTTATTCTTCTCAGGCCTTACTATTTGCAATTTATTCTTAATAGTTCCGACCGTTAGCAGCATCTCGTTTGCACAAAAAAAAAAAATTAATTTTCAGGGATGCATTTTGCTTAACACAAATAGGTGGTAAGATAAAAATAAAACAAAGATTTGAATTTGACGGAACTCTATTGCTGGTATTTAAATTTCTATTAATAATCAATTAAAGAATGGTCGTAGGAATAACCTCTTGAGTAGGTAACTTCCAGATGTAAATCGTTATTGTTTATACTTACTATTTAAGTAACTCAGAAAAGGTTTCTCAGGCACTATTAGGTTCAAGTTATGTGTCTGTTTTAAAGAATTTAGCGTCTGTTCGATTAATAATTATTAGATTATTATTACTATTATTACTGGTTGTTTTTAATATTATTATTATATCATAATTGGTAAAATAAAATAAATAAATATAATAGGTAATGAAAATACAATCTTTAAAAATGTTATCTAATTTCCTTGAATTGTTTTGGTGTTATTAGGAATTGTACGGAGACGTCACATCATAATCAGCACAATTACAACAAAGACATATCATCTGAAAGAATTATCCACCCAACCCGAATACTAAGAATCCCTGCCTTTGCCTACATTATTTGGTTTTTTGAAAATAAATATAGTTTCTACACTATTTCATCAAACGTAAATGGTAGAACAAAACATAATTATTTTAAATATTTCGACGGTCATTCATTATTTATAATAGTTGAAAGTTTATTGTAGTATTTATATTAAAGTGTTTTCCATTTAGAAAAATAAGTTTAATAACTTTTGACTTCTTTTTGTGTATAAATTTGTTTAAATTTATTTATAATTTAATATAATTAAAGTTTTTGTGATATTGTGTGATTAGTTAGGGTTGTTTAATATTATGGCTTTCAAGTGGCTTTTTATATATCCCTTTTTTTTCTCTTTCTAGGTTCAGATCTGTGAATTACTTGTTGTTATTGGTATAGTGCAACACAATCACATACATTTAATTTTATAAGATAAGATGTCTGTTTAATATATACAATATAAATTCTTCTCCTTTACTCTACTTCTTCTGAAGAGATTTAACGTGATTAACAAATTAAAAATACAACCACTGTTGGGGTGGATGATATTCAATAAAATTTTTAAACTGTGTTCTACGATTATTTCAGAAATAGTATCAAGATAAACTGTCGCATCAATTATTCGGTAATAACATCGAAATGTTTTATATAGCGACAACGCGAATAGTACGGAATATCCATAAGTGATCTCGCAGCATCGTCCGAATGCGAATTTCAAAGAATCTCATCGGTCCACTGACGGGATTTTTAGTCACGTGAATCATATCAGCACAAGACGATCACGCACGCCAACAACGATCGATAACACGTTTGATTTGATTCATCGCTTGATATGGTAGATCTACATCATCGAGTACACATATCGGAATCAACTTGAAATTATTTAACAGTATAAAGAATTTTATATTATGTTATACACTTTATCTTATACTTAACAAAGGATTATATCTATTTTTATTTTAGTGGATTTTCCTGTTATAATGATAATCAAAACAACAAGTAATTCACACAGATCTGAAACCTACAGAAAAACGGGATATAAAAAGCCCCGGAAAACCATAATAAACAACCTCAACTAATCACAATAACACAAAACTTTAAATTAAATAAATTTCAAACAAATTTATATTACAATAATAAAAAGAAGTCAAAGTTATTAAACTATTATCAACTGAAACATCTTAATATAGTAACACTACAATATACTTTCAACTATTATAAATAATGAATGACCGTCGAAATACCTATTTAAAATAATTATGTTTTGTTCTACCATTTACGTTTGATGAAATATGTAAGAAACCTTATATTTAGTTTCTTCAAACCAAATAATTTTTAGGCAAAGGCAGGATTCTAGTATTCGGGTGAGTAGATAATTCTTTTCAGGTAGTATGTCTTGTGTTGCAATTGTGCTGATTATGATGTGACGTCTCCGTACCATTCCTAATAACACCAAAACAATTCAAGGAAAATGAATAACATTTTTAAAGATTGTATCATTACCTATTATATTTATTTATTTTATTATTACCACTATAATATAATAATATTAAAAACAATAGTAATAATAGTAATAATAATCCTAATAATTATTAATCGAACAGACAACTAAGTGTTCAAACGAACACATAACGTAATAGTGCCTATCTCTAACACCGCCCTGCTTACTTTGAGCCATACTGCACTTCTCTCTCTTGACTCGTGATTACTAATCGGCGGTTGGACCTATAAAATTGAATTTAAAATATACACTTCTTCATAAATCACCGATTATTCCTCTAAAAGAATTTTTCGATTTAATTGATTTTCAGGGTACTTATGTCTTACTGTAATTACGAAACGCGGGAATTGTTTTGTAGAGGGATAAAGCTTAAAAGTACATTTAGGGCATATGTCTGCTTATAAATCACTATAACTATTCCTGCAAAAGAATTTCTGATCTGACTGATTTTCTGGGTACTTCTTTCTTGACTTCAACTCCGAAACGCAGGTGTGCTTGCAGAGGATGGAGTTTGAAACTCACCAAGTAATTCACAGGATGGCTTACAGAGAGGTGGAAATTTACGGTATCTTGCCTGCTCATAAATCACTAAATATTCCTGCAAAGAACGTGTTTTTAAGGTAGGTAGATCTCTCTTGACTGCAATTACTAAATGTAGAAATCTCTCGGAAAGGGGTTGTGCTCAAAAGTTATATTTAGCATAGGTATTTTATCTGCTCAGAAATCACTAATATCCTTTAAAGCATTTCCCGATTCGGCCGATTTTCAAGGTACATACTTCTCTTGACTCTGATTACAAGTGACGGGGCTTTTTAGAGTAAATGTGCTCCAAAATGAGATTTGGGTAATTTGAGTGCTAACAATTAGTTAATATTCTTGCGGAAAGGATTTTTATATCATTTTTATAGTCTCAGAACTCGATATTCTGACCGCTCACAAAATGCTCATAATTCAAATATTTTTAAAAACTAAAATATAAATAATTATCAATAGTGGGGTTAAAAACATTGAACACAACATTGAAAATGAGTTCAGCTCAAAAATCGGAAATATTTACTGCAAAAGCTCATAAATTGGTCATAATTTCTTGATATTATAGTTTTGAATTTGAAGAATGTGATGGGGTAAAACAGAACAACCTCATTTGCAGGGGCAACCCTGACCCTTCTTTTGGTATGAACGGCGGGACTAGTTTGAATTCTTCTTTCTTTTGCAATGCAGTCCTGAATGGAATGTTGTCTAATAAAATTTTACTACTTGTGTTTTAAGCACATTCAAGGTCGTCATTACATCTTAGCACGTGATCAAAGTTGGTTGGCAAAGCAACGGCTTATCAAATAGTATACAAACAATGTAAATTTAAATCAATTTATTATTACAATTGCAAATTTGGTATAAGAAAAAAGCACACATTTTGATAAGGCAATGCACATAAATGTAAATTAATTTTGTTTATCTACGTCTAACCTACAATCAGCACATTAATTACTAAATACCTTGTGTTTGAATGATACGTTTAAATAAATCGTCCGTAAGAAAATACAATCGTGGGTAAAGTACAATGTAATTTAAATGGACTTTCTCATTATTTAACGATTTTTGTTATCAAGGATGTCTGCCAACCAACACTAAAAATAAAAGTGAAACCGCGCGAGCGTTTCATATTGTAGTAGCTGTTTCTATTTAAAAAATTTACTTAACGTAGATAAAATGTCATAAGACTCCTTGCGGCTAAACACATTCAACTGCGGCTCGTGTTTTAAACCTGCAACTTGTGCATAAGAGCCTTTACTTCACACACTTGTATCATAAATAACTAATAGATAGAGATAGATAAGACATTTATTTTCAGTTGCCAGTGGCGTTGGAAATATACATAAGTGGAAACAATAAAACAATACATGTATAATAAACAGCCTTCCTGTTGTTTTTATTTTTAGTATCATATCGCTGATGATAACAGCTTAGCTGTTGAAACACGTGTCCGGAGTCAAGCTTTTGGTGCAGTTTTTGGTGTTTTTCTGTTGGTTAAATAGACGCCAGTTGTGTCTTTCTTGGGCACTCATTATTAATAACGATAAATCATGTCCTATGTCTTTCTTAAATACAAATGAAAATTACATCTGTCAAAGATCTTAACAAAACACGACATTAATTTAAAACTAGTAAGACTTTAAAATTTGTAGGTTTGTTGGTTGATCATAAATTTGGTTGGAAAGAGCAGATAGAAAATGTCATACTAAACTAAATAAAGCAATATTTTGTCATTGCCGTTTAAAACCTTTTTACATTTGTCAACTCTTCGTATAATCTACTATGCCTACTTTGAAGCTACAATAAAATATGGGACTAATATTTTGGGAAACTAACACATCTTCCAGTCATACTAAACTTCAAAAAAGGCCCTACGAATAATTCTTCATGGACAATAGAGCTAGCTGGACTGTATTTATCACAGAAAAAATAATGACCGTGTGTATAATTTATTTGTTTATGAAAGTTCATTGTTTGTCTTTAAGAATCGGCAGCTTTTTCAAAACAAAGTTCAGATGTACATAACTATCGAACACGAAAGAAGAATTTAAGATCACACTTGCATTGTCTTTAATATTTTTAAATCACTTATTTTTAATTCTGTAAAAATTTTTAATAATCTACCAATTTCAACAAAAACATTGTCAATTATAGCAATTGGAGATTTCATTAAAATCATACTTATTAGAAAACAGTTTTTACTGCTTGGGAAATACTGGAATCAATAACTTGAGTTTTTAAAATTATACTCATCTTTAGGTACTAAGCAAGCTGTAAATTAAATTAAATTATTTTATTTATTTTACTATAAATTGCAATTATGCGGGTGGTCCAATTATACGACACGGTCTCTCAAATGAGAACGCATCAATATGTTGCGGCGATTTTTTGTACATGTATGCAGAGTCTTTTTTTGGGCATGATTTAAAATATTTTAATATACAGGGTTTGTCAAAAAGTTAAATGCCAAAGTTGCCATTTTAAAATGGAACACCCTGTATTTGAGAACGAATTTGATTGTAGAGCTGAAATAAAGGTGTTGATGTTACATGCCCTATACCTATCTCAAATAATTTTTTGAGATATTTAAAAAAATTATAAAATTACAACATAAATTTGAAAAAATTATTAAACTAAAGTGCTTTATGTGACGTATGAATCTTTTATGCCTTATCATAGTAGTAGTGCCTTCGGTAATAAAATGAAAACAATAATGCTAAAAGTTATACAGGGTAGTAAAAATTCGAATTAAATTATAGTCAAATTGAAAGGTGATAAACTTTATTTTAAATGGAACACCCTATATCTGACATCACGAAACAATAGCTTTTCGGAATACCACGAAACAGTATTAGGGTGTCCCATACCTAACCTCAAATAGTTTCTGGAGTTATTCGAGTTTATGCTGAAAGCACTGTTAATTCCATTTAACAAGATTTAATTCTTAGTGAAGGTGGCTGTGGCTGATGAATGAAAGGCATAAAGGATTGTTTTTGTTTGTTTATTAACTACTCATTAATCTGTCAAAGTATTTTTAAAAATCCTCGTTTATTAAGAAGTACAATTTAAAATGAAAACTTATAGTGTAAACAAGAAAGAATTGACATGATTTTTGTCCTCGGGGAGTGTGGACTGGAATTGTTTTTATTAGCCTCGAGAGTTTACGCTCAAAATATCCGACACGTAATCATCTCGTAATCCAAAATAAGCTTTCCACCGTTAGAAGTTTTTCTACAGGATGGATCCGTAAGTTATAAAAAGTAAAAGGCACAAAGTACGTAACTGGCAAACGAAGAAAATCAGTTCTCAGTAATTGATCCGTAATTGAAAATCCACACACGAGCCATCGAAAAATTCATTCAGAAAACTGAATCAGTAAAACCAGCGTACAGCGCATTTTAAAGAACCATAACTTGGATCCATACCAACAAAAAAGTAGCTGCATCAAGAGCTTTTGAAATAGATTTTGTCGAAGAGTTGATTTTGTTTGTGGTGCTAGATAAAGCAGGAAGAAAATTTCTTTGATTACGTTTTGTTCTCAGGATGAATGTACTTTCCACAACAACGGCTTCGTCAACAGGCATAATTAAGTCACTACTATTGTGATCGTAACTCCATTTTTTAAGAACACTTAACCACCAGCATAGGTGGTCTTCTTAATGTATGGGGAGTGAATCCTCGGAGGGCGTATGGTGGGACCATTCTTTTTGAAGGCCATTTAGATGGACAAAATTTAACAGATTTCTCACAGAAAATTTACTCGACCTTTGCTAGATGTTCTACTAAATATTTTACAACGTATGTGGTCACTAGATGGTGCTCCAGCACATTTTCATCATAACGTGCGGTTCAATTTAAAACCAAATGTTTCCGGATAGATGGATTGGAAGAGGACCCCAAATTGGCCGGCCAGACTTCCTGACTTGACATGTGCCGATTTTTTTGTATTATGTCAAGAACATTGTCTACAATAATCCACCTACAACACCAAATGATATGGAAGAAAAGAACTATGGTGCTTTTGCGAGCATTACACCGCAAATGCTGGAGAATGTTAAAGAATCATTCAAAAAACGTTCAGTTAGGTATTGAGACAAATGGTCGCCGTTTTGAACATTTAATTTAATGTTAAGTAATTTTTTCAATATTGTTTAGTTCGCTTGTTTTTACGTTAATATTTTGCTTTGTTACATTTTTTACGTGTTACATTCATTTTGTAGTTAATAAACAATCGATATGCCTTCATTCATCAGCCACAGCCACCTTCACTAAAAATTAAATCTTGTTAAATGGAATTAACATTAACTTTCAACATATACTGAATAACTCAGAAACTATTTGAGTTAGGGTATGGGACACCCTAATACTGTTCGATAGGTATTCAGAAAAGCCTATTGTTTCGTGATGTCAGATATAGGGTGTTCCATTTTAAAATAAAAGAGTTTATCACCTTTCAATTCTGACTATAATTTAATTCAATTTTTTTACTGTTCTGTATAACTTTTTTAGCACGTTATTGTTTTCTATTTATTACCGAAGGCACTACTACTATGATAAGGCATAAAGATTCATACGTCACATAAAGCACTTTAGTTTAATAATTTTTTTCAAATATGTTGTAATTTTATACTTTTTAAATATCTCAAAATTATTTGAGATAGGTATAGGGCATGTAACAACTTACCTTTTATTTCAGCTCTACAATCCAAATTCGTTCTCAAATACAGGGTGTTCCATTTAAAAATGGCAATCTTGGCATTTAAATTTTTTTGACAAACCCTGTATATTAAAAATATTTTTAAATCCATGCCCAAAAAGACTTGCATACATGTACAAAAAAAATCGCCGCAACATATTGATGCGTTCTCATTTGAGAGACCGTGTCAGTGATTGGACCACCCTTGTATATTTACAATTATTTTATTTTATTTATTAAGTATATTTTATTATGTATATTTCAACGCCACTGGCAACTGAAAATAAATGTCTATCTATCTATCTATAAGTTATTTATGATACAAGTGTGTGAAGTAAAGCTCTTATGCACAAGTTGCGGAGTTTAAAACACGAGCCGCAGGTGAATGTTTTAGCCGCAAGGAGTCTTTATACAATACTTTATCTACGTTAGAAGTAAATTTTTTCAAATAGAAACAGCCACTACAATATAGAAACGCTCTGCGGTTTCTACTTTTTTATTTGAGTGTTGGTTGGCAGACATCCTTGATAACAAAATCGCAAATAATGAAAGTCCCATTTAAATTACATTGTACTTTTTACCCATGATTGTATTTTTCTTACGGACGATTTATTTAAAACGTACCATTTCGAACACAATTATTTAGTAATTAATGTTGATTGTAGGTTAGACGTAGATAAACAAAGAATTTACATTTATGTGCATTGCCCATAAAATATAGCCTTTTTTTTCTTATACCAAATTTGTAATTGGGGAGTTATAGATTGAAAAATTAAAAAATTTACATTTTTACTCACATTTTATAAATAAGAGAAGAAATTATTCAGCCAAATTTTTATTCCAAACATTTTAAAAACCTTCGTTTTTCACTTTTTGCGTATTTTGTTTTCTGAGAATTCATTCAATATCCTTCCAAAAGCATTTACCAATCCAACTAATTTTTGAAGGTATATTTCACTCTTGGACTTCGGGATTACTAGTGACGGAGGTGGACTTGTAACTTCTATCTTGACTGCAACCATGGCCGCTCTGGATCAGGAACACTGAGGAAGACTCGTTTTTATACATAGCCTACTTCCTGATCGAAAAACGAGCATGGGAGGCTAACATTTAAAACTTTCTTCATAAATATTAATTTAATATGTAACAAAAAGGCATATAAATTATATTTGGTTATTAACTGCGATTGAAAATGCAGGGATGACCAGAGTGGTACCAAACACTGTGAACTACGATATTCTGACTACTCATAAACTGCTCATAATTTAAGTACCTATGTTAAAACTAAAGCTATTTTCTATTTATAGTGAATTTTGGTGGGTTTATTTATAAAAACTGCCGTGTATTGAACAAGATGGGCAACCACAACTTACAGTTTTTATGGTGTTCCCAAAAATTAATTCTAAGATGTTTTGTGCTAATTAGCATTTGAATTCATTATTTCAACTCATCAATTTAAAACTTTTTTCAATCACATGCAATTGTTTAAAATTGCTAGTTTTTCTTAAAGATGTACCTACTAATTTTTAGTTTACTCTTCTCATTGTAAGTATTTTTAAATTTATTTATTATTCTATCTGTAATTATATGGCACCTTCCTTAGATATTCCAGTCCGAAGATGACTTTGTGTTTATAACTCGAAACTACGTAGTCACTGGTTTTTTCAGCAATACGAGGCGAGTTGTCCGGGGTACTGTTCAGATTTCATGCCGCAGTAGTCGGCCTCCGCGCATGCGTTCAGGTATTTGCATCTGTCGGCCATGCGCAGACGCTGTCAGTACGGCATTTAATGCGTACGGTTGGCTGTGACTGATTAAATTCCTCCGTTTCATTGAAAGTCTTTTCGTTATCTGTTTCGTGCCAAACGCCTGGTATCGATATTCATCAAGATTTATGCGCAGTATACGGAGAAAACATTGCGAGTGAAGGGAAGGTACGAAAGTGTGTTTAAAGATGACCGCACCTCACTGCTTTCTTTATCTTGGAAATTGGAGCGCTATCTTTAACCGTCAAACCTATTCCTTCAATCATACGTGTTCTCCGTACACTGCACAGATCTCACGATGAATATCGATTGCTTTTAGGCGTTTGGTACAAAGAAAACGGATAACAGACCGTTATAGTAGTCGGCGGGACATTCGATAGGCGGAAGCATTTTAACACTCATAGACAACCGTACGTAGCGGTGAAAATGCCGAACGGCGTCTGCGCGTAGCCGACAGATACAATATACTGCGCGCATGCGCGGAACACTGACCGTATCGCTGCCGCAGCGTAAAATCTGAACGGTACTAAATTAAAAACACGCCTCGTAAATTATTATTGGTCCGGAGTTTAAGCCGACAGTTTTTTATTTTTATATTAAAAACAACACCTATAAATTATCATGGATCGCTCTTTCTTCGATAGAACACAACGGTGTTTTATCTAAGTTATTGTTTCTCGTTATTGTTAACCTGTTGGATTTTAAACGACAATGCCAATTTTTAATTTTTAATTAATTAGTATTGAGATTGTAAATAAAGTTAGGTAGGTATTCTGACATATGTTTTACTAAATTAACACAATTAGAAATTACTAGTTTTAACTTCCGTTACTCATATTTCAGATTTAGAAAAAGGTATCGAAATGCGGTTTTTATTTGTGAGTTAACTATTATTCGGCTACATTTTGTTAAATATGTTAATGTTGTATTTAATTTTTTGAGAAAAATCCATTTTATTTGGAGTGTTGTTACAACGCCCTAGCGCCGATACAAGTAATTTAAATCAACTGTTTAACGCAGCGTTGATAGCCCAAGAAAGTTCTTTTTCAACGTTTATTTCTAGAAGTGTTCAAACACTTCATCTCAGCTTTAAAACAGTGTACATTTAGCTATATGTAATATAAGAATATTTCTCAAAAACGGGATTTAAAATTTAAGAATGATTATGCCCCTGGCGTCCTTTCTAGTAACTTATAAATAATTTCAGCATTTTGTCTTGGCCGATTTAGTTATAAATATTTTTAGCCTAATTTTTTACGACAATTACTATTTAAGATATAGCCGAATGCCTTTCTCTTAATTGACGACCAGGTTTCCTACCAAGTAAATAAAAACACGAAGAATTGTGTCAATTTTTTTGCCAGAAACCACAATTACAAAGGCAAAATCTAAAATTACGTGATTTTGAAACGCGATGAACTTGTAAGAACATATAAAAAGTGTGAAACTGACAGAAAATTGGAGTTGATTAGGAACAAAACCATTTCAATAAGTAAATGTTTTAAAAATGTTTTTTTTAATATTACGTATTTATTATTGACCTTGAAATTAGGAAGTTATTTAAAAACATCTACGTGTAAATGTACTTACCTATTTAGACAAAATTAAGGCATACGGTATCTGTTTTCTTTATAACAGTTTCTTCAAACTAAATGACGCTTTCTCTCCCTTAAAAAAAGGTTTATTACTAAACACGAAAAGAAAAACTCGGTCAGTAGTATAAATTAACACCATACCAAGTTTCATGTTTTGAGATTTTCCACTTTGATTTCTATTTAGAATTTTAAAATTATAATAATTATAACACTTAGATTTTGACAGACCGAGTTTTTAGTAAAGAAAGTTAATTTTGTCGATTAACCTTTATCATTTTTGGATAAATTTGATTAGATGTACAACTAAGTTGTCGCTATTTTTTGATGAAATGCAACTTTGTAAAAACATGTTTACAAACAATCATTCAAAATATGTCATCCTTTAGTGCAATTTTTCCCCATCTTCTTAGCAGAGTCCGAATACCGTCACGGTACAAGTGTTCGTCTTTGAGGTCATCCACGAATCGTTATTTTGAGATGTTTTCATATGACGGAACTGATGATTAGCCAGACCATGTGCCATCGAACGGAATAAATCGGTCGACCCAATACCTGGGGAAATTTTTTAACCGGGTTTGCAAACGTAGAGCCGTTGCTGCCTATGCTGGTATTGTGGTCGTCCAACCCACGAGACGTTTGGAAATGCTTGGCGGGTAAGTCCTAATGCTAAAGTAATCTTTTTGCGTTTTTCGTAGAGCCTTATTACAATGCCTCCAATTCATCGTCTTCAAAGTTTTTAGCGTTCCTTCACGCCAACGGTCGTCAACATCGTAAAATCGCCGTCTTTGGAACGACGGAACCAATAACGGTAGGTTGTTGTTTCACTACGTAAATTTTTGGAGTTCTTGATGCACTCCAGCTGCCGTTTTCTTCGAATGAGCAAAGCAACTCTTCCTGCAAATGGTGATTATTTGACACAAAATCAGACTATTTCACATAATCAAAGTATATGATGCAAAAAATCATCAATATGTGTCAAAGCGGTTTGTTTATTTGGTTCAGACGTCTCGTTATGTCACAATCGACCAGCACTTACTACTGGAGCCACCCCACAAAACAGTTGAGAATCTACTTGCGTACCAATAATACATTTGAATAAATTTATCATACGGATAATCTGCAAGAATTTTATAGATTTTACCCATAAACGATATATTTATTCTATAGGGATTGTGTTAATTAACAAAAGTGAATTAGTAAATTATTATTGAGGCAGTAGGTAAGGTGTACTTAGTTCAGTTAAAAAAAAGTTTGAAAGAAAACAAGAGGGTAGCTGCAAGGAAAAGTAAGAACAGCAAAAATACCTTGGGTAATGGAGACAGAGGTTTCTTCTTACGGACACAAGAACAAGAAAAAAAGACCAGATATTTAAAAAAAAATAAAATAATGATAAGATTACCATGAAAATAATAGAAAAAAAGAAGAGGAAAGCGACGAACAAAAAAAAATGACATGGAAGAAAATTAAAAAATAAAAAAAAAATTAGGCAAACCATGAGAAGGTAAATGAAAGCATAAGAGAAATAAAAGAGGAAATGTGAAAGATCAGTGATAAATTAGAAGAGATTGGAAAAAAACTAGAAAGTGTGGAAAGGGTGAAATCGCTAAAAAAAAAGAAATGTTAAGATTAAGGAAAATAGAGTAAAAAAGTACAACAAGCAAAGTGTAGTGGTAATGTAAAATGGTAAGTATGAAAACAAAAGAAAGTTGAAAGGGCACCAATGCATAAGTACGTATAGACGAAGAGATGACTAAGAAAGAGAGTAAAATATAAATGAATATAAAATGTGGCAAAAATAGAAAGAGTGAGAAACAACACAAAAATAGGGTATTTCTAATTGTGGGTGGAGGAATTTAAAAGATGGTGGATAGAGAAGAAAGGAATGATTATAAAATGAGTACCAAAACTAACTCGAGGAGGGAGAGAACGTGTGAAGTGCAAAAGGGAGATGTCAGAACAAAGAAACAAAAATGGTAAAAGTAAATACTTTTTGGATCATAACTGAATAAAAAATTAGACAAAGAACATGAAACACCATAAGAGGTGAAAGAGGAAATAAAGGGAATAGTGGAAAAATAGAAATAAGAGAAAAATTACACAAGCTTTGCTGTTTATAGCCACATTCTAATGATATTAATTAAGTCAAATAATTATTCTTTGTAACTGTTCTACTGTGCTACAAAAACCGTAACTACATATTTTTGTTAAACAAATTTGAGCTTTCTGTCTATTGATTCCCAGTTCTTTGGTGTCATAAAAGCTTATCATTAGAAAGAACATGAGGAAATCAAAATTTATATTGATGTTTTTCAATAGGCACTTTGATTGGCTTAAAATATTTGTCTTTAAATGCTACACCTGAAAAATAAAGATACGTCTTTTTTGCTTAGCACGGCAGTGTTGTATTCAGAATTTCATATAGAACCCAAAATATTAATCGAGAGTTTGTATTGATTACTCGTAATTGAAGCATTATATCAAAAAATTTACAAGAATATAAAATGTCCGCAAGTATGTCTTATATACTTCTCCAAAGTTTTCATATCCAGTTAAACCTCGCGGTTTTCAAGTTATAAGATTTTTTTTTATTGTACCTTTTACTTACAGGATACAAAATAAATTAATAATTCAGGAAAAAAACCTATTTCTGTCTTTCAAACAAATAGTACTAGACTCTTATTCCTATTATTATAATCGTATTCTAGTTTAACCAAATTGCGCTTCCTATATTAAAGTTGACGTGTTTTGTGGTTTTTGTATAATCCATCTGCTTTCTTGTAATTTGCCTGAACTTTATTAGTTTGGACACCTGTATTATAAGAGAGATGTAGAAGAAGAACTACAGACAAAATAGATCGGAGGAAAGAAAACAGTAGTAATATTGGCATATGCACGATATCGTAATTTCTGCAAAGATGAAGAAAAGATGAAAGAAGTAATATAAGATTTGTAATAAAGTGTTTAGAAAGGAAAAAGCTACAAAAAATGTAGAAAAAGAAAATAATAGAATAAGAAAAAAAGGAAGAAAGAAAGAAACAAAATGGTGGTGGGGAGAAGAAGAGATAGAGAAAGTGGATTTTTTGGTATCTGGAATACACCAACAGATAGGATACTAAATCTATGGATCAAATAAAAGAACTACATTGCAAATAAGCAATATTAGGTGAGAAGTGTGAGGATTTAGAGAAAGGATATTTGGAAAAGACATTGCTAAGAAAAAGTATGAAAGTGAAAGGAATTGAAGGTGATATAGCAAAATAATGAAAGTGATCTTTAGTATTAGATAAAAGCTCCAGGAATACCCACTAGAAAATTAAACCTAAAAGATAAGACTTCAAACACGAGAAAGGGCATTAAACTGAGGAAAAGATGGGAAACAGGAAAGACAATGAAGTGTATTGTAAAAAGATGAGGAAAAAGTAAAATACCGCGAATAAGCAGATAGAAACCATATTATTAAAGAGGAAGATAACCAAGAGCAGAAATAAAAAACTAAGAGGTGAAGAAAAATATAGAAAAAGAGACAAAACGAGTAATTAGACAAGAACGATATAACGACAAGTACAACCATTTAGTAGTGACGAAATCCTAAAGTATTTAGCAGAATGGAAAAGCATAAATGAGAAGATAGCCAGGTTAAGATTAGAAAATGAAGAAAATGTAAATAAGTATTGAAAGACGGATGAAGAAAGAATGTGCAAATGTGTGGGGACTGAGACAACATATAACATTTATTAGAGGGTGTAGTGAAGTAAGAATGAAAGAAAGAGGAAGAGGGATACTAATGGGAAAAAGTGGGGAAGGGACGAAATAGTTGAGAGAAGTGGTAGAAAGAAAAAGATGGTTATATAAACAAAAAAATGAGGGGGATGGTTAGTGAAATGTTAATGTTTATTTAATTAAATTTTCCAATAAGTTAAGTTTGTAAATAAACCGAATCATTTTGTTATTTTTAAAAGGACAAATAAATTTCTATTTATTATTGTTAAAAACAAAACGTTTCCCGCGGGATTAGACTGTGTCGAAAGGTACTCCAACCGCAGTTGCCACCGGTTCGCAACGTATTGTAAAGGGCTTCACTGAAAGAAGTCTGAGTAATTAGAGAAGTAGAGGACGATTGAAATGGAAGAACCTGTCACGTGAATCAATCTGCGCGAACGATTCATTTGACCTTCAATTCAGTAGCGTCGTAAAAAAATTGTTTAAAACGTAAAGTAGGGTTGATCGAGGAAGCGTTAAAACGAATCAATTTGAAACACTTCTTCAACGCAAATCATAAAATATACGTTACTATAAATGTATTTATTAACCAGGTATAATTTGAATAACACTACAAACGAAATTACGAAATACACTTCGTCGTTGCCCTTAATGAACAGTAGATCTGTTTCATTTTCGTTACGGCAGGTCACGTGACAGGTTCTTTATATTTCAATCGGCTTCTACCTTCGTATTATATAGAAGAGAAGGCCACAGGTTGTTAACCTTGACGCTGATTGGTTCAAAATAGTAGTGTTAGGATGTTTAATGATTTCTATACTCTACCTGATTTTCTATTCAAAATAAGAAAGAAGTTTAGGCAGTCAAAACGGAATTATCAAAATTTATCTTATGCCCAATATCAAAATGATGATCAGCGATTACAAACCTGAAACCATGTTTAACCTAACACAACGATTATATTTTGAAATACGTGTACTAATAGAGCGACCAGTTTCACCTATGTACACTAAAGCACATGAACAAGAAATACGATATACACCTTGAGAAAAGAGTGGAAAAACTGATCCTTAGGGAATGTAAAACTTGTGAGATTTTATTAGAAGATGTAAAAATAGTTTAATGCCGTCTCTTTTCGAAGAAGCTTGCCTATTCGATCAGTAACCTTGATTTATTATTATTTATAGCACACGATGAAATTAATGGTTTTGAAAATATTTATGAAATGAATTTTTTGAAGGAAAATGAACTTATCGTTGTCAAATCAATTAATAATTAATAATATGAACCTTTAAAGGCAAAAAGCGCCCAGTAAAAATCAAGTTCTTTCGTCATTCTTGAACACTCACTTTTATGAAACTACGAAAATTTTAGTTTTCAATTCTCTACAACCCTGTATTTTTCGGTTTGTTAATAAAGTATATAAAAAAATTGTGAACAATATGTGACAGAAACATAAAATTAGAAAATTTCGTTGTCATAACTACAAATTTTGATTTATTATTTTAATAATGAACGAAATATCCAAAATAGTTGTGTGGGGAATAATTATAACAAATTGATGTTAAGAAAATTTTGCAGCCAGTTGCAGCTGATATAGGTACTAACTCAGCTGTGTGTAAAGGGTAAATGGAAATTGGGAAATATTGCAAGATTCAGCTTTAAAAATATACCAGAACACTAGTAATCATTGCAATATTGTATTTCTCGTTATTTGTCTTGTCAGTGCAAATTAAAGAAACAAAAAAATATGTTAATTGAATTTAAATGATTAAATAATGTTAATGGAATTCATTATGAAGCACCTTGCGTTGTATTTATAAACATAGAATTCTATAACTGCAAATTTGTGCATCTGTCAGAAATAATCCACCGTATGTTAGCCAAATGGTGTTCAGTGGTTTAAAAATAATAACGTGCCCGGAGTTAAGGGTTCAACATTTGGCGCGAGGGAGCACGTACCTAAGGGATGATTTATAATATACGATTTTTTAATTCCATTATATTTATAATAGAATATGAAATAAAAAAATATATATGTAAATATAATTACAAAATGAATAGTACTATTGTACAACAACTCACTCCGCACGTGCCCCTGCTACTTTATTTATAACGAAGAAAAATGTATAACAAAACATTGATCTTACTTTTAAACTGAAAAATATCTATGGATAGTATTAGAAACCTGAAAAATCGCCATTGATTGGTTGAGGATATCACCACGTATTGATTTTTTACAGAACATATATTATTATTAAGCATTAATAAACAATATTTGTTTTTAGAAGTAGTGCATATTAAAATTGTCAGAATTAAAACATAGTAACACAGATACAATTATTTTTTTTGTTTTAAACTCTTCTATTAAATGGAGAAATTATTATAATACCTGTACACGAACCTGTTCCTACATTATTTATTATAAAAAAAAGTTCAATAGAAAACTTATTTAGAAAAAAATGAAAAGAATCAGAATGATCATTCACCTACATAATCAATATTACATTATTTATTAATTTAGGAATTTTAAGGCTTCCATTGATAAAATTAACTGTGAAATGTATCTTTTCTCATGTTACAAAATATCAAATGTCTGAGATTTGTATTTGCATCGACATTGAAGATGGAAGGATAAAGATAGAAGAACAAATAACGAGCTTAAAAGAAAATTACATGCATTAAAAGTTCATTACGATTTGTTAACATATCCGGTAGTTACAATAATCGATCCCTTAGTATTCCCAAAAAAATTACGTATTATTAAATTTTATTTTTAGAATGTAATTTTTGTTACAAAAAGGTATAATTTTTTAGTAGTACCTATATAGTTATTTACTAGTGGAAATTGACAGAGATTTTAACTAATGAATTTAATATTATTATTTTGAACTATGAAGTTTTTACTTATTTAATTTGGTATTTGAAAATGTGATATAAACACGCCGGTACTGGAATAAATTGATAACATTTTGTCAGATGAAAAGTAGAATAAGCTTCAATCAAAGGTCTCACAAGAAATGTGGACGACCCTGTAATATACAAGTATGAGATTAAGTTGCTATTGTTTTGAACAAATTGTAATGGTCAGTTCTCATATAACCCAGTACTCATCTATTTTCTGAAAACTTATTTTTGTTAAAGTTTTTTTTAGTATGAGGATAATGTAAGGTGGTGAGGAGTGAGAACTTCCAACTATGAAATTCTAAATCCCTGGATAGTTTTTTTCTAAAATGTAGGTTTTTATATAGCAAATGTTACATAAGTTACCGGTTACCAACTGCGATATCCTAACATCTATCGATATATCAGCAAGATACCTGCTTGAAAAACTAACTGTCAGTGTTTAATCAAGTAAAACAAAAATAAACACTTATTAAAATTGCTAATATAATTGCACTACTAAACTTGATTTAATTTTGGGTTTTCATTTGTCCCTTCATGTAATGGTCACATAAGTTACCCTTAATTTAGGAAAATTGTTCTAAATCGGCAAGGCAGCAATGAATAGAAAATGTGCTTACGTAATCTATGTAGGGTAATAACGTACAAGAGCATGCACTTAGTGAACTTTGTAGTATATTTTATTTAATGTACACCCATGAAATTTAAAACTTGACACCACAATTTCTGTAAACTAAAGTTTGCACATTGTGAAGCGGGCTATGGCATTACTTACACTCCTAAATTACGCAAGCCTCCCCCCCCCCCTCCCCCCCCCCCCCCCCCCCCCCCCCCCCCCCCCCCCCCCCCCCCCCCCCCCCCCCCCCCCCCCCCCCCCCCCCCCCCTTCCCAGGGATTATCTTATAGAAGGGACTGTAGAATGAAAGCACGTTTTAGAAAAATAGGTAATTTACGTTGCTTACTTAATTTTTTTTCTTTAAAGAATATATTTGAAGGTACGCTAATTAAACACTATAGCTGATTAATTATCGAATCGTACTTGTTTAGAAATGCTTACAAAATAAATTAGTAATTTTGATTTAAAACGTCCACAAGCAATAACTTTTTAAATTAAATCAAAACTAAACATGGTTATTTGGGTTGACTGATTATTACTTATTTTTAAATAAATCTAACCTACTAATTATTGTAAGTTATTAAACAAAATCATTAAACTCTATTCATAATATTTTTAGTCCTTACAAAATGTATATTTTATGACGTTTCATTTTTTTTCTGAAGTTTATATGAGTGAAAATAAAAACTAAGGCAATTTTTATTGTCAACGCTTATGCTTAGTTTTTTGACAAGAATTTATTACATAATTATAATTAAGATACCAAGTTATAGTTTAAATTAAATGAAAACTTTTTTTTAAATAAAGGTATTACTATATAAATAAATATAAGAAATCAATAATGGGTAGCAATACGCAACTGAACGAAGTACAACA
>JALBCR010003407.1:177500-338651 GCA_030710515.1 Abscondita cerata | reverse complement strand
ATAATAACTCACGAGAGCGAGCTAAGACACGAGTAATAATTTGAGGCACAATCAGTTAAATAGGGTTAATTGTCGTTGTGTATTATGAAATTCCTGATAGTCGTAGCACTGAGCACTCCATGCAAGCGATTCATTAATTTTGAGTGGCAATTATTGTTATGAATAAACTTGAAAAAAAAATTACGCTAGGTACCGGACCTTGGTCGATTATCTGAGTAGTTTCAAAACGCACTCGATTAAGCAAATACTTCGAAAGATCTTTCTAGTTTACATAGATTTTTTACACAGCACAAAAGGTACTTTGTTAAATTCACTAGCCGTAGTAGTGAGCATAAAACGCGACAAAATAATGAATACTATGCATAAAAAGAATTAACTTAGCTTGTACACAGAAAATTTTCGGTGTTTAAAAGTTAATAGGCAGATGTGATAGGTCTCGTATCCAAATATATATATTTAGTAACCACCAAAGAAAAAAAAAGACAAAATGGACTCCGTTGATATAGCTGTGGCTGCTCCCACAAACCAGATGACAGCCTTATCTCGGGTGGTGTCCTTTGACAACGAAAGAGGTTTGAACGTAGGTTTAAATTCCAACGCTGGTGACCTTCACTGATAATAAAACCAACAGAAAAAACCAAAAACTGCGGTATCGCTGATGATGATAGCTTAGCTATTCAAAACACGTGTCCGAGTAAAGTTTTTTGTGCAGTTTTTGGTATTTTTCTGTTAGTTAAATAGACGATACAGTTTAGTGTTTCTTTCCTTTGTTCACTGACAATACCAGACCTAACCTCGTTATTTCAAAACAATTCTCGGATTATTATCCATACGCCAGCATAACCATAGTCCTGCCATTAATTAATTAATCCATAGGAGAAAACAGAACACACACGAAGAGACCAATAGGAAGAGACAAAAAAAGGTGTCTGCAATTGAAAAAAACCATGATAACAAATATTTCATTAAAAACAAATCTCTGTTTATTATTCTTCCTCCCGTTTCTATCTGATATGTATTTTATGCCAAGAAGTAGCGGTATCTTTTGGACCCTTATGTAAATTGGAGGATATACGGAATTGGAATGAGTGATATATTTCCAATTTTTGGCAACGTTTTGCTCCCATGTAAAAAACAGTCGACTTACGTGCTACATCAAATCGCTCTGGGATTTACATCAAACGTAATATTTAGATGGAAAAATTGGAAACAACTCTTTGGCATCACTTTCTTAACGAGATGGTATGCATTAATTAATTTATATTGTAATTTATGTTTTATGAATTTAATTTTAGATGTGTAAAGTTAACAGTCTAGAAAGAGAATGGTGATTGTATGAACAAATTTTTTCCATCTAAATATTACGTTTGATGTAAATTCCAGAGCGATTTGATCTAATACGTAAGTCGACTGTTTTTTAATGATTATTTTGTAAGTTACACCTAAATGTACGTATATAATTGTAATTCATAAATTATTTAACGGTTGGTTAGTCATACCCATTTGTTATTTATGTTTTTAATAAAGTAGTGGCCCGAAGAAGCTAACATACCACATGGAAGCGAAACGTTGCCAAAAACTGGAAATATATCACTCATTCCAATTCCGTATATCCTTCAATTTACATAAGAGTCCAGAAGACACCTCTACTTCTTGGCATAAAATACATATCATTAAAAACAAAGTAAAAGTGTACTTACACATGAACAGTAGGCGAAAACGTATTCCCTGGTTGTACGGGATGATTTTACTTCAGTTTATACTATATAATTAGCACATGGCTAGCTATTCAAATTTTAGACGATGTTTCAAGTTCACTTTTTACATACAGATCATCAAACCGAAAAGAAAGTATGTTTTTTGCGATCGGCTAATCAGGAGTAATTTTTGGAACCGACAACCTCAAATCAACGAAATCTCCACAAAAATTATTCTCCATCGCATAAGTGTAAACACGGTTGTCTATACTGTAGAGAGAAATCGGTCAACAAATAAATTTTTAATTTTGAATTTTTATTTGTTCGTAAAATAATACCAAATCACAATATCTTAACATAGTATGTTTTTTAGAGTTCTTGATGAGATCTTTTTGGATTTAAAAAAAAATATAGTGTGTCCCATTTAAGAAAATGTAAGTTTATGCTGCCGCGACACTTTGGAACACCATGCATAACCGAAAATATTTTTAAAATGTGCACTCAGTAACTGTACTAAATGTGTCAAATTTTAAAAGTTACTTTATTTTTGTTGACTAAGTTATCCTACGGTGTCAGAATTTATGCCACCCTGTATGTACTTTACCAAATACATACAGTTTGTTAATTATGTAGAATTGTGAACAATTGTCATATGAAGGTAGTAGAATGTATGAAAGCACACATGTCTATAAAAGTACTACTGACATGACAATGTGAATTTTCTCTTTGTGCACATTACTATTCAACACCCGTATGTCGTTACAACAAATTAAAATTAATTAAATGTAAAAAAAAAATTTTTAAACACATAAATCCCATACCGTGTTTGTCTTACATTAAATCAATAAACCTTATTGATTCAATTCTATTTATTTCTAGTTAAGTAGATCCAATAAGCGTGCGCATTTTTCAAGATGAATTCGCTCAGTAGAAATACTTGGTTAAAAAACTCAAAGCTTGCATTAAACAATAGGTATCTCATTTAACACACATTTTGGCTTTTTCAATTTTTTTTCTGTCAATGTTTTCTCTAATATTATGTGCATTAACTAAACCAAATTACAGGATTACAATGTATCTGCATAAGTGCATAATATCATATGTGGTCATTCTATTATTACCTGTTAATTATGATGCTTTCTGATGTATAAATTAAATTAGTCAAACAACACATTATGTAATTCAATACTGCCAACTGCAAAATGATATTTTTATTATAAATATTCATTTGAGTAAACAACGTATTCTCTATTCAGTACTACGCTCCACGCGATTTAAACCATTCGATCTTTTACGTTCAGTTTTAGAACAAAGTATGTGGAATTTATGTTTTTTTTAAACAATTTAAAAGCTTAGCTTATAAGTAAAAAGAAAAAGTGCAACTTAATTATATTTTACAAAAAAAATAGAATACTTTTTACTTTTTTATTCAATTCGAAATACGTATGTTGAAAAGAATGAAATCGTTTATAAAATGTGCAGCTTAACCGCAACGCATTCAAACATCTGCAAAAACAAAACCCTATGTTTACGTTTTGTTTTAATTCGAATACGATTAGCTTTTAGGTATTACCGAAAATTAAAATAAACACGAATTTATAGTGCAATACCCAATTTATGCAAAGGCTTCCGTGTACTACTGATGTTTTGAATTGGCTAGTTGCCCAAATCCTTAGGTCGGCTAATTTTAGTGTCGTAGTAATAACAATGGACCTCGCCAGTTAATAGCAACTAAACTACTACATAATTATCTCTAATTATTACAAGCGTACCATGTTTAATTATTGGTTCAAATACCTTTAGGATTGTAAAATCGTTTTACAAACACAAAAATTGTTAAAATTTTTCTACAATTTTAATTTTCTAATAAAATCAATGTGGGATGTTTTAAACGGATTTTAATTGCATACCTTCGATATTGCTAAATTCCAACGTTCTCCAATTTACTAAGTCAACTAATACAATAATCATATTACGTTAATCAATTTTGCTACAGCTTATCTTTTTAAATTAGATTAGTACGACATATATTACTTGCACAAACGAGACGCCATCGTAATTCCATCTAAAATTTCACAAAATTAAATCACTATTTAACGAAATCGAATTAGTAAAAATAGATAATTGTATATTTAAATAAAATGCAAATTTTTCTTTTAGAAATTCACAGTACACCCTTTGAAGAAGTTTTTCCAATAAAAGAAAGCAAAAAGATTTATTTTATATTTTGTATGCATTAAACAGTGTAGGGAAATTAGAACTTCCATTCGATTAACTTGGTTTTGTATTAGTTTATTCCAATACTGCAAATTTAAGACAGTAAACTTTTTTAAATTACATTTTATGCAAAATAGAGAGAATGTTTTATTGCTTTTAATTTTATGCCAATTTCTTACCTTTACCTTTACCCTTTAAAAAATTGGCTCTTCGTCAAATAGCAAATTAAAAAACAATTCTTGTTAGCAAAATTTAAATTTTAGTTGATGAACTTACCCCTTTTAATTAATTGTAATTAGTTGTATAGTAGTACCGTTCCTGGCTCACTTTGGCGCGAAACTTAAATTTGTGATGGGGGAATTTAAACTTCGTTTGCCTTCGTTTGTTGTCGGAGGCATGCGCGCATGATCGGGAACGATCGGGGGCATTTGGAGATGGTCGGGACGGCTCGAGATTGTTTGGGACGGCTCAGGAACAAAGGAGCAATGAGCGGGGGCGCGGTAGGTTAAAGACTTTTGCCCTCAATTTTGTGCAACGCCCTAGATTGGGGTTAGTGATCTGTGTCATCAATTAGTATTTTTCAGGTTAATGACCTCGACTACGTATTGAAACATATTTTTAAATTAACTTAATAGAATTTAAGTGTAGGTAAACGAAATTTGATATTTGATTGCAACGACATGAAATAAACAAGTAAAACTTTAATATAGTTATATTAAACTTAATATGTACATTACAAAATAATTACAAATACTTTACTTATTTTATATTTATAAATATTTAAGCGATGTTGCTTTTATTAATCCAACTGTTGTGGTTTGTATTAAAATCTAACCATTTTACATATAGCATATTTCCTTTTTTCTATAAAATTTTCTCAACCAAGTATACATCAAAATGTCTTACTTTTTGTAGCTCTGCTTCGTAGAATCTTCCAAGAATATCTTCCCTTTTTTTTATCTCTTAATAAATAAGTAGTTACATTTGCTAATTTAATTTTTCTTATTACAAAAATCTCATTTGACCAGTTAGGAGTATAATGCTTTTAAAATATTTGTCTACTTTTACTCATTTTAACATGATCACAAATTGAATATTTATTGTTTACATGAACAATTTTTACTTACTGCAGCTAGAGTTTAAAATAAGTCTTTCGTTTTTTTTGTTAACCATAGATGGCTTAATTTTTTTGCTTTCTAAAATATTTACCCATTTGTAGTGTTCTTGTAAACCAAACTGTTTCCACAACAAATTTTGAAGAGTACGATTAACACGTTTTACTATCGATGCCTTTTTTGTGCTGAAAGTACTGTAATGATTTATATTATTTTTTTCACCAGGGTCTGAAACGTTTTATTATAAAATTCTAAACCGTGATCGGTTTGTAAATAAATTGGCAAAGATTTAGTTGCAACAGAATTAATTTCATAGCTTTTGCTACATCTTTACTATCTTTTGATTTTATAGGAGCAGTCCAAATGTATTTAGAAAAACAATCAGTCACAACAAGTATTTAAAATTATTTTGATGTGCATAAGGAATCATTTTAATAAGATCTGTTTGTAGAGTTTCATTAATACCTTTTACCCGACGTCTTTTAAAGTTAATTTTTGCTGGTTTGTGTAATTCTAAAACCACGTCTTTTAATGGTAGAAGGTTTATATTTTTTTCCGTCAACCGTGCATTTATGACTTACATTAACGTAAACAAAATCTTTCATTAATGACCTCTATTAATGAACGATTTTCTATTAATGAACGATTTGAGTATAGGCAACTAAACATACATGTGTATACCTAAAGTTGCCATTTTATCTGCCAATCAAATACAATTTAAAAATGTAAATAAAAAGTCCGTCATAATTTGTACCAAAGCAAATTTTAATAATAACGAATCAACATTAATTTAAAGTTGTAATAAATCTTCAATTTGTTCACACAAATTTTGAGACATTTTTGTACTGTATACAACATTCCCATGATAACACATAATAACATTTAACGATGTTTAGCTCATCTATTTTACAAACTATTGTCTCACACAGTTCTTCAATATTGTTTACTGATTGTTCAAAAAAAAAGAATGGTCCTATAAACATTCCGACTTCTAAAAATATCTTTTGGAGGTGTAGCGAAACCACTTTAAAAAATGTTTTTTTTATTAACTCTACATGAGCATGTTGCGCGAAATAACATTAAAGTGAAATCAAGCTTCATCGTTAAATTATCTTAAGCTGGAATACACAACAGCGATATGAATGAATATCTTTGTTTGGTATGATGTGACAAGTCATTATCAAAAGTTTAATTTGTTTACAGGCAACGTAAAATGTACTTTGTATCATTTATCAAACATTGTCAACCATTTCTGGTTCGGTCTTTGTAGGTGCATTACTATTTTGAATAAGCACCAATCCGTTCTTACAAAAATATTTATGCAATTTGTTTCGCTGTGATAAAAACTATTGTGTTTTGACGCAACAAAGCTCACAAAAAAGTAAAAACAATGAAGTTAGTTATGGTATACAATTAAATTATTGTGGCGAGTTCACAAAACAGTACTTTCTAAAGGTGCGTTCACAATAGCATATATATCTTTTCTAAAATTATTAAATTATAATTTTATTAAAATTACAAAGTACGGTCACACGGAAAAGTTGTGTAACTAACTCTTGAATTAAACGGCGATTAATAATCTCAACATTAACGCGCTCGCTTTGCTCACGCGTTAAAATATATCGATTGTTAATCGCCCTTATTAATACACTCGTTTGTTAAATAACTATTAAGTTGCTTTCGTGGAGCCGTTACAAATACTGATTATTTTCAAATTTAATAGGACATTTAAAAATTATTTCAACAAATAAGATTTTATCCGTGGAAGTAGTTTTATATGTTTTAAATGCGTTTAATAATAATTCATTGTCGACGGACTATTTACTCTTAAATTGAATAACATCTACCTCTGCACGTTATCTAAATTAACCGACATTTTATTATTTTGTTTTCAAAAAAATCGCACCTTCTTGGATGGAATAACATCTTGTTCAATATCATTATCCAATCGGAATAATATATTATCATTTAATTTGAAAGCTGGGTTAATCACTTCTTCTTTTGATAAAGTATTATCATTTATAGTAAGACATCGTTTCTATTTATCAATGTATTATCAATTATTCCACATTAAAGTGGAAATAAGTAGTCAGTGTTATTTGGAGTTAGTGCGTACTTATTATCAAAAATATTACTAGATGTAAATGTGGTTGTAAAACATTTCTTGATTAACAACAGATAGTGGAGAATGTTTAATTATATGACGTCCAAATTTATCTAACGTCATTTTAGTAGATTATACCTGTTTCCTAAAGTTCTTTTATTATTGATACAATTTCGTTTCTGTGATTTGTATTACCAACAGCCTGAGAGATGCAACTAACAATTTAAATCGGTCAACCAACTCATTAGGGTCATTCCAATTACCAATTGCCATTTATCTCCCAATTTCAAGCCATAACTGTTTACGTAGTGCTAATTACAATATAGAGCAGAAATAGTAAGGAAATTTTTTTCTGTTTAGTTACATAGTTTCACCACAGACTTTTCACGTATGCACAATAAAACTAAAACTTTTGTCAAACATCTAAATAATACTACCAGATAATTTTACAATTAATTCCAAATAGTACCGCTTTTAGCTTCGACCATTCTGATTAGCATCTGCTCTTTGATGCAGAATTTATTGTCAGAAATGTTTTCATAATAAGGAACACATTTTTAAAATGATCTGTTGTAGATGTCTCCTGTGGACCTTTATGCTCCCCCATTTTCTTCACAAAATATCGGCTATTTCTAAGTTTTCGTAAAATTTGGTATGGTCATAAATCCTTCTGCTTTAATTTGGATCTGGAGATAGATTGTTTTCTTTTAATGGTTTTAAGATTAGTGTGTTTTCTGTTTGGGTTTTCATATTTTTTTTTGTTTCATGTCGGATGTCATCACGATCAGTTTCAAACATTTCAACTCGTTTGTCTTCAATAATACGTCGAATTTCCGAATCATCTTTCAAACCAATTTGCGTACCGAACAAAAGCTTAGATGGTGCTTTACTCGTCCTGTGGCTTGGAGTTGCATCTAAATACTTTTTGCAACGTCAGCAAATTTGTAATAATCTTCTACTTTGAGTAACGATAGAAGAATTATCGTTGTATTAATCCTTTTCACTTGGCAATTACCTTGCGGGATACCTGTAGCTATTAAAGAGTGCTGGAACTTTTCTTTGTCGCAGTATTCGCAAAAACGCCAACGAAATAGAGCCAATTGCAGCTACATCGATAATTTAAAGAAAAAAACCTAGACCCGTCAATTTTATTTCTGAGGGGGACATCTTTTGATTTTTTCAATTGCATTATTAAATTGTTACTGCAATATTTTTTGTTATTTTTAATGACAATATCCGCGAAATCATATGAATGCCGAACGGTCAAAGGAAACTAGCAACATTTATTCAATTTTGCAAAAAACTGTGGGTTGCTATTTAAAAAGTTTGATGTGACGTCATTTCCGTTAAAACCAGAGGCAATATTGAAATGCCGACAAGCTGAAAAGATGCCCCCTCAGAAATAAAATTGACGGGTTTGAGTTTTTTTTGTTGATTGTAGATGTGACTGCAATTGGCTCTGTTTCGTCGACGTTGGCCTACTCTGTATATGGCCGACGTTTCGCTCAAACCTCAGTATAAATACCTTTCATTTCAGTAAAGGGTACTGAATATTTAATATGAAGTGGGTCTTCATGAGTAGGCATTTTTCATTCAATTATCAGTTTTCCGTCGTTTGCCAGTCAAAACGTCGAGTGATAAAGATACACTGTTTTATTGACCCAATTATCTCAACTCCAAAGAAGGCAGAATATATGCACATATTCACCTTGTGCGCAACACTTCCGTGTTAGTGAGCAGGAGTATTGGATATCCAGACATTTGTACTGACCCACTATTACCACATTGCTGTACCAGAGAAACGAAGTTAAGCAATACTAGAAAAATTTTGGAAATTGGAAAGTAATCGTCAAACTGATATACTATCAACTGCAGAACTAAAATGTGATGAAAATTTTAATACAATTAAACTCGCTACAATAATGGACGGTTTAGTAAAGTATCATACAAAAGAAGATCACTTAGAACTTAGAGAAAGTATTGATAGAACAACAAACTCAGGATGTACCTAGCACATATCAAATTACTGTGTGCAAAACATAAAAACTCAGAGTTTCTTGTTTCTTATCTTAACTGTTTTCCGACTTTCTGACACTAAAACAACATGCTATCGTATTATGCGCCAATAATAAGGTAATGTTTGGGCAACTATTGGCCAAAGTTCTTTCCAAAGTCTTTCCACCAAAAGATTATGTTGGAATAATTGACTTACTGCTGAACTATAACAAAAGTAGGTAGTTGTAAACATTATTGGTCTCGTACGTCAACAAAATGGTAAAGAATTACAGTTACACTTATCTTTGGCCGCTAATTTAAAGGTTTAAGAAATAACTTCATATATTACATTGACATCAACTAAAAATAAAAGAGAAACTTATATTTGTGGGCATAGACTAGTGTTGCTTAACTGAAATAAGTTACAATGCCTTCTAACTTGGAGCAATTCTAAAATTGTTTTGCCTTGGATTAAAAAACCTCCAATTATATGGAAACAATTTGTAGCAGAGTTGCCCTAATACAGCAAAGCACTAAATGTAAGTGGTTGTATGTACATACCTACAAAACAAAAATTCAACTACTTGACTGTAGACACTATGGAAGTACCCGAAAAACGCGCAACTGTTAAAATTACAGTACACGACTGTCACTTTTTCGTCAATTACTCGTCATTCCAAAAACTACTTACAATTTCTGGTTCGTGAATAGCGCTCTTACTTGTTTGATTAGAAAATTAAGACTTACGGTTTCAAGACGCAACAGTATACTGTCATTGAATCCATTTAGGTATATGTTTATTTTAGTTCTTATCTTTTTAAAGAATATAAGGTTTTCTAAAAATTTCAAATAAATTTAATTTTTACTAAGGCTAATGTGGTTTACAATGTAATAAAAAAGATTTTAGTCAATGTGTTGGTTTTTTACTATTTTGGAGGTATCGATGAATTGAAAGTTTAAAAATGAGTCATGACGATTTATTTGTTGCTGAGTTGTGGCTGAATCTTACAATCTTTAATCTATTTTTTTTTGTAAAATATTGATAAATCGATTACCTACTATGATAGGTTGACAATTCTTTATAAAATTTTAACACTTTAAAGTGTCTTCTTTGAGATCTTTATTACTAGAAATTTATAGATTCGAAAACAAGTAAAAGCGTACATTCTTTTTCCGAAGCTGTTATTGTAGAGTAGTTAAGTAAGCTTTTAAAGAAAATAAAGTTATCGACTTTATGGAAAGTTTATGTGAGCAACAATCAACGTAAACCAAGCATTGGTTGGTACAAAAAAAAATTACGCATTTCAGCAAGTATTTGTTTAAACAAAAATAAATTATTATAAACACACAATGTACGGGACAATGTTCTAGACCTGCCAATACATTTCGACGACAATGCTAACAGTAATGACACACAATATTTTTTTTTATTTTTTTAGGAACCAGTTTAATAATTTTTCACCTTATTTATCGTATCAATCATCTGGAAGTAGATTAAAGCTTAACATTTTTTACTAATTAAAATTGTATTCCAAGAGCTGAGAGTATCAAAACCTAATTATTATAATAATATCGACATTTATTTAATTAGTACTTTTAATTTTCTTCAAACATTAATTTAATTTTTGTTAAAATTATGGTAACAAAGTAATTATTGTTTACTAAAAGTTTTTTGATCATGCATCTCTAAGGCGAATTAATACAGCGCCTTTTATTTTTAACTGTTAATTTACACATACTTGTAATTATAAGTTATTATTAATAAATCTTTAGTTGCTCCTACTAAGTTTTATTTAATTTATTCAAGTAATAACTTATTAAATACAGATTCATCGTTGATTTTTGTTAAAATACTTACCATTTCTTTCACAACATTCAAAATATATTCTGAATTTAGGCGGCGATATAGAATTTAGTTTTTGTTCTTAAAAAGCATTAATAGTTATTTGTCCAACAAGTGAGAAAGCGATTCTTTTTTCCACTTGAGCTCGAGTGGAAATTAGAGTGAGAGTAGAAAAAGGCTTTCCTCATGTGTTAGACACAACATTTTTTCCACGACATTCCCCAAAAAAAGAACTTAATGAAAGAAGTAATATTGTCACATATTCGTACGTAAAAGCAAAAGTTGATAATATGTGGGTCCCAATAGTCTCCCTACAGTATTCTGTAGAATCGGTATGGTCTCAATCTGTCATAGCGTAGCCACGTAATTCTAACCAATAAATCTAGGCTAGCAATTTTTAAGAGTCGAAATATAAGATATTAAATTAAACAAACCTGATTGAATACTAAATTAAATTTTTTAACTAAGTACTAGGCGCATATACTTCTAATAACACATTCTTAAATTTTTTGAAAGAAGCATTTTTATAACATGACATTATTTTTCTTGAGAGGAAAACGAATTTTCCTCACTATTTGTAGAGAAGAAAAGTCCGTTTTCTAAGTATGTCGTGGAAAAAGCAATTATTCACACTTATTCTTGTACTATTTAATTTCGTACATTTTTAGAAGTCATTCCTAACCGTAAACTGTGTGCAAAGCTGTTCATTATCCGACCTAGAGCTAATTAAACACAAAAATTATGTATGAGGCTAAAAAGTTTGAAAAGCGTAGTTTAAGTGTTGCCAGCATTAGTTTAACCGATTAATAATAATAATGTCGTATCACAATTTATTTAATATATTTGTCGTTCATATAATCTATAAAAACTTTTGGGTTTTCTGAAACTGTTATTTTTTAATAAATAAATTATACAAAAGTTTACATCACCAGTTATTTGATTTGCTAAAAGCTTACACCAGACAACGACTTTCTAAAAACGTTGTGGTGTACAATTTATAACCTAATGATGATATGATCTGTGATCCAGTATCTACAGTTTTGATAATGAAGCATTATGTATTTTAGAACATTAGAAAAACTTATACAATTGTAGGTGCAAATTAAACAATTAAGCTAAACTTTTGTTCGTTGTATACTTATTCACAGAAATTGTAAAATTGGCAGAAGCGATAATGACAAAGGGAAGTCTAGGTTTCTGTTTCTAAACAATAGGTGAAATATTATCACTTTGTCAAGAAAAGCAATGTAAAAATGCTGTTACAAACTCATTGCTTAAACGACTTTTTACTCAACAAAGGATTTTGCTGTTTTTATGAAAGCAGTACAACTCATAATTGCTTGGACGAAGACGTACCCAAAAAATATGTATAAAACACAGCATTTGGTAACTTTTTATATAATACTAAAAAGAGAATGCTTATAAAAAAACAACTTTTTAATGTGTTGTGATAAATTGTCATGTCAAGAGTACTTTTATAAACACAGCCGCAGTTTTTTGTAGTGATATAAAACAACAAACTAAACAACTAAGGATTTTGATGTTTATTGGTTTTTTGAAAAATAAAAAATGCAGAATTCATGTATATTACCGTTTTCCACGATAATGTTGTATGTACTAATTTTCTTACTTTTTAAAATTATACCTTTCTATCGAAAATAATAGTATATTATTTTTTAAAGCCATTATGAACTGATATAGTAACGTCCAATTTTTTTCTAACATCCTGTATGTATGAAAATTTTGGAGGTTCTGGTTGAGTTGATACACCGAAAAATTTGCAAGCACTCGTTACAAATTGAAATTTGACTTTACATTTTACTCTTTTACTTGTTGGATAGTTTGATAGTGTTTGGGAACTTTCTTGGTTGTTTGATACTTGATTGCAAAAAGACTACTAGAGTGCGAGTTCCTTGAGTTGAGATTTTCAAATACATAAGAAAAATACCATTTTTGATTTGACTTTAATGATTAAAGTCCAAGTATAAATGTTTGACACATGTACCTATCTAATTAGATTTGAATTGTTTGGGCCTGTTATGATCGACTTTATTTAATAAATTTGAGAATCGTATATGGTTCTTTATATTTAATAGATTTTCGTATTTAAATATCTTTTCAATCTAAATATTTTAACCCTTAGGTTTCTAAATCCGCGTAAATTCCCAAGTAAGATTCTCCTTAGTTGCTTTTTGGAAATTCATCGTAGAAGTGTTGCAAAACAGTTTAGTATATTAAACAAATTAAGAATTAACAACATCTTATCCAGTATTAAAAATTTATTTATATGTTAATGTTTTGATTAATTAATAAATATAAAAATAAATGTCAATTATGAAATAAATAATCATAAATGATGTCTTTTCAGCACAATCAAAAACAAAGAAATGTCATAATTTGCCTGCAAATGGTCTCCCAAATAAATTACAATCACAATGACTTGGATTTGTTATCTTCCTTTTGAGGAAATTTATAACATCTTAGTTCTAGAGCGTTGTTTTGATTTGGTAATTACATATGCAGATTATAGAGAAATAGACGTCGACGATTTCTGTTTTTTTTATTGTGGATGTTTTGCAATGTAAATAACAACAGAGTTTTTTGCAATATACAGGGTGTTTCAAAAAGGACTTTACAACTTTAAAAATTCATATAATGTTTATCAAACAAGGTACAGAGCTGGTTTTGGTGTTGTTTTAAAGAAAAACACTTTAAGTTTTTTTATCTTAAACTGCAGATGTTCTATGTGACTTCCGTTGGTTATTCTGCAGACATCCCATCGGTAGTCGATTTCTTCCCAGACTCGCACTAGCATTTCAGGTGTAACTTGCTCAACAGCAGCGCAAATTCTTCTTTTAAGTTCAGGTAGAGTGGTTGGCAAAGGAGGTACGTACACCATATCTTTTATGAAACATATCAAGGTACACTATGCCGTTGATGGTTCTCTCTTGGAAAAAAAAGGGGCCGTATACTTTCCTCTTACTCAACGCACAAAAGACGTTCACTTTAGGGCTATCACAAACATGTTGCAATGTTTCATGCGGATTTTTACTGCCCTAAATCCTACAGTTATGTGTGTTCACTTTGCCACTTAAATGAAAAGTTGACTCGTGAGAAAATATTATGTTGTCCAAGACGTGTTCATCATCATCCACTCGACTAGCGGACTAAGCGAGTCAAAACTTGAAGTGTTCTCCTTTAAAACAACACCAAAACCAGCTCTGTACCTTGTTTGATAAACATTATATGAATTTTTAAAGTTGTAAAGTCCTTTTTGAAACACGCTGTATATCAATATTGTTCTTACAAAGCCTGAAGAGTCGGTTTTTCTGACACATATTATGGAGATTGCAATTCGGTACTTTACACACGTTTAAAAGTAACTTAAAGAAATATTGTCACTACAATCTTAACACACTAACTTTATTTACATTTACAGATGCCGTAATAGATGCAACATTTAGCGACTTTGAGCGATTCCTTTATGACATAGGATTTTCATACAATGTTCTTTGTTAATAACATTGATGTTTACTTTTCAAACTCTTAAAATTTACTTTTCATTAACGTTTAATTTAATTATTACATTGTAGTGAACTTTATTCATTTTAGTATAAAACCGACTTTTTAAAAGATCAACGACAATTTTAATTTATTCATTGTTTGATGCACCATTTTAACTTCACACCTTTCACCGTTTGCTGCTCAAAACGTAACTGTCCCCACTTTTACTTCGTTTTAGTAAGTACACCTTTAATTTATTTATCCTCACACCATGCGATACACAAGTTCATCCTAATACTATACGTTACACATGATTCAAATTCATACATTGTAACGACCTTGGGATCACTTAAATTTGTATACTCGTAGCAATTTATTGGCATTAACTCTTAGTGGCATTGTAGTCTAATATTTTCAAAAGTTTTTTTTATTGTTTTGTTCTTTATCATGATGTTGTGTGACAATAAGTGGATCATTAAGAAATCATTGACAAGTTTTAAGTAAACGCAAATTTAAAGAGTATTTCATAACGAATGTATTGTTTCGGTATCCGTTCTTTTAGCCCTGGTCTGTTTATCGTCAAATTTGAAGATAACTCGAAATTCTACCAATCTATCTCTCAAAATTGCAGCCAAAGTAAAAAGAATGGCGTACACTAGATTTAATACTTTACATTTTTTTTTTCGTTTTCTCTTCATCTTAAAGCGCCCACTTTCATAAAAATGGCTAGCAAACAGTTTAATTCGTCATAATTTAGTGGTTTCCATTTTATGTTGATTTTTGATGTTGATCAGTCCACAAAATGTATTATCTCTCTGCTTCATTGTTAATATAAAGAAAAATCGAATCGTTCATTTCGGTGGTTATAAAAAATTTAAAATTTTTAAGAAAAAGGCGGGAGTGTAACTATAATAATGTGTAACAGCAGAGAGAATATTAGAAAGGCAAGACGTTTACTACTCTATCCAGGGTCACTAGTCCACTTTATACCGGATTTGACCAAATCCTGATACTTTTGGCATCTTCTTCATTATTACCGATTTGTTCGACATCGTCTTTTTTATCAGAACAAGTTTCCACATTTTCATCTTCAAAATCAAGCTTCTTTTCGCCCCTGTTGGCACTTTTTACATCATCATCATAGCTTAATTCCTTTTCAGATTCCTAGAACTCACTAAAATTTGGATCTAATTTTTTAAGTTCAGTTGCTGATAAAAAGTTTTTCTAATTTTGATCACTCATTTTCCATTACAACCTAAAACTTTTCAACTTATATCAATATCCAAGTGGGGGAATTTGAGAGCCTATTTACCCAAAATAAACAAATATTTTATGTCAACAAACTACACCAGATATAACTTCAAACAATCTCAAACTTGGATGCCAACTTCAAACCAACATAAAGTTCTGTAAGAAACAAATATTGGATTCATCTTTAATTACGTATTTGATAAATTTATATATCTATAAAATAAATTTAATACAAAATATGTTTATTATTAACAGTGTCCGATTTCGACTATATAATTCAAATAGTCATCTTCAGACATAAATGGTATAAGAATTAAATATTGAAAACGGGGTTACCAATTAGTTTTATACTTACAATTACGAAATGTTTATAATATAATTAAAAATTGATAATGTTAAATTGGCAAAAATTGAAATGGAATATAAAATTATAGAAAGTAAGTTGGTGGCGTGCAAAGAAGATATACAGTATGTAAGACAAAAAATATTCAAATTGAATTTTGAGCTTTTGGGGATAAGACCTGGTTGGTTAGAAACAAATTTGTAATATAATTTTAGTTTTGAAAAATCAAGGGTACATTTAAAATTTTAAATTAATTGAAGATTCTCTAGAAATACAAAATATATCGTCAACACATTTGTTCAATAAGATTATATGAGTATTAAATATAACCTTTTTAAAAATAAATTTAATTTTAATAATAAATTTAAATAAATAGTTTAGATAACAAACAAGTAAGTAAATTGTTACAAAACTCAGGGATAAACACACAACATTTTTCCACGTCGTAAGTACAATTTCTTGCTGTATTACTACTTTTGTAAAATCTTTATTTTACCGCCATTTTTTTTTTCAACACGTTGCCGAACACCTATTGTATATGGATATGGGAATTAAATAATTATTTAAAAAACGAGGCCGTGAATTAGTGTGGTTTACCGATTGATCTCATCATCTCTTGGAGCTCGATCGCCATAAGATTGGTCCGTGTTCTAGTTGCTGTCGAGGAATTCATTGAAGATAACCGGTGACCACCAGTTTATTCTTTAAACCGGGTTCGGCCATTCATGTTTGGACGTCTGATTTTTTTTACTCTGTCTACTTTTCTACAATACCACTCTTCGGGTGTCCTAAAATATTAAAGCTGACGAACATGATCGGAGTCTACAAACAATTAAGCTAAGTAATTAATATTTTGTGCGATGTTGTTTATATTTTTAGGCAAACAAATTGTTCAATTTAACTATTATCTTAGTAATTTGTATTGTGTTTTTTACCTAAACCATAATATTATCTATTTTTATATATGTTTTCGTTGTTTTTGAGATCTAGTCGTTCAAACAAAATTATATTTCTTTATGTACATCCTTATTCAGAACAAAATTATTTCTGGTTTTGTAAACGTGTAGACACAGTTCGTATAGGTACATAGCTGGCAAAGTAAGTAAATTGAACTTGATAAAAATTGGTTTACAACTCTCAGTACTAGAAACTTTTCCTATGCAACGAATGATACGTTTTTGAGAAAAAAAAACTCTAGCAGAAGATGTAGACCCACCCCAAAAACAAATTCCATACCGCATTCTTGACTCTACAAGAGCATGATATATACGGATTATCTGCTGCTGTGTTAGAACACTACTTAGATTTTTTATTAAATATGAAATCGTTCTTAATTTAGCAGCAAGATATTCACAATGGTGTTTCCAACTAAGAGTGTCATCAATGAATAATCCTAAAAATTTGACAGAATGTGACATAGGGACAGTTTCATTATCTACTTGCATATCCGGGCAGTTATTATTCTGTCTATTGTGGAATTGCAAAGAAGTAATTTTACCGGTATTTAAAAGATATCATGTGAACAGAACCATCTATGTAGTGTAATGAGTGAATTATTACTTTTTTTGCAATTCAATATTGTCTTGACTAGTTATAATTAAAGACGTGTCGTTGGCATATGTTATGACATCTGCTGGTAAATTTAATAAATCAATATTATTGATGTAGAGAATGAACAGAACTGGTCCCAGAATTGAACCCTGGGGTACGCCTCTCAAAGTTTTTGAGACCTCTGAGCAAGTCTTTTCACTGTAATTGTTATAATTATTAATAGTTACATATTGCAGTCTCTCAATTAAATATGACTTTATCCAATTAAAAGCCCGACCAGTAATCCCATAGTTATATAGTTTGGATAGTAATTTATCTTTATTAACACAGTCGAATGCCCTGCTGAGAACGCAGAAGATTCCAACGGGGTATTCCCCGTTATTTATCGCTTTTACAACTGAATCGTAAAATGTGTGAATTGCAGCAATAGTAGATCTGCCACAACGAAATCCATGCTGACTGTTTGACAATATACTATTGTTAGTTAGGAATAATTCTAGCCTTTTTAGAAAACAAATTTCGTATATTTTAGAAACACTAAATGATAGTGATAGGCCTGTAGTTTTCCATCTAAAGAGGGTCGTTTTTTTTTAAACACCGGCACTATTTTACCTATCTTTAATTTTTCCGGAAAATATCTATTACAAAAGGATAAGTTAACCAGATAAGTTAATTGAGAAACAATAAAATAAAAAAAATTTTGACAATTAACATAGGAATGCCATCAGGACCAGACAATTTCTTATTTTTTAATTTTTTATACACTACTTCAAATAACTCACATTCCGTGAAAGGACACAAACTAAGAGGTTCTCTTAATGGTAAGGTATTTGGTTTATTATTAATTACATTTAAATTAGCATTAAGTATTTTGTTTAATATTTTCGTAGCGGCGTTATTAAAAAAATTATTGAACGCATTTGCTACATCATTTGGTTCATCTGTTAAAGCACCATTTAGCCGAACGACAATGTCAGTTTTATGGTTTGAATCAGTTTTTGTTAATTCTGAAACAACGTTCCACGCAGCCTTATTAATATTTTCAGAAACAACAATTTTGGATTGATAATGCAAACTTTTTACATTATTTATTAGTGTTAGATGCTATTTGCTCTAGAAGATTCACTGTACGTTAAATTAACTGCCGGTTTATTATTTATCTTTTTTCCGAGTGAAAGCATTTGATCTAATTACTCGTAAGTACGCCCACAATCCCTCTTCGACTAACAGAGCTGCGGCCAGGTTTCTGACACTGACTTAATTTTATAGTTTTTTTACAAATAAACCGTAACAAGATATGTTAAAAAAATTAATGGAATATAAATGTTTTAAAATTATATTAATTGTCAAAAGCCAAACATTTTGTGAAGGAGAATTTTGAAGAGTCAGGATAATAATAATAATAAAAACATATTTTGTATTAGAATTGGCGTTGAAGTATTTTTATATATACAACATTAAGTTATTAAAAATTGGGTAACTTAAATTACTCCGCTTGTGTCCCAAAGGTCTGTTCATCACTTTAGTATGGATAAGTTTATGGTTGTAACACTGTTTTAATTTTATGAAATCAAACTTTTATCGAACTGTAAATTTACTTTCTATTCTTTAAAACAAATTGTTTAAAATTTCACAAACTCTATTGGTACAAATTAAATCGTCTTTGCACCTTACTTACTTTGCTTGCTTATTTTTTGGAAACTTTAATTAGAAATTTTATTCACTTGACTAACATTAAATTAATTGAATTTCAAACAGTATTATAAGTTTTAAACGTGCATACAAAGATCAACAAAAAATTTTTTATAAATGCTATAATATATAATATTTTCTTAAATGACATAAATTGGTATTTTTCAATCACAACTTTCTGAAAATTGAATATTTTGAGAGCAGGAGACTAGCATAGTCTTTTGCTGAAGCATAGCTGTTGAATTACTGGTATTCAAACTTTAGAAATAAAGTGGGGATAGAAATGTACTAATTTGTTTTATTTATCAAAAAAAACAACTAATTTTATTTATTCATATTTACTTCCTTATGTTTAAATTATAAATTGAGGAATATTGTACAAAAAACAACAAAATTGTAAAACAGCCTGAGCTTAAAATTTATTAAAACAAAAGCTTATGTGTTTAATAATTCGAAATTAAACATAAATTATGGTAACGTAGTCGTATAGCATATAATGTAACTGCCTATGCCATTAACAGAAAGATAAATAAATCTTCAAATGTTAAACATTGTTTTTAGTTAATATAATCTGTGACTTTTTTTTAGGTAAACACAAAATCTCAGATACGAGTTGAAAACAAAACAGCCTTCGGGTAGAGCATTCAGTCTAAAACCATTAGAGCTTCTAAAAACATCGGTTTTCACTTGGACGTATTTACGTTATAAAGGTAGCGCATTATAAGGTATAATTTACAAACACAATACTCTTGTCTAAAAAAAATAACAATTTGTGGATTTATAAGAATATCCATCGATCTAATGCTGACAATCATATGTCAAGTATATACGAAAATAAATTTGGTAAAAGCTACTTCATAATGTAAATTCCTTGTCTTCTAAATATGTATTTATATATATATATATATATATATATATATATATATATATATATTTTTTAAGTACATCAGCATATTTATGAATATTTAACAAAATAAGTTTTCCTGATGTAATTATTGCTACAACGCATATTAATCACTAGCAAAAACTAACATAATGGGTTTCAAGAACCATAATTGATGGTATGAGAAAACTTAGTTACTGCTATTAAAATAATAGAAAATTTACGAAGTGTAAAATAGAGTTGAATTTCTATGGCAGTTGTTTGAATTACTTCACAGTTTCTACCACACACATAATTTATTATGTAAGTAAAACTTATGCGATTCTCCAAGGATGGTCTTCGTAATTATCTTAGCAAAGCTAGTTGTGATTTAATTAGTGTAATTTAACTGATAAATTTAACTGAATAAAAACGGAGGTAAGTAATCCATAATTTGTCAACGAAAACTTACAAATCTGTTTAATTAACATATTTAACGTTGATTAAATGACATTTTGTTTTTCGTCAATTATTGTCATATTGATTATCAAACGAAACAAAAATTTAATATGATTGTTTCCGACAGTTGCATAATTACAAACCTATTTGTGCATCAATAAGTTAGTTATTAGATATTTTTTACTTTTGTTGTTAACTTTACCCAGCTAAATTAGTATCATTACAAAGCTTTTTGCAAATTAAATGTTTTCTAAATGAACACTTTAACTGAATATGTAATTACTGTACATTATAACAGAAAAACTAAATAATATGGATAAATTGTAAATCAGGACAACAAATATGGTAGCGTTATTAATCAAACAATTTAAATTTTAATTCCAATTATATAGAAGCCGTCATTTACACATTTAATTAAATACAGCAAAATTAAATATAGACTATTTACAATAAATATTGGTTTAGTGTTTATAGACTCTTGATGCAGATTTAATACAATATTGTCTTAAATCTTATCAAAGTGGACCATAATCACTGATTGTTTGTAATTGAAGTAATTAAATGTCTAAGATACGTATTTGAAAATAGAACCGAAATGATGTAGGTTCTCAGGTGTTTGTACGTGGAGGTTTTCAACCAAGCAGAAATTTAATTTGTGCAAGTAATTCCATTTCATGTGAAAAATTAAATCAAAGGTGTTATTTGGAAGACTATATCATAAATAAAAGATAGTGTATTTTAATGAATTCAAAAATATTAAATTTGCAATTATTTTTAAGATAACACGACAGAAATATCAACCCTTTATACAAACCCTTGCTACAAATAGTTTCATACAATTTTGGTTTTAGTAATTTTCGATTGTACGTATTTTAGGGGTTAACAGAAAAAACAAAAATGCTATTTCTTAATTTTTAGCTGTTAGTCAAATTATAATCAAAATAGTAACAACAATTACATGAGTCTTATGTAAACTTAATTTTTTTAAATGCTCCATTAGGATCATTAAACGACAACATTACGATTTAATACTATGTGAATGTGATACTAACATTACAAGCGGTTAAATTCGACGTTAAACCACTAATGTGTAATGTTGTTTTATTGGTCATTGTTGGCTTTAATTGGTGTTTATGACAACTCTTTTCAAATAAAATGTTAAGGGTTCCATTCTTTGACTAAAAAAATTGGGAGTGTAGTATAATAGTGGAGAAAATAAAAATCACGAGTAGTTTCTAATACTAGTAATTAAAATTTAATAACAAAAGAAAGAGCGCAGAATTCGATCTTAGACAAAGAAAGATGACACGTCAAAGAAATGTATGAATGGAAATGTGATTAACAGTTATCCCTATGTTTTTAATCTAAACTGATGTTTATTTATTTATGCAAACAGAACACATACAGGTAAAATACATGTGTTACTGTGAAAACTAAGCTTCAATTCAGTGAACAAATCGCAACAATCGTAATGCTGTAACAGACATTCTTTATCTTACGGTACTATGTAAAAAAAATCAATTTTGTGTGTTGCTGTAGTTACAGGATCTCGTAAGTATTTACGATTTCTCGTAAATCCTTACAGACAGAATTTGACAGAAACAATTTTTGATTAATCATTTTGATGTATATTGCTGTAAACGATGAATATGGAAATGTTTATTTACGTTGGCTTTCCTTGAGAAGAAGGTCATGGCTAGTATACAATAAAAATGTTAACGAAATATACTATTTTTTTAAAGCAATCTCATGAGAATCACTAAAAGAAATTTAAGAGATGTCACCTCTGTTTGGTTAAAAATTTGTTTTTTTTTGTACGCGCAAATGATTTTGGTTCGTAAAAGCTCTTTTGAATTGGAATATAGTATAGTTTTAAATTATGGTCTTGTTTGTCGGAATATTGTTTTTGTCATTTGGTATATTTTTTGTAGATCACCGGTGTAGAGACTGTTATCGCCACGTTTACGCAATTAGGGTTTTGATGAAACGCTTATTTTAATAGTTTTCACACTAGATTTTTTTAATTTTAAACATCGCATGTCGCATTTTGTTTTACTATCTCAAAGGTTTCTTTGTTTATTCCCTGAAAAACAACTCTGTGGCGGCCGCCTTTATCAATTAAATAGAGACTTGTTTTGAGTAAATAAATAACAAACGTATTGTACCCACGTTCAAAAATTCTGAGTAGTTGGTTTTGTTTGTTATTTCTGAAAATCTTTTGAATGTTTTTAAGTTTAGTTTCTAAACAGACTCACTGCGAGTGACATGTACCGAATAGAGCGGATTTATGTAGTTTTTAATTAAAATTAAAACAACCGTCTAAGTGCCAAAAAGTGTACCTTTATTTACGTGTAACTCTCACGACGCGATTGCTAAGTTACTCTAAAGGTGCGCCCTAAACAAAAGGAACTTTCGTTTTGCAAACACTTAAAAGGGTATCGTTTGATTTGTCGAATAATTAAAATACCCGCTCAGTAAGTGAAGTGACTGTCTCTTGGTTTAGCGAAGTATTCAAGAGAAATGCAATACCGTAAGAGAATGCATTAATTAACGAGATCTTCGGATTAACAAAAGGTTCCTAGTTTATTATTCTTTGATTAGTGGATTATTATTTGTTTTATGGATTAGAAAAAAAGAAAACCCTAACTGTAAGTACTCTACTTGTTTACTTCAGAAACTTCTGTGTTAAGTGACTTTTGATGTAAGTAAGCATGATTGACTTAGGTTAGGTAGCGTCTAGGGTAATCTTAATTTTTTGTGTGTATTAAATTCTGTTTGGCGGTTCAGCATGTTTAAACCAAATTTGTAGTAGTTTTAGGAACGTGGTGGAAAATCTTTTGTCTTGCCCGTTTGTACATGTGATTCTTTTTTTGTTGATTGTGGTTATGATACAAAAAACGGTTTAGAATTAAGACACCGTAGAATAACCCGTGTAGAATTTAAAGTTAATAGAGAACCGATAGTAAAGATTTTACTCCTTTATTGCTTGAAGTGTTTACGTTTACGTGTTTTCTTTGGTGAACATTTGATTTAAATATGTAAAAGATTAGAGTGACATCTGACAATCTCAACTGTGATTCGAATTAAGAACTTTTAGTCTTCGTTAAAGGTAAGTGAAACACAATTATAAATCCACCCCCTCGCCGTTGAGCTAGTTTGAGCGTTTGTTGTGCTGCAAACTTGATCTTCAAGTTTCGTGGTGTAACAGAGATACTTTCAATGTTTTTGAAGCAAGTGACGCTCATTTTAAACAATTGTTTCGTTTAGATAAACAAATTGTGATTAATTTGATAAACGACATTACCTCTTTTAACCACACCTCAGGAAGTCTTCTCTTACATGAAGCAATTCGTTCGATAGTGACAATAAAATTGTTTATTATACTTTTACTAAGCGTGCTCGCACACCTACGCTGCGCTGCACCGCACTTCACTTTACCGCGCGACACTCAGAAGCGTGATATTTTGGTCAAAACGCACACTTTCGCTTCATGAGGCTACACAAATCTGCCTGTTAGTCCGCAATCGATCGATATTGGTGAAAGTAGATACTGCTACATCGCTCAAACGTAAAAACATAATTTAAAAATGTAGTCCTCATCTGATGAAGACTTATTAGTAATCAGTGTCTTTTTAGAAAAAGAAGAGCAGAAAATAAAACGAAGAAAATGTTGGATTCACAATATCAACAAAAGAAGAGAAAAAAAGTTGGCGAATTCCAACATTTATTTCCAGACTTAAAAACAGAGGAAAAAAAAAGTCCGAGAAAAATTTTTATGGGTACGCTTTTGACACCTGCTATTCAGCATCAAAAAACAAAGTTTTGGAAAGCTATAGGTTGCGAAGAACGGCTTGCTGTTTGTCTGAGGTAAGTTAACTCAAATACATTGTAAGTAGATAACTTATAAGATAATTTTATTTTATAAGCAACTTTTACAATTCTCCTAGTGTGTGTGTGATGAGGTCCCATGTACATTGTTCACGAAGGTTTCATTGTCATGCTGTTTTTCGCAAACGCAGCTTTCTGTTTCTGTGTGATTTGCTGGAGAATATGTTTGAAAACGCGTTGTAGAAGGATAGTAATCGGAATAAGATTAGGTTTACTTCTTTGATGGAGTTGTGAATAATTATTTGAATGTCTATTTTGAGGTATTTGCAAATGATATGGATAATGATACTATGGTTGAGATGGAGAATGATTGCTAAATGAAGGGAATGCAGTTAGAAATGCTATTTTGTACTCAGTGTTGTCGATAATTGTAGAAATCTGGAATTTAACTTTAATTTGTGAATAAGGGAAGAAAGTTCTTACAGTTTCTTCTAATCCAGCAAAATATTTGTGAAGCGCATCATTGTCGTTTCCAAGTTTTTTTTCTTTAAGTAGTTCTGTAAAATGAATGCTACAGAACTTGAATTTGATTTTTTATTTTTTTTTAAATTTTTTTTTCTAGATGCGTGGGCGCAGTTTACGGGAGATTCCGCGTAATCAAATTTTTTTATTAATTCTGCTGGTGATTGTACTTCTTGGAAAACTAATGCTTCCGAGTCGTCTACATTTTCTGTGTTTTCATCGTTGGATTCCTCGTCAACTTCCGCAACATTTCCCATTCAAATTTCCAAAGCCTTATCTTTTTAGCTGCTTGTCCAGATTTATGTCTTTGGCTGCCTATTGCTCTTTTGTAAGAATTGCGCAAAGTTTTCCACTTCTGTTTGCAATCCTTACCTGAAATGATACAATAAATACTTTTACAGGTTTCTAATTACCGGCGATACATTTCGAACTATAATTTTTAGCTATCGTCTGGTTGAATTAACTACCAGAAAAATTGTTTATGAGATTTGTAAAGCAATCTGGGAGCTACTGCAACCTATTGTCATGCCTAAAATAACTAAAGAACTTAGGGGGCAAAAGAGCACGAATTTAACTGCAAATGAAATTTTTCAAATTGTCTTGGTGCCATGGATGGCAAACATGTGGTTTTTCAAAAACCGAAACATAATGGTTTTCTGTATTTCAACTACAAGAAAACCTGTAGCGTGGTCCTTCTTGCTGTTATTGATCCAAATTACAAATTCACGATGATTGACGTAGGACCTCACGGTAAAAACAACGATGGAGGAATATTTTTACACTCCATGTTTGGGCAAAAATTTCTCAAAGGAAAAATAAACTTGCCACTTGACAAATCTTTGCCTGGAACATCCCTAGCAATATCTCATGTTGTCCTAGCAGATGAAGCTTTTCCATTACACCAAAATCTTATGAGACCATATCCTGGTGCACAGCTTTTAAGCAATGAGGACAGGAAAATATTTAATTGTCAACTTAGTCGAGCAAGAAATGTTTCTGAAGATGGTTTCGAAATTTTAACAAAAAAGTTTCGAATTTGTCAACGTCGATTGAAAATGACATCTGAACATCTTGAGATTGTCGTGCTAGCTACTTGTTGTTTTCACAATTTTCTACGAAACGATGCTGAGACGTTGATTATGGAAACTTGCGAGAATGAAAGTTTTGTAATGAAAAAATTAAAAAAATATTGCAGTTCTGAAGCTGGTTTAGTTCCATGGCAAACTACAGTTATTCGTCAAAGAAAAAGGAAATAATAAGTTACATACCACGTTTTTTTTGATTGCCTATATAGGAAGATAAAGTAATGTACGGTGAGGGATAGGTGACGTCCATAGATTGATTGAAAATGCTGTAGTAAGTACTGAGAATCAAATAACCCATTTAAAAGCCTCCAAGTAAACGTAACATCACTACATGATCTACGATTTTGCAGACTTAGTAAACCAAGACATGATTTCACATAGCCAGTGTACGGTAGATTAAATTATCTTTGTAAATAATTACTAAATTTACGTTGGATTCTCTCTATATGATTAACATAAATAAGATATTACGAGTTTTAAACTAACAAACAATAAGAGAATAGAAAGACTAAATATAGGCTCATTTTGAGTTTGTGCCTTAAAAATTGTATGATGTTCGTTGAATAAAACCTAACATGTGATATGCTTTATTAGCCAGAAATTGGTTTTTACAAGGAGACGCTCTTTTCATTCTGTCCAACATGAAACTCTAATTATAATATAATATAATATAGTATAATATAATATAATTTAATATAATATAATATAATATAATATAATATAATATAATATAATATAATATAATATAATATAATATAATATAATATAATATAATATAATATAATATAATATAATATAATATAATATAATATAATATAATATAATATAATATATAATATATATAGTTTATTGGGATGCATAGAAATAAGGTATGTATACAATGTTGTAGTATAAAAATTAAATTAAAATATCATAATAGGTATATCTAACAGTGAGAGGCTGCAGCTCCAAGAGGAGTAACCAGCAGATTGGTTGTATTAACAACCATCTGATAAAAAAGGCACCCCTAGTAAATATTAGTAGAGAGTAAGGCCAAAAGAGATAAGATCACAAGAACCAATGTTAGACAAACATAAGATAACATTAAAATGCAATGAATACTTCAGTTAGTGTTCAGTACGTATTTATTAAATTTAATTGAGTACGAATCACAAATTGCTTTGTTTCAATAGTGATCTAAGTTTGCTTCTAAAACTTGACAACGAACATTATTTAATAGAATCCGGTTTAAGATTATTATAGGATAAGCATAAGAAAATGACCTTTTAAAGCTTTCACGAAGGAAAGAAGGAATATCTAAAGTATCCTTCCTTCTTATATTGACATTGTGCACATCCGTTCTGAATTTGATCTTATTATAAAGATAAGGTGGAGTTTTCGTCGTTAATATTTTATGATAGGTACAAAGCGAGTGGAGGACCCTGCGCCGCTTCATACACAACCAGCCTGCCCTCTCGACAAAGTGCGAGACATGCTGACGTCGTCTAGCACCGTATATAAAACGCAAACAGCTATTTTGTACTACCTGTACTCTTCGCTTATCATTATAAAGTAAACAGTTATTGTAAATTACATCACAGTAATTGAATCTTGACAATATTAAAGACTCGCACAAAATTTTCTTAGACGAATGGTCGAGGATATGGCGATTAGCGTATAAAACTTTAAGAGTGAAGTAAGAATGTCTTATGAGGTAGTTGATGTGCGGTGTGAATTTCAAATTTGTGTCTAAAAGAAGTCCAAGATTCCTTACGGTTTCAACGAATGGTAATTCAAAATGGTTTATAGTGAGATTAAGCCGCTGTAATGCAATATCACGATCTTGTTTTTTACCGCCGAACAGAATTACTGAACATTTGTTAGGATTAATGAACAATTGATGTCTAAGCGCAAATCTATAAAGTGCACTAAGGTCCAAGTTGATTTCATCAATACTTTTATGTAAATTTTTGAGTTAAGCCGTTTAAGTAATTGCGTATCATCAGCATAACAATAGACTTTACAATGGTTGATGCAATTGAAAAGGTTTGAGGTATATATGTTATAAAATAAGGGACCCAATATACTGCCCTGGGGCACCCCTGAAGTCACTTTCGTCGTCAAAGACGAGGTGCCTTGAACACTAACCAGTTGTTTCCTGTCAGTGAAGTAACTGGATATGAGTTCAAGGGCATCCTCTCCAATACCGATGTAATGCAATATGCCTAATAAAAGATTATGATTGATGGTATCAAAGGCTTTGGAGAAATCAATCAGAATTAAAGCAGCCAAATCTCCCTTATCCAGGAATCTAAAAATATCATCAGTGACCCCTAGAAGAACTCCAGTGCAATCATGGCCCGATCGAAAACCGGACTGGTAATCAGGAATGATTTTAAATCTTTCCAAGTGGCACAGAAGTTGTTCAGAGAGTAGTCTTTCAAATACCTTTGATAGAACAGGTAGTATACTAATCGGCCTAATATCACTGAAATCTGCAGCATCCCTCTTTTTTGGGATAGGAATAATTTTTGCAGTCTTCCAACATGTTGGGAAGCAACATGCCAAGATTGAAGAGTTAATAATGTGACGAAGATAGTGAAGGATAAAAGGACTACAAAGTTGAAGCATCTGCAGTGAAATGTCATCAGACCCAAGAGCGTTAGAGGAAAAAGAATTCAATACGCGTTCAATATCAAACTCTGACACTTCACGGAATTTAAATATTTCCTCAACATTTTCGTGGATATTAGTATTATAGTGATTAAGGAGTTCAAAATCAGGATCATCTGACACCTGAACAGAAGAAAAATGCTGATTTAAGTCATTAGGGTTACTAAGCTGAGCCGGAAGAACAAATGATTTTTTATGAGAATAAATATTAAGTTTCTTAAATGATGACCATATTTTTTTATTATTATGGGTGTTAAAAACTGAATTTAAGTAACATTTCTTTTCTTTCCGTATTGCAAATGTAGTGTAATTTTTTAACTGTTTATAATAGTTGAAATCATTAATATTGCGAGTACATTTATATTTAGAGTATGCTTTATTACGTAATTTCATCATGAATTTAACATTGTCAGTTATCCATGGCTTGTAAGGATGTCTAAAAACAGTAGTAATAAAGGGAGCATGAAAATCAAATAAAAGTAAAATATGACTGTTGAGAAAGTTTAATTTATCATTAATATTATTGAAATCAAAAATTTCAAACCATGGGATTGAATAAAGATCAGAAAGAAAATCATCTTTGTGAAAATATTTAAAACTACGATATGTGTGACTAATTGGTTGCTGTACGCATTGACGAAGAGAGACGTTACAAAAGACAAGTGCGTGATCAGCAATGTCGTGTACCTCCACAACGCCAGAATCCTCCACATCAGTGTCCGTGAAACACATCACTAAATCAATGGTGGTAGCAGAATTAGCCGTGACCCTAGTTGGTTCATTAATAATTTGATGCATATTAAATATGTCAAGAACCTCTGAAAGTCGTTTCGATAAATAACTGTCAGCCCTAGAGCAGTCAATATTGAAATCGCCTAAGCAAATGACCTCATCCGAGAAAGGCATAAATGTGGCTAAGTTTCATCCAATTTTTCAAAGAATGCATTTATGTTACGATTGGGGCGATAAATAATTCCAATAGTAATATTCTTATTATCAACATTAAATCTTAACCACAACTGCTCCAAGCCATCGGTTATCTCGTTGAGGACAATCTCATAATTAAATGAACTTCGTACAAAAACTCCAACTCCACCCCCTCTGCCAGATCTAGCAACATGATAAAAATTATAGTTTTGGATAGTGATTTGGTCTAAATCATAATCGTGGTGAAGCCACGTTTCTGTAACACCAAGCAAATCATAATTATTTGTTGCTATAAGTTCTCGAACACTATCAAAGTGAGCAATTAGTGAGCGTACGTTAATATGAGCAAGTTTAATAGACATTATCTATCAAATTTTATTTATTTATTTATTACATTAAAAAATTATTAGAATATTAGAAAGAAAATAAAACTTTATCAAAAGTGAAAATTTCAATAATACAGTGTAACTGCACAAAACACTAAATTTCAGTTTAAATAAATAAATTAAGTATTATAGCAACAACAGTAATAAGAGTAAAAAACAAAACAAAAACAGATGTTACCTTACTAGTCCCACAAAAGTAGTAATCTCGCAGCAAGCCTCAGTAAATCCCAAAACCAAATGTAAACTAACACAAGCAACGATCAACAACAACGAAAAGTGCAATCACCACGTTCTCCTAAAATAATGATTTATAAGTGAATAATCAAGTTCACTGTGAAATACTTTTCAGAATCGTTTATGAAGATTACATATTACATAGAAATAAATTGAAACAAGATCAGTTAATAATTATTTTTTCTTAAATTGTATTTTTTCCCTTCCGACGGCAGACGCGTATCATTGGCATCAGCAACTGGATCATAACTGTTAATTGCACAGGATAAGTCGTTTTGGTTTTAATAGTAATTTTTCTCCCTTGTTGTTCAGCAAGATTATTACTCCATCCTGAGTCCAAACTTTCATAAGACCAAAAACTTCCTTAGTTTGCTTGAGGAGAGCAGCCCTTTTTTGTGTTAGCAGCTCGGTGATAAGTACGCCAGTGCCCTTCAAAAATTTTTTATTTGCAAAAACAGTTTGCCTGTCTATGTACGAGCAAAACTTAATAACCATAGGTCTCCGCTTAACACGCTTAGTATAATTACATTTTAGTCGATGACAGTTATCAAGTGCACTTATTGTGAATTTTATTTTCGTTTTTAAGGTGTTATTAAGAAAATTGAGGACGACATCAGCAGCATTTTCGTTTCCCTGTTTAGGCTCAGGTAACCCATGAACGATGAGGCAGTTTTTACGTAAGTATGCATCAGCTTCATCTTGTTTTGTTTCGATTTCCTCAAGTCGTGTTTCAATAGAAGCAAAATGTGACATAACGTGAAATTTAAATTTTCCAAAACCATTACGGAACTGTTCAAGCTCTCTGTTCGGCAAGGAATCTTGAGAACATTCTAGTTTATTCATTCTATCTTGAAATGACTTGAAACCATTTGAAATACTATCTTTAAGAGAACGTAAATCGTCACTAATGGTGTTCATGACTTTCGTATAGGCATCTGAAATAGCACTTACGGATTCTTAATTTTATTTAAGTCTGTAGTTTAACTAGCGCACAAAAAATAGAACCGTACTACTTTACTAGTTACCAGACAAATAAGACGTTTACGATAGACGAATTTACCAAAGTAATTAGTCACTAGTTAAGCATCACAAGCATTTACCAATGCACGATTTTAATTTTAAATACCAGAACTTGCACGAATAATTTTTGATAAGAGAAACGTGGTATTACCGCGCTGTTTACATTAGCATGGCACAACAAATACTCCTACTTGTATGAAACTAAAACACTATAGCATTAGGTATACGGCATTAAATCTTATTGTTTCTTACCTGAATAATACAATTCAAACAATTGATACAAATGGGACGCGTTCCACAAGATCAATAATAAAAAGGAGAGTTTCTCAGGGTTCAATTTTCGGTCCGTTCTTATTTCTCACCTATACAAACGACATACCAAATTTCGTGAAAGATAATCATGAAATAAGTCTTTTTGCTGACGATTCATCACTTTTGTTTAAAATAAAAAGACGTTAAACTGTTTTAGATAAAGTAAATAATGTTGTATCTTGGTTCGGTATCAATAATCTACTGTTAAATTGTAAAAAAAATAAATGTGTTAAATTCACAACACCTAATGTTAACAATGTAAAACATAGAGTACACTCATGAAATTTAAAACTTGGACACCACCATTTCTGTAAACAAAAGTTTGCACATTGTGAAGCGGGCTTAAGGGTATCATTTACAATTCTAACAGCAGGTAGTCTCAGCAGGGGTTATCTTATAGAAGGACTGTAGAATGAATCATTACACTAAGCACGTTTTAGAAATAAGGTAATTTACGTTGCTTACTTAATTTTTTTCTTTAAAGAATATATTTGAAGGTATCGCTAATTAAACACCATAGCTCGATTAATTATCGAATCAAAATTTTGTTTAGGAAATGTTTACAAAATAAAATTAGAAATAATTTTGATTTAAAAAACGTCTACAAGCAATAACTTTTAAATTAAATCAAAAACTAAACATGGTTATTTGGGTTGACTGATTATTACTTATTTTTAAATAAATCTAACCTACTAATTATTGTAAGTTATTAAAAAAAATCATTAAACTCTCTATTCATAATATTTAGTCCTTCAAAATGTATATTTTATGACGTTTCATTTTTTCTGTAGTTAATATAAAAAGTGAAAATAAAAACTAAGGCAATTCTTATTGTCAACGTATATATTTAGTTTTTTGACAAGAATTTATTACATAATTATAATTAAGATACCAAGTTATAGTTTAAAATTAAATGAAAACGTTTTTTTTTTAAATAAAGGTATTACTATTTAATGCAAATGCTGCAGAATTATGTCTGTTTGATATGTAGTCTCCATTGTAATTTTGCATCTAAAGTTATGCCTAAGAATACTGCGGTGTTCACAAGATTCAATTCTTATCCATTAATATGTACACTCATGAAATTTAAAACTTGGACACCACAATTTCTGTAAACAAAAATTTGCACATTGTGAAGCGGGCTTAAGGGTATCATTTACAATTCTAACAGCAGGTAGTCTCAGCACGGGTTATCTTATAGAAGGACTGTAGAATGAATCATTACACTAAGCACGTTTTAGAAAATAGGTAATTTACGTTGATTACTTAATTTTTTTCTTTAAAGAATATATTTGAAGGTATCGCTAATTACATACCATAGCTCGATTAATTATCGAATCAAAAAAAAAATATATAGTCCTTACAAAATGTATATTTTATGACGTTTTATTTTTTTCTGTTGATAATATAAAAAGTGAAAATAAAAACTAAGGCAATTCTTATTGTCAACGTATATATTTAGTTTTTTGACAAGAATTTATTACATAATTATAATTAAGATACCAAGTTATAGTTTAAAATTAAATGAAAACGTTTTTTTTAAATAAAGGTGTTACTATTTAAATATATATAAGAAATCAATAATGGGTGTGACGTCCATTATTATTGATACATTCTTGGAGGCGTCTGCTCATTGACGCTATCAAGGTATCAATATAATTAATATTAATCGTTTCCCATGCGGTATCAATGGCTGCAATTAGTGCATTACGGCAAGTATTCGAGCCCAAACATTTTCGATAATGTTAAAATCTGGGCTTTTGCTGGCCAGGGTAACAGCTCCAAGTTATTTGCTTGTATCCAGTTGCGCACAACCTGCGAAGTATAGGGTCATCATATCCCGATAGTTAATTATCGAATGTTCCAAGAAAATATGTGTAAATAGTAAATGGAATCTACTAACGTAACGTTAAGTCGTTAATTATAGTTACATAACTCTCCTTTCATAAGATATAGTTCATATTAATATGCTTATTGTAAAGCTTCGTACACACCTGAACAACAAACCGAGGAACAAACAGAACAACGAACCGAACGGCAATCGGAACATTAATTTGGACGGTGCTACGTACGAATTTTAGAACAGATTCGCAAGTCCTGATTGTTCCACGAACGGTTTGCGGCGTTCCCGCAACTTGTCGGTTTTTCTCCGACATCAAAGAAAATGCGCGCGAATGCGTTTGCAGGTTTGGACGAATCTAAACAAAACGGCGAACAAACTTATGCGGGAGAATTAAATTATTTATTTTTGTCCTTCCTTTTGTGGGTTTGTTGTGTTTTAGGTAATATTATGGAGTTGACAGAAGAAAAATGTTTTAAATTAATCAGTGTTTAAGAATGCAAGAAAAAATGATGTCCCTATTAGCATCATTTGGGCGGGAAATTTCCAAAAAATAAAAAAAAGCGAAGTAAATTATAATTTTTACTCTTCTTTGTGCGTAAAATTTGGTTGGCACTATCTTCTTGTTTTCCGCAATTTTCTCTTCTCAATAATAAATATATATGAACTGAAAACTACTGAAAATAATTATGGAAACAGCACAAACGTTCCGTTTGTTGTTCGGATTGTGGAAATCATAAAAGATCGTTTGTCGTTCTGTTTGACTTTCGGTTCGTTGTTATGTTTGTTGCTCGGTTTGTTGTTCAGGTGTGTACGAAGCTTTACAACTTAAACAACAATTTTTGGCGAATAAAGATTAGTTTGTGATGTAATATTAGAAACACAAATTTATATCATATCAAATTTATGACAACTTAAAACCAAGAACGTGTATGTTATTGCTAAGAAATTATTAAGGAAAAAGCAGTGTAAATATTTATAATTAGATATTTTCGAAAGTTTATAAGTCCTCTATTGTAATCTTAATACTTAAAAGAAAATCCTGTCCATTAGCATTATAAGGAAATGGCTTTTACTTTATGAATAAGTTTCAATAACAATAGAATATCCTTGCTTGTTTAATTTACTTCCTTTGAGTCATATTGCTCTAAGGGTTGTTACATTGGTCATTAGAAGTATGTAATAAATAAACAATTACCTACTGTTTGAGAAGGGGTAGTGTGAACCAATAAATAAAGTAAGAAATGTAAATTCCATTTTAGTTTAAAATTTCAAGTGTTGTGAAAATGCCACCTCATCTCGGTGCTGATTTGAAAGCGCGGATTGTTTCGGAATTAGCGGCGGGCCGTAGCGTGCGTGAAATTTCACGTATGTTAGATATACCAAAAAGCACCGTAGGGCATTACCGAGTAAAATGGAATCTTGAACACACTTTGGAAAGAGCCATCGGAAGTGGTAGACCTAAAGTATCTACACGTGCTCAAGATCTCGAGTTGTTTCATTACGTAACAGAACAACCATTTGCTACATACTCCAGGGCTATAGCAGATACACATTTTCCCGGATGCCGTATAACTGCAAAAAAAGATTAAAGGAGATGGGAATAAAGAAGTATAATGCTGCTGCGAAAGAAGTTCTCAGTGACAAAATATGAGACGTCGTCTGGAATTTGCAAGGCGATATGTGAACGAACCTTTGGAATTTTGGAATCGAGTGATTTTTAGCGACGAAAAAACGTTCAATAGCCGCAACGATGGACCACTAAAAGTTTTAGAATGGAAGGAACTCGTTACGAAAATAATCACATATGTCCTAAAAACGAAGTGGTTATTTTTCTGTGAATGTGTGGGGTTGGGTTAGCGCGCGGGGTCCAGGAGTTTGTTGGGCTATCGATGGACGTCTTGATTCTGCTGCGTATTTAGATATTTTGGAAACTATTATGAAACCTTCAGTCGAAGTGTTTTATCCAGACGAAGATTATATTTTCCAACAAGTAAGTATTCTTATTTCACTATACTTTCTCCAAAAATAGTTCGGGATCTGTTGAATTAACATTTTCATAATGTATTTTTGTTGTTAAAGGACAACGCCCTATTCATACTTCGCGGGTTGTGCGCAATTGGATACGAGAAAATAACTTGGAGCTGTTACCCTGGCCAGCAAAAGCCCAGATTTTAACATTATCGAAAATGTTTGGGCTCGAATACTTGCTGTTATCCGAAGACAACAAAGGCCAAATTTTATACCAGTAAACCGTAATGCACTAATTGCAGCCATTGATACCGCATGGAAAACGATTAATATTAATTATATTGATACCTTGATAGCGTCAATGAGCAGACGCCTCCAAGAATGTATCAATAATAATGGAGGTCACACCCATTATTGATTTCTTATATTTATTTATATAGTAATACTTTTATTTAAAAAAAATATTTTAATTATAATTATGTAATAAATTCTTGTCAAAAACTAAATATATACGTTGACAATAAGAATTTCCTTAGTTTTTATTTTCACTTTTTATATTAACTACAGAAAAAAATAAAACGTCATAAAATATACATTTTGTAAGGACTATATTTTTTTTTTATTCGATAATTAATCGAGCTATGGTGTTTAATTAGCGATACCTTCAAATATGAATGATTCATTCTACAGTCCTTCTATAAGATAACCCGTGCTGAGACTACCTGCTGTTAGAATTGTAAATGATACCCTTAAGCCCGCTTCACAATGTGCAAACTTTTGTTTACAAAAATTGTGGTGTCCAATTAAATTTCATGAGTGTACATATTAATGGATAAGAATTGAATCTTGTGAACACCGCAGTATTCTTAGGCATAACTTTAGATGCAAAACTACAATGGAGACTACATATCAAACAGACTTAATTCTGCAACATTTGCTGTAAAAAACATTCCAGATATTGCTGACGAAGATACAGCACGATTAGTTTACTTCAGCAACTTCCATAGCATCATGTCTTACGGCATTGTACTCTGGGGACATGCAGCTGATGAACAAATAGTGTTTGCATTGCAAAAGAGGGCTGTTCGAGCAATCTACAAATTGCCTAGTAGATACTTTTTAAGGGAAAAATTTAAGCAAATTAATATATTAACACTACTATCTCAATATATATTCAATTATTTAATATAACATAAACATATAGAGCAACTTAAAAAGAATAGTGAGATTCATAACTGCCAATAATTCATAAACCATTTAAGTCGGTGTATATGTTTTTATAATAAAATCCCAGTAGAAATACAAAATTTGTCTCTAAACAAATTAAAAATTTTTGTAAAACAAAAACTTGTAAACATGTCTCTTATACAATTATGAACTATTTAAATAATGCATGGAATCAAGCTATTGTAAATAATATGGTCGATCCTTACAGAATACTGTGAAATTGTTTGGAAAATATTCTTTTGGGTACATACGTTTCGGTTACACAGATAATTTCAGCGTTACAATTCAATAGGTTATTAAATATTATGTTACCCCTTATGCTACGCATATTTTGATAATAAATATTTAACGTCATTATGGAAAGTGTCACTTGAGTTGTTAAATTTATTTATTCGTATGGTACATTGGAAAAGAGCAGCACAGAACAGAGAAGAGTGGAGATTACTAAGAGAAGCCTATGTACAAAACTGGATGACTAAAGAAGAAGAAGTTTTGTAAAAAGCCCTTTTTCACACATCTGTATCATAAATAATTATTTTCTAAAATGTAACAGTTTAGTCAAACTGAAATATTTGCCAAATTTAAAACGGTATTAATTTAATCCGGTTTAATGAACTATATCTGCCAGAATTTTAGTCCCTGATTAAGGTTAACTTTTGGTTAATTTCCAAGAAGATAATTATTTCTATAACATAACCAAAATTTAAGTTCAAGTCTGGGATCAATATTATTTAAAGTCTTCATAAATGACATTGTTCAATGTCATCACTTCGGTAAGTTAAGCATGTTTTTTCGGTTTCTGTTGTAAATTAATAGTTTACTCAGTAATTGATGTCTCGATGTTGTTTCCGTAAGTTTACATTTTTCATATGTCATTACCAATGCACATGAACGATTGAAAGGTTATCAAGAAACTAAAATTGCTTTTATGTTTTTCATTCATTCTTGAAATGTTTGTAGGCGCCAATAAAATTTTAGGAATCAATATTTTATTTTGAACTCTCACGTCATAGGTTCGTTTTAGACTCATCGGCACCATTAATAATTACGCGGCAATTTAATTTTGATTATGTACAGATTATGTAAGTTCAGTAATTACAGAATTGAAGCAAATTTGAGGAATGTCTAAGACATCACCATCATGTTTTTATCCGAACTTTGAAAGATCGATATTTGAATTCAAATATTACCCGCAATTTTTTTTGTTATAATTCGGTTGAAAATATGTCGGTCTGCGGCAGTCAGTTATAGCACATTTACAAAATCCCTTAAGGGTCTGCATTTTTTTGTCGAGGGATTTTTTCGTTCGTGCTTTAAATGCGCTTATGTAAGAAAAAAAGTTATTTACATTAGAGTGTGGAAAGTAGGGTTTTACGGCGCGACAGCTTTAGCTTTAGCTAGAGCACAGTAAAATCACTTTACACACGAAATGTGTATAATATTTTTTGGCCGACGATTATCAACAAAAATTTAAAAAATTACAAAATTATTTGTACTGATTTTAAGTAGGCGTGGCTGTTTATAACCATTTTGACATACACCACCTAATATGTGTCAATTCATTTGTTGAACTGAGGTATAGATGGGGGCCAAAAAAGTTCTTTCCGAACTTGATTTGCAAATAACTATTAAAAGCATGGCAACTAAATGCGTAATGTTTGTAAATATTTGTTTTAGCCAAATGTAATAATTTGTCTTTATTTTTTTTGTAAAAACTAATTATTTTGACCTTGTGCTGTGTTGTGTAAGCTTTGATTACGCAATTTTAATAATTTCAAGATGCGTGCTTTTGATTGTAACCTATATTTAAAAACTAATTATCGCGTCCTCGTGCTTTTGGTTTCAATTTTTATTTTAAGCCCGATGGTGACCTTGTGACGCTTGCTTCCCAATTCGCATAGTTTCTGTAATTAACAAAAGCGGACGGATCTCGGGCGCCAGATTTGATGACGAAGTTTACTCTCCGTTTGTTCGTCGGGCAGCTACAGTCGAGGTTAAAAATTCCAGTGTTCTGATCGTCTAACTGGAAGCAGTTCGGAGAAATAAAGAGAATACACTAAAACTCAAAACTTCTTTATTTAGCACGAAACCAGTTGCTATTAGTTTCAGCATTTAATAAAGTAAAGCACCAGCCATGCAACCCAAAAGCAGTCAGCGGATTTGACAGTTACAGGAGTCAGGGGTTCGGTAATGTAAGCAAAACGGCGGTTAATTTAGGGTTGAGGGTGGGTATATAAACAGAACGGCGGTCTGTTAAGGGATGTGACCGAGTCAACATACGAAAATGCGCTATATCGACCCAGGCAACGGTTTGAGTGATGTATTTAAGGCGCGAAAATGCGTCAAGAGATCATAAAGCGGTATTTCTGCATCGTGCGGGTCGGGAGGGAATAGCCAAAGCGGTATCTTTGGAGGTTAAGTTAGAGAAGCGAACTTACTCAGTATTAACCGCAGGACCAAGCCGAACAGGTAACCGGACTCAATTGCCTTTTTAACGAAAGAGCTCACGTTTATATAAGGCACAAATTAAGTGGGGCAACTAGCTTACGAGAGGGGACACTGCACGAAAGTAAAAGCGGGGCAATATCGGAATTTGTACAACGGGTCGCCCGCTATCTTTTGCTTTGGGTTTACCATTAATAATATACAAAATTAATAAACAGTTAAAAACATAACAAAATCGGGCGTATCTTAACAATTAATTATTGAAATTAATTTAGTAACGGTGCGATACTTAGAAATAAAAACGCATCGTTACAACCTAACATTTGTATAGCATTTTTTGTACTAACTAATAATATTAGTATAATATTTGTGTTAATGCACATTCCAATCTATTCTATTCTATGTTACGAGGATATATTGATATCTAGATAGCCTAGACCAGTTCCTTGCATAAACAGAATATTGCGTTACCGTAGCAACAAACAATAACTTATTAGAAGTGTCAGTGTAAAGTTTGACGTCAAAAAAGTAAACCAAAGTCAATAAATTAAATGAAAAAAGATGTCCACCGAAATTGTGAAAATCGAAAAATTGGAGTATCGAGCCATCACCAAGTACCTGCATTTAAAAGGGTTAAGAGGTGAGCAGATTTACGAAGATATGCTTAATACCCTTGGTGATCAATGTCCTTCGTAATCGACCGTCAAAAATTGGAATGCAAGCTTCAAAAGAGTTAAATTTTCCATTGAAGATGATACAAATATTGTATTGTGATGTAAGTGTTATGTATGGTGCCTTAGAAGATCAGTATAAACCTGTATAGTGTGGTGACGAAACCGTGTGCAATAGTGGATTGGCAAAGCATTTACTTCAAGGTTTAGGAAAACCACTAAAACCTAAACATGCCAACAGTTGTTAAGTTAATGGCGTTATAGTAAATTGTAGCCTGTCAAGAGTAACATCAGAAGAAGTTCGAGAAAAGTCATCCTTGCGGATAAATATTTTATAGTTTCTATTCCAGACGTACTTGTATCATTTGATTTTTGCTATCTCTCTTGCTCTCTTGTACAATAGTTTATTCTTTAGAGCAAGATAATCACTAATATACCATCCGTCAGAGACTCCTCCCAGGCGGCTATAAATGTTGGCTGTATATTGGTCCAATGTTTGAATGTTGGCGAAGATAATTTATTTTTAGTCAATATTGGACCAATATCACCAAACAACACAACGCCAATTTTGTATAAAATATATTCAACTGATATTGGCTGAATGTAGAATTACTAACTTAGTTCAATATACACGTTAAATATTGAACCAATGTTGGATTTATATTTAAAACCAATGTAAAAAATTATACGATTTGTTTTATTAGCGCGTACAATGCATCATAGGCTCTAAGAGGTTTTTAATTTTTACGTTTTTAATATATTGTTAAAATTGTTGAATTGATCTTTTATTTTATGTTAAGGCTTCATGGTTACATTTATTATAGGTGTCATGAGCTACTAAAAATAGAAAATAATGAAAGCTGTAACGGTTATTGTTCTAAGTCTCAATCAATAATGGAAAGAATAATGAGGAAGGAAACTAGTTTGTTGTATTCCTTCCAAGAACGAAAAGAAAAAAGGTCATTTAACAAATTAAAATTGTTTGAAGGTGTTAAATGTAAATAGATTTGTTTATGTTTGTGCGCTATTTAGAATTATGATTTAGTGGCAGTATAATCTAAGTTTGCTAACTCTAAAAAATGTGTAATATCAAAGATTATTGGCATAACTTTAGCTACCGCTGGAGATCGAGAGGGTGAGAAGAAGGAAAGACAAAAAGATCCAATAACTTACTAGATTATAAATTAATGTAGACATACAAGGTGTCTGTAAAAGGTCTTTACACAAACCTACCACATATTCCTTAGACCAAAATAAGCCGATTTAAGTAAACTTACCTTAGTCTGAAGTAGCTTAATTTGGGCGCTATGCGGCATGAAGTTAAAAATTTGAAATCGTTTTTTATTATAAAGTTAAAATGGTTTATGCGATTTTAATAAGATTTGGCATAGTTAGTTAATGGTATTGGACAAATGTTTTGAGAAAATTACAAAAATATTTTGATACCGAAAGTGAATGAAATACGCGTAGCTATTGTGAAAATTAACATAACTTTTTTACTGTCTGTTGTAGAGGCTGTGATTTTTTCTATGAATTTTGCATTTTCTACAAAAACGGCACTCAAGAATTGAATACTCTAATGGTTTTGCGAAATTTGTATCTGAATAATCCTCATTTGATTATTTTACACAAAAATCATTTAAAAATTAAGTAACTATAAAATGAACACAAATAATGTCAAAAAAACTGTTCAAAGTGTTCTCCATTTACACGCATACAAAGATTTATACGACGAAGGAAATTAAATTGTACTCTTCGCAAAATTTCTCTATCACCTCTAAGGTCATTTATAGCATGTTGAATACTTTGCCATAGTTCTATTTCATTAGCCACATGAGTTTTGTCAACCACGGATTTATGTCCCCATAAGAAAAAATCAGCTGGTTAAGTTAAGTCTGGAGAACGTGGTGGCCAATTTACAGGAGCGTTATTACCTCTCCCTATCCATTTGTTTGGGTATACTAGATGTAAGTAATTTTGAACATCAACTGAAAAATGTGACGGGCTCCATCGTACATGTACCACATATCTCTCCGAAGTTGTAGAGATAACTCGTCAAACAAATCTGGAAATGTGTTTTGTAAGAACTGCAAGTCGATGGCTCCCGTTAATGTTTGAGGAAGAATAACAGGACCAACAATAAAATCGTCAATTATTCCAATCCACACATTAAGTTTAAATTTGCGTTGAAAATGGTTTATCTTTATGACATACGGGTTTTCAACGGCATAAACGTGTTTGTTATGGGAATTAGTTATCCCTATTCTTGTAAAACAAGCTTCATCCGTAAACAAAATAGTGTTGTTGCGACAAAAACCCAAACGCATTTCAAAATCACGTTCTAAAAGATCTTGAACTGTTACTTTATAATATGGATATAGCAACTGTTCTCTAATTATTGCGTGTACCACATCTTTACGTACTTCTAGTTCCCTGCCTATTTGTCTAGTACTTATTTCTGGATCTTCTTCAACACGTTCTAAAATTTCTTCTTCAACTTTAGGAACCCTTACAAAACCCTGCTTTCCATAATCAGCGGTTGCAGGCGCAAAGCGACTGGTCTCTCGAAGACGTCGCTCAACGGCAGCAAACGTTGGGTGACTTGGTACTCGACGATTTGGAAACTTTTCAGAATACACCCTAACACATTCTCGAGTATTTCCTTCACAATATCCTTCACCTTCACACTATCTAAATATTTTTGATTAGTGTATTGTAACGCCATGATAAATCACCAAAATTAAGCTTTGTAAATTATTATTAGAGCACTTAACAAACTTTTGAACACTAATGATAATTCAGGTATTTTAGATTTGACACTATTATTATTTAGCCATACGAAATTCATATGTTTGTGATAGAAATTATAGGTGACTGGATTACCTTATGCTTTTTGGAACGCACTACCATAGACTTTTTTTTTCGTTTTTCTCGAAAACAAATAAAAATAAATTTTTTTACTAAATTCATAATTTAATCGTATTTGAATACTATATCGAATAATAATTACTTCGTGTCTCTACTACTGATAGTAACAAAATTATGTTAGTTTCCTTAATAGTAATGCGTGTTTTATTCACTTTCAGTATTTGTATATTCTTATAATTTTCTAAAAACATGTGTCCAATAATATTAACTAACCATACCAAATTTTATTAAAATCGCATAAGTCGTTTTAAATTTATAATAGAAAAACAATTCCAAAATTTTAACTTTAAGGCCGCATAGCGCCCAAATTAAGCGACTTTGGACTTTTACCTTAGTCAGACACCCTCTTTAATACTAATATTTATTTTTCTAGACTATATAACACTAATGTGATTTATGATTGAAATAAAATTGGTCCATTACTATTTTACAACTTGGCGTAATACTGAACCAATATATTTGGTAATATAGAACCAATATAATTTCTAATGTTGAGCCAATATAACTATAACTAATATTGGTACGATATTTTACTTGGTTTCATTCATATATTGGTCTAAGATTGAACTGTATATTGAATCAATATACAAAAATATTGCTTTTATAGCTCCAGCTAGAACAACACATATTTTTAAGTAATTAGTGAAACAAATAATTATGGGTTTTTGAGTACCATCTGAAGATTCTGAATGTTGTACACGTTGAACTGCATTAATATCAGCATCAATGAATAGCAAATTTAAAAACTCACCTAACTTTTTTGCAACAGATAGTAGATTTTTATCTTTCTTCCACCGTAGATTACGAATTTCAAGACATGATTCCCTTGAATACTGTTCATTAAATTTTTTGTTGTGATTTTATCAATTCCCTTAGGTTTTTCGGATAGTTTTTTTATATTTCCCTCAACTTTAGACAATTTAGCAGAACAGAAACTAATTGACTTTTTTAAATCTGAAAAATCATTATTTAATGCTGGTATTTCAACTGGTACAAGACGCATTTCATTGATCAGTGTTGCTAAAGTTATAGTCTGGGACGAGACGGTATTTTCTAGCGATGAATCAAGTTCTTCATTGTTTACATTATTACAAATAAACTTATTTAAACCACGGCATAATGGACGTTTCCTAGTACTACCAGATTTTGATAAATCATTGATGTCAGATTTTAAGAAGCTAACGCATTGTCCATGGTGAAACGCTCCACACTCAACACATTGAATACAGGGTGTATTTCTCACAACTGCTTGCTTGGAAGACCCGCATTTAGATGGCATGGTAAACGTATTTGGGATACTGTTAACTATTTGTTTTATTTAAAAAAAATATTTATTATTGAATTGATTGATTGATTGCATATCAGTATGAGTGAATATCTTTTAGAAAACTGGACGTGAACACACAATAATAACAAAGGTTCGCCTTATCAGTAAAACTACGAAAGTAACGATGAAAGGTAAATATTTCCTGCTATAAACGATCAACTAATTGGATTGTTCTTCCTTGAGGAGGGGCACCAAAAAACCATTAAGGCGTTTTTTCAGGCAACGTTTCGTGCAGCCGAATGTGCACTTCTTCAGGCCTCTGTTTATTAAAAAGAAAGGAATACATTTAACGGTAAGTTATATACATAAACATCATATCCTTAATATATTAATCTAAATTATAGGTGATTGACTCGACTACTTACTTAAAACAAATAAATGGTCCGCCACTTGAATAAGTGTAAAAACACATAGATATTAAAACAAACACAAAATAAATTAATAATTAAATGTAAATAAATATCTCTAATAAAACACACACTCTATACGTAGAAACGAACAAACATGAATGACTAGATAACAATATGATAATGGGAATTCCTTGTTCTATTTTATTTTAGTGATTAAATTTCTATAAATATTGCTTAAATTTTGTGTGTCCGTGTTATAATTAATGTTGTTATTGTGTTTGATGATGTATATCATTTCAGCTATTAGACGTTTTTTTACAATACAAAAGTATTAGGATGATATAAAAGCATTTACTACACTAGATTTAACATTCTTCATACACATTGTAGAGTTTTTGTTTGATGCAAGTTACTTCACATGTAATAAAAAAATATACATACAAAAATTTGGAACAGCAATGGGCAATCCTGCTTTCCCTATTTTAGCAAACTTAATAATGCACGATTTGCTTTTATATGTTCGTTACAATTTATTGTTTGAACCTATTTTTATGATAAGTTATGTTGATGATGTAATCACTTGTATCCCTGAAGATGAAATACATAATGCTCTTAATATTTTTAACAAATACAATCTACATTTAAAATTTACGTACGAGATTGAAAAAGATAATTCATTACCCTTTTTAGATGTGAGGTTGATTAAAGATCAAGACACCAACAAATTATTAACTGACTGGTATTTTAAACCCATGGCATCCAATAGGACTATCAATTATTTATCAAATCACCAACAGCACCAAAAAATAAACATAGTTAAATCTATGAAAAACAAAATAACAAAACTAAGTAGTCTTAAATATCTCACTAAAAATCTAACCTCTAAAAAAAATATATTAAAAAATAACAATTATCCTACTAACATTATTAACAGAATCTTATACTATAATTATAACACTAACACACCATCACCAATTAATCCCCCTAATTCTCAATATACCTATACTAAAATTATTAATATACCTAACTTGACTAAACACCCTATCCCATTACTAAAAACTACTAACGTCCACATAGCTACATACAATAACAATACTATTTACAACATTATCTACACACAATTAAAAGACAAGACAAACATTCTTGACAAACACAATGTAGTGTATAAAATAGACTGTCTTGACTGTAATAAATGCTATGTTGGCCAAACTAAACAAAAACACGTAATAGGATTAAAAATCATAAGTACGATTGCAAAAACAAAAACCAGACTCTGCGTTAGCCGTACACCATATTGAGATGGGTCATAATTTTAATTTTGATAATCCTACGATTTTAAATGTAGAAAAGAATTATAAAAAACGTCTAATAGCTGAAATGATATACATCATCAAACACAATAACAACATTAATTATAACACGGACACACAAAATTTAAGCAATATTTATAGAAATTTAATCACTAAAATAAAATAGAAGAAGGAATTCCCATTATCATATTGTTATCTAGTCATTCATGTTTGTTCGTTTCTACGTATAGAGTGTGTGTTTTATTAGAGATATTTATTTACATTTAATTATTAATTTATTTTGTGTTTGTTTTAATATCTATGTGTTTTTTACACTTATTTAAGTGGCGGACCATTTATTTGTTTTAAGTAAGTAGTCGAGTCAATCACCTATAATTTAGATTAATATATTAAGGATATGATGTTTATAAATATAACTTACCGTTAAATGTATTCCTTTCTTTTTAATAAACAGAGGCCTGAAGAAGTGCACATTCGGCTGCACGAAACGTTGCCTGAAAAAACGCCTTAATGGTTTTTTGGTGCCCCTCCTCAAGGAAGAACAATCCAATTTGTTTTACAAAAGTAACCTTTAAACCGGTTTAAACTAATAAATATTTCACTTAGAAGTTTTATTTGTCTAATTAATTGAGCACATTTTTATCAAATATTTTACTACTGTAAAGCGTACTATGTCTCTACCAATGACTATGAGAATTGATTTATAAATCAGCCTGTTGTAATGAAATATTTAAGGAACACTTTAACTAACGTACAACGCACAACGCGATGTAAATACGTATATGTACTTATTTATGTTATATTTAAATATCTTGCATTCTTTACATCTGCTTTATTAAATTTATATTAAATTTAATAAATCCTCCAAATTTCAGTTGTAATGAATGTTTGAAGTAGGGGATACAATTAAAACTGTTACTCTGGTTTCAATTACCCGATGTTTCGTCTAAAATTAAAATAAAAAAAAACGTTTTGTTAAAATTTTAATTTTGAAAAGAAATGTAGATCCATATTGTGGTATTAGTAAATTGATAAAAAAAAAAGATAAAGAGCATAAAGAAGGAGACAACAAGCGTATCTTTTTTCTGCTGCTTACGGTAACAAACAATTAATAACATTGTTACGCCAATGGAGTTTCTAAAATAAATCAAAATAGTCGCAGTGTTTCTAGAGCCCCGTTCGGGAACGTTATCTTTTTTTAAATATAAAAGCATCATCAAGTATTTATGAATCAGTTTGAAGTTATTAGTTGTCATGTTAAGTTGATATAATTTAAATGTGTGGAATATTGTGGAGTTTATACAAATTACAGCAACTGTACGTGTAAAATGAATAATAAGTGTAATTTGGTCCTGGCTTAAAATCTAGTTATAACGTATTATTTACAACTACCATTGATACTCAGCGTTGGCGAGGTTACGCGAGGTTTGTAGTTCCACTCAGAGAAGTCATGTAAGTCAATTTTCGGCTCTGGGGGATGCTCCGTTTGAAGAGTACGTGGAAGGGAGATATCTCGGAAAAGTTGTGGAGGTCAATGAACCGCACATTTCAAATTTTTGTTATTTTAAATAGAACTATAATAAAGCTATTCATTCCTTAGAGTTGAAGCCGCCCTTTATTGGATTCTATAGACTTATTTATTTTTAAATCGCAATGGGTCGTCATTCTACTGCACTTTATTTTTTCACAAGTTGGGGTTTTTCTTTGCTTCTTTCACTACTTTTCTCTATTCTTTTCTGTTATATATCTACAGTTACTTCATTTTCTCATCACAGTTTTGGTCTTCTTCTTAATCTTGCTAACGGTTTTGATTTTGTTATACTTTTAACTACCTATTCTCCACTCATCCGGTTTATGTATCCATACCATCTAATTCGTTTTGTTTTAATTGCTTTTACAATATTCTTCTATTTTAAAATTGTTTTTACTTCGTTGTTTGTTAATCTTCTGTGATGCTCTTCATTTATTTTGTATTCTCCGTATATCATTCTTTCGAATGTTATTAGTTTTTTTTTCATCTCTCTTTGTCAATCACATTTTTCTGCAGCGTATATTATTACAGATCAAATTCCCTATTTGTATAGTTTTAACTTTGTTATTAATTATCATTTTGTAACTATAATATTCTTTATATCCTGTTTGTATGTTTTAGTCTATCTCTTCCCTTCTGTCATTTCTCCTGTGTATTAGCGTGCTAATGTATTTACAACTATCTACTTGTTCTTTTCTGTAGTTCCCGATTTCTATATTTCTTACATTTCCTCTTCTCTCTTTTCTTGTTATTCTTATGTATTTAGTTAGTTTATTTACACTAACCACGTGTTGCACAATCGGTAAACGTGACCCGAATAGGACAGTAATTACATGCGACAAATATTATAAAATAAACTAAACTAACATTACTTACAATAGTTACTAACTTGGTCAAACGATTTTTTGGGTTTTTTTCTAGGTTAGCGTTCAATGACCTCTTGGTAATGTTCCCGGTCAGCTGTTATTGGTGAGGCCTACAAACGATGAATCGTAGCATTTACAAGAATGTTTCAAACATAAAATCCTTTTGATTCTTTCGTAGCACTAATTAAACTGCCGTAGCCTTCTGAGTATTAATTCAATATTTCAATGTTATTGTTAATGTTAAATTGCAAAGCACTAACTTTATTTAAAGGCGTATTCGTGACAAAATTTTTATTTTTGACACTTGTTTTATTTTCTATGTTCTGACGTCACATTAACTTCCTTTTCTAGAATTTTTACACGAAACCGACTCTCTTGGAACGCGGAGGTTTTTAAGAAGAAGGAGGCGTCAGCTTGTGTTTCCTTATATCACCTTTGTTTTTGGTTTTTAATTGCCAAAAAAGTCATTTTAAAAGATAAGAGGGGTAAACGAACGCTCAATTTTATCGACATGTATAGGTACTATCCTTGAAACTCATTTTAACCTTCCTCCTGCCACGTGGGGTACAAATGCACCCCACGTGAATTATTTCTTCTCGCATTTCTGTAATAAATTTTTTTGGCAGGTTTTACTTTAAGACATTGTTAATTCAATCCAGTTGATTATGTTTCTTTTAAAATTTTTACGTTTACTAATTTTAGGTAAATTTTACAGCTCAAAACTGTTTTGGGGTGCACTTGTACTGCACACGGTAGTTGTAGTGTGTCTAAATTTTAAACAGTTGTTTATATATGCAAGTTTTGCGTCATCAAATTCACGTGCGCAAAGCATAAATTTGCAAGTCGAGACTAGTTCAGTTCAGTTGTGTTACTGATGAGAAGCATGTGCTCTCAAAAGAGGGATATGTTGATAAAAGTGCGCGATCCTAACAATCTCACAGATGATGAACTACGACTGTTTTTATACAACGACGACGATGTAAATTTTGGTGAAGAAGCGGAAAATCTGAATGCAATGGAGGAATTTAGTGATGACAAAATTGAAACGGTCACAAAATTGACGACCTTTTGGACATCGAAGAAGAAAATCCCAAGAGCGTAAGTTTTTCTGGAACTAATTTAGTTTATCAGACCAAGGATGGAATAGTATGGAATAAGTTTCCTGTCAAAAAACAATCTCGTAGAACTACAATAAATGTGATAAAACCACCGCTAGGATTAACGCAGTATGGTTCACAATTTACTACGGAAGCAGAAGCATTTATGTTACTTTTTTTCGACGAAATGATCAATATTATAGTTATAAAGACCAACAAGAAAGCTAAACAGTTGACAAATTAGTGGAACGAGAAGAATCTTTTAAAAATTCGGTTATGGAAGACTACAAATTCAATGGAGATTCGTGCATATATAGGATTAGTGATTTCTCTAGGTAAACTAAACGTAGTAAGTTTAGTATTATGCAAGTTAATACATTTTAGGTGCTCTACAAACTTTACACGAACCCTTAGAGATGCTGTGGGGTACATATACAGCATATGTTTGTCCAACAGCACCAGGAGTAATGTCTCGCACACGATTTTAAACTTTAACAGCTTTTATTCGATTTGACGACTTTACAACAAAGGATGAAAGAAAGAAAAATGACAAACTCGTCCCAATCAGATCCATATTTAAATTGTTTGTGAAGTGCTGTAAAAGAGCTTATAATCCTGGAGCTCATCTAACTGTTGATGAACAATTAGTTAGGTTTCGAGGTCGTTGTTCGTTTAAGGTTTACATGAAAAGTAAACCTGATAAATATGGAATTGAAATTTGGGCCCTTACAGACGCTGCTAACGGTTATACTGCCAATATGCAGGTCTATTTAGGAAAAACTAGAAACAAACCTGAGAAAAATCAAGGCGAAAGAGTTGTCCTTGATCTAGTAGAACACATACAGCCTGGTCATGGGATAACAACAGATAATTTTTTACAAGCCTATCACTGGCTCAGAAACTTCTAGAAAAAAAATGAAGCTTTTGTGGTACCCTTAGATCAAATAAAGCTTATATTCCAAACGAATTTCTTCCAAAACCGTATAAACCAATACATTGTGATGATTCGGTATCTGGAGAAAAGTCAAAGAACAAACCCGATATTATCTTACATTATAACAATACGAAAAGAGTCGAAAGGTATGTTACTGGCACAAGGTTGTCTGCATTCGTCAAACAGTGCATAGAACATGTAGTTCCAAACGGCCAGCAATCCAAGCGAAATGAAACGCCCAGTACATCCACTAGTGGTAGGTGTCATTTATGTAGCAGAACAAGAGACCGAAAATCAAGGCAATTGTGCAATCAATGTAAAAAGTTTATATGTACCAAACATTCAGAAAAACAAATATTTTGTAAGAGTTGCAAATAAACATTAATATTTTTTACCATAATCTGCTTGGATTTAACGTTTAAACATTTTCAGTGTCATTTAAAAGAGTTCTATACTAGTTTCGTTCTGATAGTATGCAAAGAAGACGTGGGGTACGTTTGTACCCCATGCGGTAGTTTAAAGACAAAAAATAACGCGGTAGGAGGAAGGTTAATCGGGTAGGATCCTGTAAGTTTTTGATTAAATTGTTGCGCCGCATAAATATTTCGTTTCTAATTCCAAATCTTAATTAATTAGCGTTTAATTGATTTTTTTCTTTTTAGTTAACTCTCGCGGAATGTTTTCAACCTGTTTTTAAGGTCTTTTATGCCTTCACACACATCACAAAGTCCTGACGTTGACATAATAATTAATTTGAAATTTTCTATTCTTAATCTATTTTTCTTTAAGTTTTAGTGCCGGATTCGGGTATTGTATTTAATGGACTACAAGAAAGTGTTATTTACAATGGAAGAAGGATAATAAACTCTATTTACGCGATTTAAAATTCTATCTGATCCACTTGCGATGGGCTAATTATTTACAAATATGGGTGAGTTTAGAAAAAACTAACATCGTGGATTGATTCTAAAGCGTAGGATAAAGATAAATTCGCAATAATTTTTGAAAACAAATTACTAATTGATTAATATTTTTTCCACGACTACTTAGAAAACGGACGTTTCTTCTCGACAAATAGTGAGAAAAATTCGTTTTTCCTTACTAGCGAGGAAAATAATGCCGTGTTACAAATATGCCTCTTTAAAAAAATTCAGAATGTGTTATTAGAACTAAATGCGCCTAGTACTTAGTTAAACAATTTAATTTAGTATTTAATCAGGTTTGTTTAATTTAATATCTTATATTTCGACTCTTAAAAATTGCTACCCAACATTTATTGGTTAGAATTACGCGGCTGCGCTATGACAGATTAAGACCACACAGAATACTGTAGTGAGACTATTGGGACCTACCTGTTATCAATTTTTGCTTTTTCATACAAAAGTGTGACGAAATTCTGTAACGATAAGTTACGTTTACAATAAATAGTACTTCTTTCATTAGGTTTTTTTGGAAAATGTCGTGGAAAAAATGTTGTGTCTAACACATGAGGAAAACCATTTTCCACTGTCACTCGAGCTCGAGTGGGAAAAAGAATCGCTTTCCTCACTTGTTGGACAAATAACTATAGATATTGTTTAGTTACTATAGCATTTCATATTTGAAGTTGCAATTGAGTTAAATTCATAAAATTTCCCAAAATTGTAGTTATAGATAATTATCATTGTATTGTTTCCTTCAGGTGGAGGGGAGAAGTATTAGTTTCAATTTGCCGAGTGCTTCGTCCGACCTTAATGTTAGATGTATAGTATGTCTATGTATAGACGCTGTAGTTTTGTTGCATTTCTTTTACTTTTTTACTTAATCATATAATTCCTATACCCCCAATTAAATTATAATTATTGTAATATTTTTTGAATTTTGTATAAATGTTAATTGATTAAAAATAAACATAGTTAAAATGTAGAAAACAAATTAAAAAACCAATAAAAGAAAATGAAGAGATAACTTTGGTGGTTTACAATCAATAAAAATAATGTAACAAAATCCTGATAAACTTCACAATAACTTCTAAAACTTACCAAAAAATTTTACATCTTTTTCTGTATCATGTTCACAATACAAACCTCACGTCCAATTTAACTTGTTCAAAATCCGTTATTGTAGTTTGTGATTGACCAACAAAAGTATTGCTCAAAAACTTAACAATAACTGACTATTTATTTGATAAGTTTATTTTGTAATGTAATTTTAAGTACTGTAAACTTTTATTACGTTTCCTTTCGAAATTTAAATAAAATCTGAGATTTTCGCTCGGCTAATTTATGTATCCAATTTCATTTGTATGTTAATCGCATTATAAGATAAAATTAAATGAAGAATTGCGCCTTCTTACCCAAAAACGTATGAATGTGTGTTTGTTATCTGAGTTTCACAGGCTACGAAGGCAATGACGTGCATTACAAATTTGCATATTAGATTGTTACGGCTTCATTAAGTTATATTTTATAATTGTTCAAAACAACTTCATTACATACATTTCAACCCTTCTACATTTTAAGTTGTACTTGAATGCAAACATCCTACTTCAGAGTGGCATTTCATTAAAGAAAAGTTAAATTCAGATTTTGATGAATAAATAATTTATTAAATTATTTCGTATTACTGCAGTTGTTACGTCTTGGGTAGAATTGCGTTTTTTTTTCACAAAAAGGAGAAACAAATTTCATGGTAATTCAAATTCTTGAATTATAAAACGTATTAAACCGTATGTTAAAATTTTATACTTTAGACTTGAAAGATTGGTAAATACATATATATATATATATATATATATATATATATATATGTATGTATTGCAAATGTTAAATTTAATTAAAATGATTAAATTTATACGTCGGTTTGAATATTAGGTAACAGTTTCTGATTTATACCGTTTCAGTTAGCTAACTTGAAATTAATTGAACCTAAATTGAAATAATAAAATTATATTATAGAGATCGTTACTAATAATTTTTGTATTTTACAAGTGTAGTTTTTTGAGGTACATTATACCATTGTTTTCGGTGACAGAAATCAAATTTCACTCAAGAGAGAGAGATAAAGCTGCCAATCTTACTCACAATTGAAAAAATTTGACAGCTGTCAGTCGTTTTTAAAAATTGTAATTTTTTTTTAAATATTTGTTAAAGGATTTAATTCAAAATTATTAACGTTTTGCGTTTTATTTATTTAAACATGAAATCGTTGTACAACAAAATTATATAAGGATGTAATATAAAAAAATAATTAATTAATTGCGAACACATCAGTACACAGAAAACAAAAAATGAAAACAATTAAAAAACATTCAAATGTAGCTGATACTTAATTAACTTATTAACCAATTTAGTTAATAGCTAACATGTATTAGTTTAAAGATTAAATAAAAGAAAAATTAATTAGAAACTGTGACAAACCGACAAAGTATTTTTTCAAATTTGTATTGATTTGGATGAAATATGTCAATTTCTGAGAAGCACTGTAAGTTATTCTCATGTCTCATAGCTCTAGACATTAGACACATTATGTACTATAAAACGGTATTCGAAATAATTGATTATTTATTTTCTTTATGGTGTAAGAAAAAACTATATTCTAACTTTTCATTTAAATCAGAACATATGACAAACAATTAATTAATTTGTATAAAAATGGAATATCAAAATTACATCGTCTTTTTAACAGTGTGTCCATATTTAAGAGTAACGAGTGACTAACGTAGTCACTACTAACAAACCTAATACCAAGCGTATATGAAATATGCCTAACAAATTTACGTTGTATACAGGGTGATTTAGCTAACACGTTTATTAGAAGTTTATGGACTTTCCGTTGAAATATTCGTTTAAAAATTTGGAATAGGGGATTGCTCAAAAAGTTCTATTTAATTAAAATATTTCAGCTCTTCTAGCACTTCCGGTTACACCGGAAGTGGCTACCAACTTTCTTATTTTAAATGGAATGATATATTTTTTTTGTATATTTGGATTTTACGCTAAAATCTGAGTTACTTTTATGTAGCACAACCTATATGAAAAATCAATAGTTTTGAGATATTCTCATTTTTTGAGAAAAATTGGTTTTGTAGTATTGTTTTCAAACGCTTGTCAATGATTGAAAAAGAAAGTTATAGTAACAAAATTTGGGCTATACTTAGGAGGACTGTTAAGTTTTTAAATGATGTGTAATTTGACATCTCATTATTTACAGGGTGTTCAAAATGTTTGGCTAAATCTGACTAACTTCAACTGCCCAAAAGTCAATTTTTTTAAATGGAACACCTTGTATCTTGTTGCTTTATGTGATGGAGAATTAAGTGGTCTTTCAATCTTTATAAGGGTTCCCTATACCTATCTGTTACCATTTTCCTGCTATCGATGTATTTACATTCGACACACAATATTTCTCTATTTTATTAAATAATTTCTGACTAGTGGCCTGTGGAAATTAAAACAATGTGCCTTATTTATCAAACTTGTAAACGTCGACGTGACACATTATACACGATATGGAAATCCACCAAGAATATTCGAATGAAGACATACTAAATTTATTTTTTATTCATGGAGAATGTTACAAAATTATTGAAAGAACTTGCCGTTTATTTAACGAGAGATATCCACACTTGCGCCCCCAAATAAAATTTAATTTTAGGAGAAAAGAAAAATTTTTAAACAATGCAAGCTTTTTCTATTATAGAACTACAAGTTTTCCGCCCAGGTGACGAAATACATCGTGTAGCATTTTGTGAAAGCATTTTAATGAAAACTCAGGAAGACCCAAATTTTTTGAAAAAAATTATTTGGCCGATGAGTCAAAATTTAGTAGAGAAGGAATCATTAATAGGTAAAATTGGCATTATTGGGCAGGACAAAATCCTCGGATGGTGCGCGAAGGTAACTTTCAAGACACATTTAGTTTTAATGTTTTTTGTTTAATTATGGATAATTGTGTTTGTTTTGAAGTGTTTGACTAAAATTTAAATTCTCGCAAATATTTAGAAATGCTTAGAGGAGTGGTTTCAAATTTTTTGGAAAATTTACTCCTAAATCTTCTAAATTCATGTTGGTACCAAATGGATGGTGCTCCAGCCCATTCAACTCATGAGGTTTATCAAGAATTATTTCATATGTTTGAAGAACGTTGGTTTGGACCCAATGGTCCATCTCTATGGCCTCTCAAATCACCTGACCTAACACCCCTGGATTTTTTTTATGGGGTTATATCAAGACTAAAGTCTATTCAAAACCAGTTCATAACAGAGATTACTTATTACATCGGGTTCGAACTGCCTTCGCTAAAGTAAATGTGCAAATAGTTCAAAAATCCACAATAGCTGAAGTTAACAGAAAAGTTTTATTGTGCTTAGAAAACCACGGACGGCATATCAAACAATTGCTAAATTAACAATTAAATTAATTTGCTTCTATTTTTTGCAATGTAATTTTATTTAGAGGTCATAAATGTAGATATCTCTCGTTAAGCAAACGGCAAGTTCTTTCAATAATCTTGTAACATTCTCCATGAATAAAAAATAAATTTAGTATGTTTTCATTCAAATATTCTTGGTAGATTTCCATATCGTGTATAATGTGTCACGTCGACGTTTACAAGTTTGATAAATAAGGCACATTGTTTTAATTTCCACAGGCCACTAGTCAGAAATTATTTAATAAAATAGAGAAATATTGTGTGTCAAATGTAAATACATCGATAGCAGGAAAATGGTAACAGATAGGTATAGGAATTATGAAGATTGAAAGACTATTTAATTCTACATCACATAGAACAACAAGATACAGGGTGTTTCATTTAAAAAAATTGACTTTTGGGCAGTTGAAGTTAGTCAGATTTAGCCAAACATTTTCAACACCCTGTAAATAATGAAATGTCAAATTCCACATCATTTAAAAACTTAGCAGTCCTCCTAAATATAACCCAAATTTTGTTACTATAACTTTCTTTTTCAATCATTGACAAGCGTTTGAAAACAATACTACAACGCCAATTTTTCTCAAAAAATAAGAATATCTCAAAAATTATTGATTTTTCATATAGGTTGTGCTACATAAAAGTAACTGAGATTTTAGCGTAGAATCCAAATATACAAAAAAATATATCATTCCATTTAAAATAAAAAAGTTGGTAACCGCTTTCGGTGTAACCGGAAGTGCTATAAGAGCTGAAATATAATGTTAATTAAATAGAACTTTTTGAGCAATCCCCTATTCCAAATTTTTAAACAAATATTTCAACGGGAAGTCCATAAACTTCTAATGAACGTGTTAGCTGAATCACCCGGTATGTTGAAGGGAGTTAACATGACATTTACGATAAGAAGACCATATAATAGAACCGTATTCCAAAATTGACTTAACTAAGGAACAATAAAGAAGTTTCATGTTATTAACTGAAAGATCCTTAGCAACCCTCAATATAAAATCCGGCATTTTAAATTCTCGATTTTTAATACATATAAGAAATGTGGGTAGACAAGATTAAATTAGAAAAAAAATTATTAAGTATTTAATTTTATAGAATCTATTCAATGCAACAATACCAATTGAGTAATTTACGACTATTGGAGTTTTAGATTTTGTAAATGAAATACAATTACATTTAGTGGGACTTAATATTAAATCATTCCATTTACATCATTTCGTTAACTTATTGATATCGTCTTGGATTTTCAAAGTATCACCTTGATTAGTTACTTCAGCACAAAGTTTCAAATCATCAGCGTAGAGTAAACACTTACAGTTAGATATAACGTCACAAACATCAACAATAAATAATAAAAATAACAATGGACCTATGTGGAAACCTTGCGGTACTCCTGAAAGAATCAGAATAGATTTATACAAAACACTATATATATTTACTGCACTACACGTTCAGATAAGAAACTCATAATAAATTTTACTACTTCTAGATTTAAAACGATTCTAATAAGGTTTTGTTATAAAATTATATAGTTAACGTTATGAAAAGCCTTTGAAAAGTCTGTCTAGATTGCATCAATTTGAGAATTCCTTTTCAACGCTCTAGTTAAATTGTCGTGGAATAGCAATACATTTGTTATTGTTGACTTGCCAGTGACGGATAAAACTATGTTGTTCAGTAACCCTAATAATACCCTTGCAACACCACATTAATTAAAGTGTTAATAGTTTATCATAATTTCGGAGTGCAAGACAATAAAGATATAAGTGAAATGTGTGTCTAACAACATCTCGTGTAATCAGAGACACGTATGAATAATAACAAACTAAGCAATACCAACAGATAACTATAATGACGGTTGAACGTTTTAAATGCAAATCGTTATCTAAACGATTACTTAGAATGCAATAAACATTCGAAGTGTTCTTTCGTGCGTGTATGCTACTTTAGAGAAATACTTGGCTTTACCAACTCGAGTGTTTATTGCATTCTAAGTTATCGCTTAGATAACAATTTGCATTTAAGATATTCAACCGTTGTTACAGTTATCTGTTAGCATTGCTTAGTTAATAAACATATACCTCTCGAGACTTATAAATTAGATACAGAAAACTGAATTTCTATTTATTTGGAAAAGTACATTGTACTATAGATCTTTCGAATATAAGTGCCAAATGATCAGAAATGTTACAAACGCAATTCTTTACACATAAGACTGGAATAAAGTCCGGACCACACGAAGCTGAACTGTTTAAAAAAATAATTTCATTAAAAATGTCGAAGCATTTACCTAAAAACAAAAAATCGGATCAATTTAAGTATAAGTCACAGAGTTAGGTTAAAAAGATACATTAATATTATAATTGTACACCGAGAAAAAATATTTAGCAAACAAATTCTTCTAAATCACATTCAGCGTTTCTATTTTATTGCAAGGCAAGATGGTTATCACTTAAAAAATTTTTGGAACGTGTTTATGAATTAAGAGAAGAAATTGCCGTTTTTCTATAAGAGGAAAACCAACCGGAGGCCCAAAAGTCTTGAGATCATTTATTTGTGATAAAGTTGAGCTATTTGGTCGACATATTCGAGAAATTCAACACATTGAATCTTCAGCTCCCAGGAGCAAATACCCATATATTGAGCACAAGTGACAAAATTAATGCTTTTTGTAGAAAACTAGAGCTCTGGAGCAAAATCTTATAGCAAAAAAAAACTAGAAATATTTGCAAATGTAGACCAATGTGTTAAAACTTATAATGCTGAAGATCAACTTATAATGCTTACAAAAAATTTAAAAAAATATTTTTTTAGTGACGACAAGTTGGTGGCGATTTAAGAGTAGATTAGGGACCCATTTCACAACACTCCCAAAGGTCTTTCAATTACTAAAGAAGAAATGTTCATAGACTTTACGACTAGTGGTGAAATCAAAAGACAATTTAGTAATAAATCATTTTTGGAATTTTAGGCAGGGATACAAGCAGAGTTTTCTACACTGAAGACAATTGCATTTAATTTAATTAAAACGTAAAATAATAGAAAAATGGATTTCCTTATAAGCCCAAGTTTCGACTCCTGCGAGACATAGATAATGATTTTCTGACAACCCTACTATTTTTTTAATTTTTACTTAAAAATCAATGAGAAAAATTAACATTAAGTAAACGATAAATACTGAAAACTCTTGGAGAATTGTCAAATGAATGTACTCGCGGGCGAATTTTTCTGAGCGCAACAAGCCAGACTTCGAAGCCGATTAATATTAATAGATAAATAATATTTTGTTAAATTGAATTTTTTTGTACATGACGTGCATTTTAAACAGTTTTAGAAACAGAAAAAACTACAAATAGCTATTTATGTAACACGAAATAAAATTAATGAACCGCCTACTAGAAATCTGAAATTGTCCCGAGTGATAGAACAGCCTTAATATCTTTTCTTATTTTTTCGTATTCTCGCGCCTTTCTTTATCTGCTATTGCGCCCTCTAGTGTTAAACGACGATAGCATAGCTTGAGATACCTTAGTCATTTCATTTTTAAACTCAACTAAAACTGATTACAAAGATTTATTAATTGTAGATTCAATTAAGTTAACCATATTGGGATTCTTCGATAAACATTTATCCTCCGATAATCCATCACAATACCAACAATCTCTATTAGATTTTTGGCTTCATCAAGAGTAAAGGAGATAGCCGGTTCTGGGACATCACTTCCTCACCTCTGACGTCACAGCTCATAATATATCTTTCCCTCTTTAACCCATTTTTTTTTTTTTTTCCTTTCTTTCCTTTTAAATTATTAAAAAAAAAAAAAAATTAAAAAAAAAAAAAAAAAATACCACCAGTTTTTATTAAGAAAAAAATAAAAAAAAAAGAATTTTTTGTTGTGGGAGAAAGAAAAATTTTGTTTTGGGAAAATAAAAAAAAAAAAAAAGATGTTTTAATTTTGGGTTTTGGTTTTAAAAAAGAAAGAATAGAAGAAGAAGATAACTTGAGAGTTGGATAAAAATTAAAAAAAAAAAAAAGGTTAAAGTGGAGGGGGGGGGTGAGGGAAAAAAAAAAAAAAAAGAAAAAAAAGAGGGTAGTTTTGATGGAGGTTAAGGTAAAAAAAAAAAAAAAAAAAAAAAAGAAGAAGAAAAAAAAATTTTTGCTTTTTTGGGATGAAATGGGATTGTTTATGTTTGATTTTTAGTTTATAAACAAAAAAAAGAAATAAATCTTTTTTAAGAAAAAAAAAAAAAAAAAAAATTTTAAAAAAAAATATAATAAAATGAAGTGCTGATGTGGTAAAAAAAAAAAAAAAAAACCTGTTTTTTTTTTTTTTTAAAAAAAAATTATTTAAAAAAAAATTTTTTTTAAAAAGGAAATTGAAAAAATTTTTTTTAAAATGTGTAAGTTTTTTTTTAAAAAAAAAAAAATTTGTTAATAGAGGTACAGGTCTGTTCATAGAGATAGGTGTTTTTTAAAAGAAACAGGTGTTTTTTTAAAAAAATTTTTGTTTTTTTAATTAAAAATGTGTTTTTAAAAATAAAAAAATGTTTTTTTACAGGTTGTTCAATTAGGAAATTAAACAGATTTCACAGCGTAATTTAAATGTAATTTCACAATATAATTTAGTTCATTACAAACGAAGGTAAACATATTGACACACATTTCATAATATAAATACAATGACAAAAATACTTAATAAGGAATAAAACTAGAACTATTACAAGTCAGCATAAATGTAAAATAGAAATAATAATATTACCAGTAATTCTAAACCACTGTATGTAAATAGATTAGTATTATTTATAATTTAAGCAATAATTGATTTAGAAGCACTGGACAAATTGATTGTAAATAAATTTATAAATAGAGTTAGAAGACTGAGTAAAGGTAGTACTGCATTAATTGTTTTTACTCAAAACTCCCTAACGCGTGGACATGGTCCTTCGAGCTTAACAACCGGGTACTTCGAGTATGTAGAACCGCGTAGATAACAACAAATTAACAAGTGATAAGGTGAAAACGAACCTAGAGTTCATTAATTCAATCAAATTAAAATCAATTACAATTAATTCGTCGATAAAACATCGCGAATTTATAAAAAAAAAAAAAAAAAATCAATTAATTATAGTGTTCGATTGTGGATGCATCGATCATGATGGAAAGAATTAATCAAATCAGCAAAGCCCAAGAAAACGTAGGGCAAGAAATTAAAAGAATTTATAATAATATGAAAAAGGATTCCTCGAGCAGAAAAACAGAAGATTATTTCCAAGAAAGGAGTTCAACAATTCAATCGCTGTGGGAAGAAGCAAGAAAAATAACGAAGAACTAAACAAGCTTAAAATGAAGAAACAGAGCAAGCAAGTTACTTTAAAAATAAATATTTTAACCAGATCACAGCAGTGTATAATGAGGCTGTGCAATATATAAACAAATTTAATGAAGGAGAAACAAGTGCAAAACCTTCCATATCAAATAACGAAAGCGTTGAAGAAATGCAAATCAGATCTCGTCAAATACGAGAACAAGAAATAAGAATTGAAGAGTTTATTAACTCAATAAATAAAGCCACGGTAGAATTGGAAAAAGGAAAACCAATCGAAAATTATCAGTGGTGGATAAAAGACATTGAGAAGCAATGGGAAATTATTTCTCAATTAAATATTAGCATAAAAATAATGGAAACTGAGTTCAATCATCCGTATTTCATTGAACAAAAGTTTGAAAAAGCACGCAAGGGATATGGCGAAATATCAGAAGCATTAAGTGCAACAACAATGAATAAATCAACAAGTTCGTCTAGGGTAAAGCTGCCAGAAATACAAATTCCAGTTTTTCATGGAAAATATGAGGAGTGGACGACTTTTCAAGACATTTTCAAAAGGTGATACACAACAATGCAGGTCTTACGAAGACTGAAAAATGCAGTATCTCAAAACCTACGTGAAAGGGGAGGCAAGTAAAAGTATAAATCATTTTCAAATAAATGAAATCAACTACGATTCAGCATGGGAAGAATTAGCAAATATGTATGACAATAAACGTTTAACGCTGAAAAATTAGTAGAAAAAATCATGGAATTTCCTATTATTAATAGTGAATGTTCTAAAAATTAAGAGAACTTTACAATACAACGAAAGAATGTATGGAAGCAATAAGAGTGATGGGAATCGATGTTTCATCGTGGGATCCAATCATAATGTACAACATTTACAAAAAGTGGGATGCAAGAACGAATGAATTATATGAAGCGTCTATCAAAGAGCCACTGGAGATTCAAAATCTACAAGAAATGCTGACGTTCATCCGCACCAGATTCCAAGCGCTGGAGGCTGGAGGAGAAAAAAGAAGTGAAGAGAAGAAAAGAAATTTGCCGCAAGTAGCAGCTCATATTAAAGAAGGTAAGCGTAGTTCTTACTGTTATTATTGTAATTTCACAAATCACGCGATCCATCAATGTAATAAATTTGTGGCATTGTCAGTCACAGATAGGTTAAGATTTATAAAAGAATTAAGATTATGTCATGTGTGTATGCGGCATGACAGTTTTATAACATGTAGAGCTAGATTTGGTTGCAGCATTTGTAACCGCAATCATAACACGCTTTTGCATCAAGAATATAACGAAAGAAGAGCAACTTGGATGACCAAGAAAAATGAGATCAAAACTAATGAAAAACTCACCGAAAAGGTAAATAAAAGTAAAGAAGTTACGAGTCACGTAATTCAACACAACACAACGGTTTTATTAGCAACAGCAATGATTAAAGTGAAAAATTGGGAAAATGGAACGGAGTATCTGCGGGCATTAATTGATTCAGGATCACAAGGATCATTCATAACCGAAGAGGCAGCAGCAGTATTAAATCTCCCGAGAGAAAAATCAGAGCAGAAATAAACGGAATTGGTGCAGAAAAACAAGCATCAAATCAAACAGTAAAATACGCGTAGTATGCAAACCAAGGTATTCCAGTAATTATACATTAACAACAGAATTGATGATTCTGCCAAAATTAACAAAATCGCTACCAGAAAAAGTATTGAAGCAAAATTAGAACAATGGGACAATTGTATATTAGCCGATCCAACATTCTACACAGCCGGACCAATAGATATATTATTGGGTGCAACGGATTATAAAGAAATAATTTTACAAGGTATTAAGAAAACGGATGATGGATTGTTAGGACAAAACACTGAGTTTGGTTGGATAATTCAAGGAAATAGTCCAACTCAACCAGAGAAGAACATTAATATAATCAGTATGATTACGCGGGCAGAAGAAATTGAATTATCAAAATATTGGGAAATGGAGGACATAAATGAACCCGTACGATTAAATAATGAAGAAGAATTTTGCGAAGAATTTTATGCAAATACAGTGAAACGACAACATAACGGAGCGTATGAAGTACGCATTCCTTTCAAAGAAAATAAACAACTCGGCGAATCAAGGTCACGAGCAACAGCAAGGCTAATACAAGTTGAAAAACGCTTAGATAAGGATAAAAATTTAACTGAAGGATACAAGAGTTTTATGAATGAATATTTGAATTTAGGTCATATGGTACTAGTACCTAAATCAGAAGAACAAAAGGGGTTATATTATCTTCCACATCATGTTGTAATCAAAGAGGATAGCACGACAAGTAAACAAAGAGTAGTTTATGACGCATCGTGCAAAACAACTAATGGGAAGAGCCTAAATGATATAATGTATGTCGGTCCGCGGCTACAGCAAGAATTAGCAGATATTTTAATGAGATGGAGAACTCACAAAATAGGGTTCACGGCTGACATCGAAAAGATGTTCAGACAAATAAAAATTCATGAGGATGATCAAGATTATCAAAGAATTCTGTATAGGTTCAATCACAAAGATCCTATTCAAGAATTTAAATTAACAACTGTTACGTATGGAATGGCGGTGTCACCATACCTAGCAGTAAAAACAATGCAGAAACTGGCAAAAGACGAAGAATTAAGATTCCCAGAAGCGTCAAGAATAACAATGAATGATTTTTATGTAGACGATTTAATAAGTGGGGCTGACTCAGAAGAGGAAGCAATAAACCTGCAAGAGCAATTAATAGAAATGTTTAAAAGCGGTGGATGCAATTTAAGGAAGTGGTTCTGTAATTCGAAAAATTTTATGAACAATTTATCTTCAGAATTACAAGATGACGCCATTAAAGAAATAAAAGAAGGTGAATTCAAAAATCTTTAGGCATAAATTGGTCGCCTCAAGATGATTCAATTAAGTTCAAAGTTCACGTCAAAAATGATCCTCCTAGAACAAAAAGAACAATTCTAAAGGAAGTTGCCAAATTATTTGATCCATTAGGCTGGTTAGCACCAGTCACAATAAGAGCCAAAATTTTTATACAAACATTGTGGATTAAAAAACTGGGTTGGGACGAACCGATTCCAAACGAAATACAAGAAAGTTGGAGTAAATATTATATGCAACTGGCAGACATAGAAACTATAACAATCAAAAGGTGGACTGGACAAACTAAAGATTCAGAAATTGAGATACATGGCTTTTGTGATGCGGCAGAAAAGGCATACGGGGCGGTAGTATATCTAAAAGTAGTATCAAATGGTGAAATAACGTTAATAACAGCAAAATCAAAAGTAGCGCCAATCAAGACAAAAACTACACTAGCAAGATTAGAGTTATGTGCTGCTCATCTTTTAGCAAAATTATTGAACAGAGTAAAAAAGGCGTTACAATTAAAAATCCTCGTATTTATGCTTGGAGTGATTCAACAATCACTTTATCTTGGATCAAAGGAGATACGTCGAAGTGGAAAACATTCGTGGCGAATCGAGTATCAGAAATAAATCAGTATATAGCTAAGGACGCTTGGCATCATGTGGTATCAGCACAGAACCCAGCTGATTACATTTCAAGAGGAGTAGAGGCAATCAAACTTAAAAAATTAGTTCAATGGTGGAACGGACCTGAGTGGTTAAAACAAACACATTATCCAATTAATGAAATCCAAATAAAGCCAGTGGTAGAAGAAACAAAAGAGAAAAACAATTATGTCTACATGTTAACATAAAAATAGTAACATAGACATAATTAAAACATTTTCAACGAAAACAAAACTAGTACGAGTAATTACTCAGTGCATGAGATTTGCACAAAATTGTAGAAATCTGAAAAATAAAAGAACTGGTTCACTCACAGTTAAAGAATTGCAATTAGCACTAAATAAGATCACAATAATCGACCAAAATCATGAATATCAGTCGGAAATTACGGCCCTCTCGAACGGGGATTCCCTAGATAATAAAAGTAAGTTAAAAATACTACATCCATTCATAGATGGCGAAGGCATTCTCAGAGTCGGCGGAAGATTACAACATTCGTTACTAACTTATGATGAGAAACATCCAATAATTTTGTCAGCAAAAGTCACTTATCCAAGCTCATCATCCAAGAAGCACATAAAATTACCTTACATGGAGGAAATCAACAAACACTGGCATACGTGCGCAGGAAGTATTGGATTATAAATGGAAAAAGAGAAGTAAAGAATAATATAAATAAATGTATTGTTTGCGTACGATATAAAGCGCAAACAGCTCAACAATTAATGGGGCAATTACCAACACCAAGAGTAAGGCCAGCAGCACCCTTTGAAAACACTGGAGTGGACTACGCTGGGCCAATACAAATCCGAGTTTCTAAGGGCAGAGGCAACAAATCCTATAAAGGATACATTGCAATTTTTGTATGTTTAGCTACAAAAGGTATTCACCTTGAAATAGTTAGCGATATGACAACGGAAGCATTTCTAGCGGCCATGCAAAGATTCATGAGTCGTAGAGGCAGATGTACCAATATATATAGTGACAATGGGTCAAATTTCATAGGAGCCAGTAAAATAATAGAGGAAGAAGTAGGGAACATAATAAAAATTCAACAATTTCAGATGAACTTGCTACGAAAGGCACGCAATGGCATTTCATACCCCTTCATCTCCTCATTTTGGTGGACTGTGGGAAGCCGGTGTGAAGTCAACAAAATATCATCTTAAAAGAATAATAGGAGATGCAACATTGACCTACGAGGAATTATCAACGTTAACACATCAAATAGAAGCATGCCTTAATTCAAGACCTTTATGTCCTCTTTCGGAAGACATACAAGACACATCTGTAATAACACCGAGTCATTTTCTAATAGGACAAGCACTATTAACACCAGCCGATAAAGTACAAGAAAACATTGAGAAAAAATTAACAGGAAGATGGAAACTCGTGCAAAAATGAAAAACAATTTTGGAAGGCATGGTCTTCTGAATACATTCATAATCTTCAACAACGTTATAAATGGCAAACAAAAAAGAAAATCTTAAAATAGGGGACGTAATCTTAATTAAAGAACAAGTATTAAATGCAGCCCAATGGCCGATAGCCAGAATAATTGAAGTGCATCCAGATGAAGACGGAGCCGTTAGAGTAGTCACAGTAAAAAGAAGTGATAATCAAGTCTTCAAAAGGCCAATACATAAATTAATTCTGTTACCAATAAATGGAAATGATGAAGAAGCACAAAGTAATAAAAAGTTGCAACAGTTGCAAGTTGCAATTTAATAAGAGTACAGGCCAAGAAAAACCTACCTCAACCACAAGGTCGGCGGAAGCAAAACATTTAAGTTGGAAAATGATGATTATGATATTTTTATACATACTTAGCATTGGTAAAGCAAATATAATTACAAACTATGTTATTGAAAATCCGCAACCTGGAATGTATATTGAACAAATAGGTCATGCAAGGATTGAGAAAGGGATGTTTAGAATCGAGATAAAATTCCCAAAAATAAAATTGAAAACGATACCCAATCAGTAAATGAAACAATAAATAAAATAAAAGCAATGTGCTTACAAATGCAAGATTTAGCAAGCACAATAGAATGTCAGTCACTAATGTATCATTTGGAAGAAAAAGAACGAATTATCAATTGGTTAAAAAGGGTATAGAAAAATCAAAGGTAAAAAGACAGAAGAGAGGTGTACTTGGCGATTTTTTAACATCAATATTTGGGGTAAACGATGAGGTATACAAAGACATTGAAGTCCTAGATAAGAATCAAAAGGAAATTATACAAACCACGAAACATCAAACTAAACTTATGTTGCAAATTTTATCAAAATTTAACGATACGGAACAAAGAATAAATAGTAAATTAAATCATTTTAAAGAAAGGTTGAATAAGGGATTGGATGTAATAAGAGATATGCAACGTTGGTATAACAAGATTAATGAAAATAAACTTGCTATTCATTTATTAAGCGTATATCAAGTAGCAAGTAATTATATTGACGATTTAGAAGAATTATACAGAAAGCTATTAAATATACACTTCAATAAAGGAGATCTGTATGAATTCATATCGCCAGCACATATCGAAGACTTAATAAACAAAGCAAGCAGGAAATTACCAGCAGGCATACAAATTTTAGAATATCCAATTCAAAAACCGGGTTAGAACACAGCAACGAATTTATTCATGTGTTCGGGTATTTTACATCTTAGAAACAACGGAGTTTTTGCTAATAAAAGCAACAGCCATCCCGCACAAAATAGAAAATCATCAATATTGGATGATGGATTTATCGAGTGACATAATTGGAATAGATTATAATTCACAACAATACTTTACAAGTACAGCAGATGAATTTATTAAAAATACTAAAATAGAAGATTATGTATATATTTGTACTCCAGCTCAACTAAAAGTATTGATAACAGTCCTAGTTGCATTGTGGACGAAATTTATCAAAGAAACGAGAAATCAACATGTTCAATATCCCAAAGGAAATTTAAAAGGTAATCTGGCAACAGCTATACACCAAAAATGCCTGGTTGTTTATAGCACCAGAGAAATTTCGAATTGCAATTACATGCAACGGAATTAGAGAAGACGTCTCATTGAATAAAACGGGGATAATAACTATTTCACAAAACTGTTTAATCATTACAAAAACAACGATATTAACACCAAGACGGACAGATAGTATTCCAATTTTAGCTGGTTTCACTCGTCCGGTGGTGGCAAACCTGACTACGTCAAGAATCATAAACGGTCCAGAAGTTGATCTCGATCAAGACGAAGTTATTAAGCCAAATGACAATTTAGTCAAATTAAAATACGACGAAGAAGAATTGCAACAAAAATTAGACGAAACGAAATGGAAAACTATACGACATCATTCAGTATTGGTAAACACTAGCACTGTAGCATCTGTTGGTGTACTAGTTCTGATATTGCTGTATGTCGGGAAGAAGGTCTTGCAAAGACGTAAAAAGCGAATTACAATTAGAAATAGAAATGGGAAAGGAGCGGAAGAAGCTGCAACCGAATTTGAGCTAAAACAGTTAGAGATAAGAGATGATATGTCACAAAAATAAAACATTAAATAAATGATAAGTCAGGATAATTAATCAGCACACTTAGTTAAGTCGAACCAATATGTGGCAGTTCCCAGAACTGGAGGTGGCAATATGTTCAATTAGGAAATTAAACAGATTTCACAGCGTAATTTAAATGTAATTTCACAATATAATTTAGTTCATTACAAACGAAGGTAAACATATTGACACACATTTCATAATATAAATACAATGACAAAAATACTTAATAAGGAATAAAACTAGAACTATTACAAGTCAGCATAAATGTAAAATAGAAATAATAATATTACCAGTAATTCTAAACCACTGTATGTAAATAGATTAGTATTATTTATAATTTAAGCAATAATTGATTTAGAAGCACTGGACAAATTGATTGTAAATAAATTTATAAATAGAGTTAGAAGACTGAGTAAAGGTAGTACTGCATTAATTGTTTTTTACTCAAAAACTCCCTAACGCGTGGACACAGGTACAGGTCTGTTCATACAGGTACAGGTTTTTTATACAGATACAGGTCTGTTGAAATTGTTGTTGTTATTGTTATTTGTTGTTGCTTGTTATTGTTGTTGTTGTTTGTTGTTTGTTGATCCGCCATTTTGTGGTCTTGAACCCCGCCCTGAAGTTACCGCCATCTTGTGATCCGCTATTTTGTTATCCTAAACCTCCTCCTCCACCTTAAATTTTCAGCCATTATGTGGTTCTAAACCCGTTTTTGAAGTTACCGCCATTTTGTAGTCTGCCATTTTGTAGACCAGAACCCCGCCCCCAAAATCACCGCCATTTTCTAGTCCGCCATTTTGTAGACCAGTACCCCACCCCGAAATTGCCGCCATCTTGTGGTCGATTTCCCCCTATACAAAGTATTCTAGTTCTCCCACCATAAAGTATCCGTCGTGGTCTAAGTATCCGATGTGAGCCAGGATCGGTCGTTATAGAATTTTTTTTGGCACACTCTGTATCTTGGTATTATGACGTACAATCAAGGAAAAGTATATACACAAGCAATGGGTTAAAGAGAGAAAGATATATTATGAGCTGTGACCTCAGAGGTGAGGAAGAGAGGTCCCAGAATCGGCTATCTCCCTCTACTATCAAGATAATAATTTGATTTATCAACATTTCAGTCAACACAAGGGATATAATGGCATAATAAACACTGATGGCACTTAAGTGAAGGTGCTCTCGGACCGATAATTTTCTGACACCATTTGCAATTAATTGGCATTGTTATTGATTTACTGTAGTAAAGCAAAAATCAATAGTCAAAAAAAATGCATCAACTTTGTTATTGAAAAAGGATAAACATGTAAAGTAACACTTTGATAAACTTTATTATCAATAACAAACCATGCCGCGCAATAATGTTTAACAAATTCTTTACTAGTAATTTTAGTAAAATTATACAGACCATAGATAGATCCCTGCACTTTCGTTAAAATTATAATAACGATTAAGATCAAAACATGAATCACTCCACTCTGTAATTTAATTTATTTATCTTCAAATATAATTGATATCATTAGTAAAAGCACAGAGAATTTACGTACAGTACGTGTGTACAACTCCAAAGTTAACTGAGTTGAATTTCTTGGAAATTTTTTACAATTTCCGTGTATGATAAAACTCGTATATCAAACGTGATCAAAATGCTATGATAAAGCTTGTGAGACGTGTCCCACTCGTGCCTCAAAATTTTCACTCGCATATAATGATGAATTTCTATCACTTATATAATATAATATACTATTATTTATTTATGTAATTATACATACGGGACCAATTTAAACAAGTATACACAAATATGAATTTTTTGAATAACAGTGTTTTATTGGTATTTACTCTTTATAAAGAGACTAGCAAGAAGTTTTTGTTATACCTTACCTACCAATTGTTGGTTGGATTTTCCAGCAAATAATCTTCTTCAGCTGATATTTGTGTTTTGAGCGGGTGATCAATATCACGTACGTATTGTATCACTTTTGACATTGACAGTTCACCCAATATTAATTTTAATTTTAATTGTAAATAAATAAATAAATATTGAATATTAAACTAAAACAAAAACTAAATATATTTTGCAAATATTTTTGAAACAAGTGATAAAAATTATCTGTAAGTCATTTCGTCAGTTGGTAACAATTTTTTATTTACCTTTACTGCCTTTACTTTAAAGAAAATGATTTTAAAAAGCAAAAAAATTGAAATTTTGATATGGCGATAAAGACATTGCCTATAAATCCTTATTTTGCTTTTAAAATGAAGATTGAGGTTTTTAACCTGTTACATGTCATGCCAGTTTAGTTATATTAAACTGGCGGTGGCAAACGAAAAAGTTGATGACGTTGCTTTTTTGAAAATTTGTCAATCGCATACATGTTGCGCAGTTTTAGCAAAAAAGTTTTATTTGTACCCAGAATTAGTTTCGTTTTTAATTTCGATAATGGTTCACAGTTTTGTTACTCATCCTATTGATGATTTCCTCTTTCTAGTCGAAACTATTGGCGTTTTTTCCAAAAATATAGATAATAATGAAACAGTGTTTATAATTGCCAAAATTTTCCTCCCAGTTTGAGCCAACACCAAATTGAGTTGGTCCACTTTTGAAAAAAGTTCCCAGTCATAACTGCATGATAACTCCTGTTATTGTTGTTTAAATCAAAAATGAAATCACATCCATCTAACCATTCAAATTTGTTTTACTTTTAGTGTTGAATTTTGGTGGATTACATATTAAATTATTATCGTGTACCTATCGATGGATCTGCATGATACATATAGTTTCATCTAAGTTTATGAACAAATAATCTTTCCCAGAGTGTTTAAAATTTTCTTAATAAATTTTGGAAAGGTTTGAAATTTTGATATGATTTTGTTCACAAAGAATGTTTTTATTATTTACAGTTTTATATTTGAACTGCATTATAAAAACTTGTACTTGAACTGCCTGCATGTTCTAGTGAATTTATTGTTTCTAGAAGAACATCTACAGTAAAAACCCGTTTTTTTTGTTTAATTCAAAAATAATTGCAGTAAGATCCTTTTTAAAAAAATAATTTCACATTTTAGTTTTCCCCTTTTTGATCTCGGAGTACATTTGTCTTCTCTGAAATCCGTATAACATTTGAAGACACTGCGTTTTGTTTCCAGAGACAAGTTTGGGAATTTTATAAAAACTGATATTTGCACTTTTTTTGTTGACAAATGTCTAATGTTTAGTGATCATAGTTGGTGATTGAAGCTCTCTTGTTACATACATTTTACACCACGGTTATTAGATTTAAATGGACAATTTAACCACAACAAAAAAAAATAAGTATAATTGATGGGGCATGGGTACTACCAATTCAAGAAATTGAAATCATTGCATTTTGTCGTTTTTTTTTAAGTTTATATTCATTATTTTAAGACGTATTTGTTATTGTAAAACCTACCAAGTAGATTATGTTATTGTTGTTGCTTTACTTTTATAAATAAAAACTAACTGTTGTAAGATTTGTGCACAGCAGTGTGTTGTAAGGTATATATAGTATATGTAAAACAAAAACTTATATATTCATTGGGCATTAATTATGTAGTACTTACACTACATATGATTTATAAGGTATACTACACAATTATACAGCACTGTGTAGCTTTCCCATCCCTGACTTCCACGCCTGTCGATCATCTTCTATTCTTCTATAAATGATCAAACCATTTAGGCTTCTTTTCTTGATTCATTCAACAAGAGTTTCTAAAGCTGACATTTTATTCTCGTCTTGATTTTCTACTACTTCTTCGTAGATAGTCCATTTCAACTGCTTTAACTTATTATCTTCTCTCATTGTCCAGATTTCGTTCGCGTATCTCAAAATAGTTTCTACCATAACTTGGCCATTTTTTTTCTGTTTCTTTTTGTTATACAAGGCCATTATGTACAATGTTTTCCAATTGGATGGTATACTTTGTCCTTGCAAACAGTTGTTCATTAATTTATTTATATTAATATTAAACGTATTGCTCTTGAAATAGAAAACAAATGCCTACGTCAAACGTCTAGTACTGAAATATTTTCTAACCAGTCACAAACCACAAAGTTTGCTAATTGCTTTTTAATATTTAAGTTTTGTAAAAAAATAGTAAATTTATTAGTTTCTGAAAATAGGATCTCTTGTCACTCAAACATCGTTCATATACTTTAGCTTAATATTGTATTAACATTTTTCAAAAATTCTGCTGTATGCGTTGCTGTACTTGGTAAATAATTAAAAGATACATGAGTTAAAACTCTGTTCGAAAATAAATGACATAACACTTGTACAGCCAAACATGCCGTCATTTAGAAAAACGGCGGTACTTCTCATAATTTATTATTTAATTTGTGTGCTAACCTATCACGTTTGTAAAATTCAGACCCATGTTTTGTTTTCTTTAAAAATTTTTATTTCAAAATTAATTTGATTGTTTCTTATAGCCATTAATAAATGACCGGAATCATTAGAAAAACAAAAATTTTTCTGTTCTATCGCAATGTAGAATTTTTCATTGAAATATTAACAGTCCTAACTTTCCTGTTCTTAGTGCCTTGATCAGGCATAAATCCTGCAGCACATAAAGCAGAATCGCGCTTTCAAAATGGTTTAGTTCCATGCATTGCATTTGTAGATAAGAAATTTTCCAACACCTGTTTGTATTATAGTTCGTGTACAAACCTTTCAGCGTAAACACCATCACTTGATTGCGCATTTGTGGATTCTTATTTGCCACAGTGTTTCCAAAATTTTTGAAGTTGTCAAAAATATTATACCTGTAATCATACGACACTAGCTGCTTTAAAGACATTTCGTCAAATATAATTGATACAAATTTTTCTTTTTATTTTTAATTTTTCGGCTTATATTATTATTATCTGAGCACTTTGTCCCAGAAATTTGAGTATTTGCGGTCGTGTGGCTTACGAGATTTTTGTTGAATGGACATCTAGTACTTCTATATTTTTGGAAGAGAACCTTCAAGTTTTAGTTTTTTCGGCCTGCCTTTGGTATTGTCGGAGTGATTATATAATTGTAGAAAAGTAACAGCACTAGGGTAAATTCTATCAAAACAGGTAGTTTAAAATGAAGTTTATATAAGATGTGCCATTTTTTCTTACACGAGTTGGACTTTTTTTGTTATGGAGCCTTACTAGGTTTAATGACGATATGACATCTATTCTCGCATAGTTTCTCTTCTTCATCGGTTACTTGTTCTTCCCAGTATATAGTTTTTTGCGTTAAAATCATTGCCCTTGTATAAGTCTTGTTAAGTCTTTCTTTAATTTTGAGCGTTATTTTTTTTTTACTGCTTTAGTAATTCTCCTTTAGTTATTTTTTTTAAGTTTTTTATTCGTTGTTTCGCCTCTTTGTTAACAACCATTTTTAATTTTTTTTACTGTGTTTGTTTACGTGTTATCTTGTGTGTTTGTGACATTTGTTGTTGTTCTGTACGGTTGTTAATATTTCTTTCTCTATTTTTTTAATTTTTCAATTTCTTTTCTTTGTTGCACTTTTGTAGATTGTTGGTTATCATGTTACACAGTTGCTTTTGTAGTTCCATCTTGTTTTAACATATCGTAGTAGTAAGCCATGATTTTCGTTGTGCTTCCTTATGTTGTTTTTAGTTTTTGTTAGTTTGTTTGTTTAGTCTTTGGTTATGGTGATATTTTAGTAGTTTTTTGGATCCCATTCTTGGACGTATATTTTTAGGAAGTCCACGTACTTATTTATCTCATACCCATTGATGTGTATATTTCTTACTTGCGTCTGGGTTTCTTTCTTCTTCTCTGTCTCTTTCAATTTTTTCTGCAAGCTCTGCAAGTTCATGTATTTCTAATGCATTTTTTTTTGTTTCGATTTTTTTTATTTTTATTTATTTAATAGTTTTATTGGCGTATTTTTATTCTTCTACAATTCTTCTTGTTAATGATCTTAGTTTTGTTAAAATTTTCTGAATTTTTATTTGTACATTCTTATTAGCAGTTAAAATTTTCTATTCGTTTTGTTTTGTATTTTTTTTTTATTGTAATACTTTTTTAATTTTTTATGTGCGTCGGACTGTTTATTTCTGCTGTGCGTTTTGTCGATGTTTTGGTGTTTCCTATATCTGGTTGTTACGTTTTTATACCTGTTAATTTGTCCTAATTTTATGTCCTATTATTTGCTATATGCAATTCAGTATAAGTACGAGAACATGCCTTTTATCGTACATTCGTGCGAGTTGGTGATTAGCGATTGAGAATAACAACGAATAATACCAATTTTGTATTCAAAAATTGATGGTTCGCATACGACGAAGCAAAACTCTCGTTTTAAGTAGTTGTCAAATTAAACTTAAAATTAGCAATTTGCAAAAGTTATCAACAATAATTTCAAATTTGAAAATAGAAGCATTGACTACGTTGTCTTATGGTTTATGGGTTTTTGTGTTTGTTTTCTTTTCATGTTAATTTGGTTGGAACCACAATATACTTTTTATGGCATGGGTTATTGGTTGGACGCATAATACACACTATATGGTATGGTTTATGGAATTTACTACACATGCAAAAAGTAATTGGAAGTTTCAGTTCTGGGAAAGCAGCATTTTGGTGGATTTCGGCTGGTGCGATATACGGATCACGCTGTAAATAGATTATCCTTTTTTTCTGTCCTTTGTAACATACATATCTGTAAGTAAATATAATATTTTGTAGTTATGCGCGCTTGTAGACAATTTTAGTTTGACGTTTTGTAAACTCTTTTAAATATATTTGATTTTTGTTTTTTTTTCATCGATTTGCTTTGGTACGTAACACTGGTCTTTTGTACTTTTAGTGTCTGTAGTTGTTTTTTCTCGTATTTCGTGTTCTGTTTAATATTTAGTTTGTCTATGTATGGTCTTTTTAACTAAAACAATGGTTATACCGGAAATTGACGTAAACTTCCTTATTTTCAATGTAACACCCTATATATTTTTGCATTTTTTAATTCTTCACTTATTTTTAGGTAGAGTTTCATTAAATTTCCCTATACGTAAATTCAATTGTTTTCGAGAAAATTAATTATTTTCAAAAAAAATTTCAAGAACAGTAGGTAACCAATCCAAAATAATGTAAATTTTAAAGTAAGAAAGATAGAGCAATAAAATTTACAGGAAGTAAAGTTATACACCTAAGGTTTCCATTCATGCCTACTTAGTAGCTTAATCACATACAGGGTGGTAAAAAGTTAACGTCAAGTTTAGTTAACTTGACAGTATTTTAAATTACTTTTTTCAAATGGAACACCCATTATATTCTGGCATAATCTAATACAAAATTTTATTCTTTTTTGAGCAATATAATACTTCCCTATACCTATCTCTGCTAGTTTTCGATTTATCTCTATTTTTCTGTTTATTGAAATCATTTGATTTCTTGCAAAGATAGGGTGTTGATATTTAAACATCACAACAATCAACGGAACTGTCATTTGCAATTTGTTGTTAGTTTGATGGAACTTAACTGCATAATTTATTGTGTACTTAATTATGGAAAACACTTATTCAAACGCTGATATTTTAAACTTGTTGTTTATTCATGGACGGTGCAACGAAATTATAAGCAGAACATGCAGAGTTTTTAATGCAACTTATCTTAATTTGCCACCAATGGGCAGAAAAAAATTAAGAAGAATTTTAAATAATCAACTACAATATGGTAGAATATCTGCAGGAAGAATTGTACCTAATCCAGTGACTTTAGATAAAGATAATGTGATCAACGTGTTGGGGTAGTTTAATGCTTATCCAAAAGCTTCAACTCGTGCTGCATAATATGATTTAGGTATTTCACGATGTTCAATTCACAAAATATTGAGGGCGAATAATATGCATCCATACAAGTTTACGCCTGTTTCTGAACTTCATCCAAATGACGCTGTTCAGCGAATGAAATTTTGTGAAATGATACTAGTCAAAACACAAGAGGATCCAGAATTTCTACGAAACATCATATGGACAGACGAGTCAAAATTCACCAGAAAAGGCATTTTCAATAGACATAACAGTCATTATTGGTTTTTTGAAAATTCTCACATTATACCCGGGATAGAAATTTTCAAAATAAATTTGGTGTTAATGTTTTCTGTTTGGTTAAATACAATCAGCTTAGTTTTTTTATCTATGAAGAAAATTTAAACACCGACAGATACTTAAACATTTTACAAACGGTTGTGAGTGATTTTTTGGATGAGTTACCTTTAAACCAACGAAGAAGATGTTGGTATCAATTGGATGGAGCGACACCTCACTGTGGTATTGCAGTCGATCATCAATTAAATAAAATGTTTGAAGACAGGTGGATTAGGCATCTAGGGCCAGCGAGGTCCCCGGACATCACGCCCTTAGACTTCTATGTTTGGGGAACAATGAAACAACGACTTTATTCTACACCGGTTATTTTTAAGGGCGGATTTAATTACTCGAATACGCAGAACTTTTGATGAATGGCTTGCAGCCGAAATAGCAAAAACTACAACAGACGGTGTATTCTCGAGAATAAACAAGTGCTTAATCGCTAATGGCGGCCATATTGAACAATTACAAGGTCACATTAATTAATTTTAAGTTGTTTTATTTTAGGTACCTAAATTTTAATTGCCTAATTAAAATAATTAATAAAATAATATTAAAATTAATAAATTAAAAAATTGAAAATTTTTTTGAAAATAATTAATTTTCTCGAAAGCAGTTGAATTTAGGTATAGGGACATTTGATGAAACTCTACCTAATTATTTGCAATAATATTTGTAAAATAATTGTTGCAAAATACCATTTATATTTATTATATACGCGAACAACCTATTCCAACACCCAAATGACGTCATTTTGGTGCTAGACAGTATTAATCTAAACACCAAAAAAGAAACTATTAAAAATAAAACCTTTGTTGTATAAATTGCATTTACATTTCATTTGTATTTACAGAATTTATTATGTTTTAGATTGAGTAAAATACATAGAACTTTTTGATCAAAGAAATACTTCAATGTCAACAAGTCTATCAACGTTCATATCAGTTTTGTAAAAATATATCACTTTTTAATTTAATAACAGAAACAGATTAAAGTAAATAGATTTTCGGCAAGTGACGAAAAAGCAATAATTCTAAAATGTTATTGCACGCAAATTTAAATCAAATTATATTTTAATACTAGGCTTAGTAACGCACACAACCTTATCCTATCCTAACAATTTCTTTCATTAAAAAATTCAACTTTACGTTTGAAAAAGGCGCAGAATTACAAACAGTTGTTCTTTTGTTAAAAGTTGAAAGCGTGTTTAGAAATCATTGCACGTCACAAGGGTAAATAGCCAATCTGTGACGGGTACATGTATCCAAACCCTACATGTTTGCTCCTTATGGGACACAGTGTACGTTTTCAAATCGTATAAGTTCGCTACAATAGAAATTTCGTGACGCTCTTAAAATATTGAACATATTCGATTAGGTTACCCAACTTAACTTCTATTAAAGTCAAATAGCCGATATTTATTGTGTGTTGTAGGTAATGCATTTTATATTTATCTCACAACGTAATAGGTACTACAATTCTAAGTACACTATGCGGTACTTTAAAAAATATAATCGCCAAAACAAGTAGTTTCTTAAAAATTAGTTAAATAATTAAGTTAGTCAAAGTATCACCGTTAACTGGTAGTTAAACCAATTCCGAATTAGACCCAAGTAAATTACTAATCTTTTTTCTGTGAATTTTTTTAACAATCTAGTATTGCAAGTATTTCGCTTTCTACAAAAACGTTTAGATGAAATAAATACTAAATACGTTTAATTACTTCTCTTACGATTTTACCAACATTTCAAATGTTCATCATACTTACATGTACCTACCCAATGTTCATAAATATTTGAAATGGTATTTACTGTAGCAGAAATTCAATTTACGTTAAAACCAAATTATAAAACTTGAATGTGCACTAGCATAGTTTAGAATAGAGAATAATATAAGTCGTATCACATATAAATTCTTGCTGGTCTAGAGTTTATGTTACTTAATTTACAAAAGCTTCATTTTTTAAGCAATGGAACCGTGATCATAAGCATGTTCAAGTTTTTATATTTTAAATAATATTTTCTCATTGACCATAAATTATTGAGTAATAACATCATACATTTGTTGGTTAAATGCACAATTTCTTTAAAAATTGTTACGGTTTATTTGTAAACAAACTAAAAAAAAAAATATATATATATATATATATATATATATATATATATATATAACAGTGCTAGAAGGTCTGCCGGCAGCTCCTCTTAGCCGTAAGCGGTCGTGGGCTGATTGAGAATCGTTCAAAATAAAGGCTTCTACACTGCACAAATAATTTATAAAACGCCACCTAGTATTACGTATAAGAAATATCTAGAGCCACTAGGAACTCGTAGACACAGAAACAAACCGTACGTGGTTAGAAATATGTATATTATTATAGCAATTGACACACATAGAAACACATCGACAAAACAATAGATAATATCATTTAGAATGAATAACAAAATATAGTTATAAAATAATCATAATTCACGAGAGCGAGTTAAGGCACGAATACAAATTTGAGGCACAAACGCCCTAAATAGGTTATGGTATTTGACAGTCGTAGCACCGATTAATCCCTGCAAGCGAATTACCAAGTTCGCGTGGCGAATATTGTTTGAAATGTATTTGACAACAATTACGGAGAGTACCGGATCTTAGCCGATTATTTAAATAGATTAAAAGCGCACAAAATTGATCAGGTAATTTCAAAGATCTTTCTAGTTCACAAAATTACCTATGCAGGGCCAAAAAGGTACGTTGCTAAACTTAGGGCTACGGTACATATACATAGGACGCGACAAATTTTATGATTGACATGCATAAAAGAATTAACTTAGCTTGCATAACTAGGAAGTCATTGGTGTTCGACAGTTAATCGGCAGATGTGACAGCTTCCGTATACAAATCTAATATTTTATTATCTAATGAAGAAAAAGGAAAAACCAAAATGGACTCCTTGGTGGTGTCCTTGAGCAGAAAAAAGGTTTCAAAGTAGATAAAAATTTCAGCGTTGGGGTGATATCAGACCCACTTCAATATTTTATAATTTTTGGATTATTATCCTTGCCTGCATTAAATATCCATTGATTAATTAAAAACGGAGTACGTCTGCAGTAACCAGCAGTAGAAGCCTAAAGAGGGAAACCAACAAAAAAAAGTTGCTTGCAAACGATAGAACCCGTGATAGCAAATATTTTATTAAAACAAATGAAAGTAAAAAAAATACTTACACAGGAACAGTAGTCGAAGGCTTATTTCCTAATTTAAATGGGATGATTTTACTTCAATCGATATTACAAAGTACATGTCTAATTGTTTAATTTTTAGACATCATTTTTCATGTACACCTTATCGCGACAGTCAGCAAATAGGAAGTGAGGTATAAATTTTGCGAGGAAATGAAGACAAATCATCGGAACTGGCAATTTCAAATAACTAAAATGTAGAGAGAAACTGGTCTACAAATCAACTATTTGCAAAATAATACCGTCACAATTGTTTGTTTTTAAGAAAACTTAAAATTGAAGTTTTTAGTTATGCCAACATAGTCATTAAAGCATTGTGATCCTGCAGATTGCGACTATCATTCTCATAATATTTAACAAATAAACAATGTATTATAATCTTCTTTTTCTTCAGCCCGTTTGCGTCCAATTTTGAACATAGGCTTCCCTCATGTTTTTCCATTTTTCTAGGTTTTGGGCCTCGTTTATCCACATTAGTCCCGCGTGCCTCTTTATGTCGTCTGCCCATCTCGTGGATGGTTTTTTCTTGTTTTGGCTTTCTCTCTAAGGTTTCCACTTAATAATTTTTTGTTCCATCTTCCATCTTTTAGTCTGGCTACATGCCCTGCAAAGTCCCACTTTAATTGGCATATCTTTTTGCTTATGTCTTTTAGGTTGGTTTTACTGCAAATTCACGTGTTTCTTTTGCGGTCTCTCAAGGTAATGCCTAACATTTCCTTTTCCATAGTTCTCTGGGTAATCTGTAGCTTTTCCACTGTGTTTTTCGTTAGTGTCCAGGTTTAAGCTCCATACAGCATTACAGGCATTACACGCTAGTGAAATAACTTCGCCTTTAACCTAAGTAGGATTTTCTTGTTTCTGAGGATGTTAGATAGTTTTCCAAAAGCTACCCACTCTAATTTTTTTCTTTTATCTGTTTTGATCTCTGTGTTTTTTTTTGCCAATTTAGATTTGATGACCTAGATAGAATATTCGCCTACGTTTTCAACCAATGTTCTTTCAATTGAAATCTCCAGGTTTTTTTTGCACGTTGTCTTTGTCAATCTTTATTTTTAGACCGATTTTCTTTGATGTTGTATTGAGCTCTTCTAGGATGCTTTTCAGGTCTTCTGGATTTTCTACAATTGGGAGGATGTCGTCTGCAAACCTTAGGTGGGAGAGTCTTTCCCCGTTTACATGTATCCTTTTGTTTTCCCAGTTGTACTTTTTGATGACGCCTTCGTGTGTTAGGGAAAATAGTTGAGGGGATATGGTGTCTCCTTGCCGTATTCCTTTTTCTATCGGAATTTCATTTGTGTCTTAGTGCAGTCTAATTTAGGCTTTGGCATTTTTGTATATGTTTTTGAGTACATTTGTGTATCTTTGGTCAATCTTGGCTTTTTCTATTTCGTCGAAAATGGCCCAGTGTTCTAGAGAATCGAAAGTTTTCTCGTAGTTTACAAAAGCAACGTGTAGGGGGAAGTTATATTCGAGTGCTCTTTCGATAAAAATTTTTAGAGTAAGGAAATGGTCGTTTGTGTTGTATTATAATTTATTACAAAAATATGCTGCGTTTCCACTCTAGATAATTTTTTAAGTAAAAAACATAGATGATTTTGGTTCTTTAATCAACGACTTAATCCTTTAACCAATATCACTAGTAAACTTACGAACTTCGGAAGAAAAAAACTTTTAGAGAATCCACAAAAATGAAACAAAAATGTAGTTATCCATAAGGGAATTATAAGTTGAGCTTAACCATCCTTTATAGTTTTGCATTTTGATTCAAAAAACAAAAAAAAAATTTTGGATTTCTATAAAAACTTCACATTTCATACCCATAAATCACTACAGAAAATTGTCATACATGAAACATCTGGAGAAAATCATTACTAGTAACGGTATGTATACCCCAATTAACAGAATGTAGCTGCAAAAGCTGATTGGTTGCTCATTTTGATTTAAAACTGGCATTTATTTACTTAACCTGAATACCTGTCAAAACGACGTCTACATTTTAAATAAAAAAGTAAGCTTAATAATTATTGTTTATTATTGAGAAAAAAAAATGTTTGGTAGTCATGAAAACTGCTATATTTTTTTGAATTGTCAAAGTGACAGTTAAATCTTAAATAAAATTTTGATTAAACTTATAGATATGGTCGTGGAAAAAGCATAATGTATTACTTAAAGATAAAATCATGTTACTCAACGTGGAATACTGAGGGAGACACAAAAAAGTTGTAGCAGTGATACACCAATTAATAGCGCATAAAAGTAACCTTATTAACGAAAAGCTGCCCTATTACAAGTATAATCCGGCTGCTGTTTTAGAGAATCACGATTTTGTAATGTATTGTAACCGACCTGCAACCACAAATAGACAAGAAAGGGAAGAGTGGAATAATAAAATAGATCTGGCTGTACCGTTAACACACAATCTCACAAATACAGAAAATAAAAAAGTCTCCAAATATCAAGACCTGAAAATAGAATTAATGAGAATGTGGAAACTCAAAAAATAAAGATAGTCCTTATAGTTATGTCGGTCAAGGGGGTGGCAACAATAAAGCTACAAAAAGCTGATGACCTATCAGCAGAATCATCCAGATAAAACTGAGAAAGGGGTTTGCATGCAGGTACGGGCTTAGCGAACCCGGGGCTTCGAGCTCTTCAGTGAGCCAGGGGACCAGGGTCATATCAAATCCTCTTACCTTGATACCGCTGTCATTAAGTTGCAGGCACGGCAGAGCTTTTTCAAGGTAGACGGGTCACACTCTGCGAGCTGGCAAAAGCTTTAAAATGCAAATTTTGGATATTAGCACATTATGCAATGCTTCGGATGCGGGACGTCAGCCCAATAAAGATGACCTTATCATGAACACGGACGTGGGTTTGAACCCCCAGAAAAACCCACATACGAATCAGGAAAAGGCGGTTGTACCCCGGTTCCTGATCGTCAAAAAGGTCGTAGGCGACTTTAGTAGTGATAGTCCTTTTCTCATCCAGAGACAACTGTAAGGTTTGATTGGAGATGCAAAAAATGTTAAGAAGATTAAAGAAAGATTATTAATCGAAACTGCGAGCTCAGCACAAGCCAGTAAACTCCTACGAATGGAGAGATAAGGTGATTCAAAGATTGAGGTTAACCCCCATGCTGTCCTGAACCATAGTAAATGTGTCATATATTGTCAGGATCTGTTGGTGTGCACTAAGGAAGTGATATGCTCCGAACTAAAGAAGCCACACGGCTCTACGGTGCGAAAACCCTCAAATCTGCGTTTGTGGAAAGCAACTACACGAAGGTCAACCCTGCGAGGAACCTATAGAGTGTGTAAACTGCAAAAGGCAGCATAAGGCAATCTCTAGAAACTGTCTAATATTCAAACAAGAAACGGCAATCCAAGAAATTAGAGTTAAAAAAAAGCTGTCCTACTCCGAAGCAAGAAGGAAAATAGTTATTACAACACCACAACACGATGTTTCTTATGCCAAAACCGCTGAAAAGAAAGGTCAAGTTGATATCTCACTACTAGTGAAAGAATTAGTGCCTACCTTGGTATCGGTGCTAAAAGAGGTATTTGTACCTAAAAGTACGCAACCAATTACCCAACTGCCTCAATTCCAACCGCCAGCTACGAGATCGCGACGGAACTCTGCTTCCAGTCAAGGTTTCACACTTTTGGACGTGGCATCTGAAAAAAAGAAAGGATGGGACAAAGGGACAAATTATACAACGGAAGACGAGTTATCGGATAACTCTAAAACTTCCAGTACCACTACCAAACAGAAAAAGGGGTGGTCTAAAGGAAAACTCCAAAAGGGACCTTCCTAAACTGTGACTAACATCTGTGATAATTATGCTTGTAGTCCAGATAATTTATTTATTTATTTATCAGTGTTCGTCCAGATTATCTATTTACACATATCTGTCATTTACTAGTCGTTCGTTCATCGTAAGTGTACTACGTTACCCCTCTTTATTCATTAATTTAATTCCAATCTTATAACGAATAACAAAAACGAACAAATTATTCAATGGAACTGCAACTGTCTCATACGACAATACTGTTCACTAAAACTGATGCTCAGGGATTATAATTCCTATGTTATGTGTCTGCAGGAGACACATTTTGCCCCTCAGCAACAGTACACTCTTAAAGATTATAAAATCTTGCAAAAAGATGTCCAAGCAATCAGATCCAGCGGAGGGGTAGCGATCCTTCTCAGGAATGACGTACGGGCGTCGGAAGTCAATCTTATCACAAACCTGCAGGCAATAGCAAACCGTTTATTAGCGCCAGTAAACTTTATAATCTGTAACGTCTACTTACCTAACACGGAGTGGAGACCGCAAGACTTTAAAGCCATACTAAGACAATTACCACGACCGTTCCTCGTAGTCCGAGATTTCAATGCCCACAACCATTTATGGGGATCTGCCAGCATCAACGTTACCGGGCGACGCGTAGATCACATCCTCGACAACAACCAACTCGTTTTGCTCAACAATGGCTCTCCAACGTTTATGAACACCAGGTCTAATAACTTTTCCGCTATAGATCTGTCCTTTTGCACGCCGGACGTCGCCTACAAGATAGCGTGGTCTACATTAGATCACCTGCATGACAGCGGTCACTTCCCTATAGCCATATCAATTGGAATGAAATATTTACCTTCCATCACCCCAAAAGTAGCTGCTGTTACCCGCTGACTGGAACAGCTACAGAAAAGCTCTGGTAATACTAGAATTATCGGGCTCTGTTAACAAGATAGTGGAGGTTCTTAGCTCAGCCATTCTCCGTGCTGCTGAAAACAATATACCTATGGGAGGAGGTACGGTACGACGTACACCGGTTCCATGGTAAACCGTCAAGTACAGTTGGTTATAAGGGAAAGGAAACGCTTATTTAACGCATTCTAGAGGCACCCGACGTTAGAAAACCCGATCGCCTTTAAAAGATCTAGAGCGCATGCTCGCCGAACAATGTTGGAGAGCAAACGAACCTCATGGCGTGAGCACGTGTCATCGATTAATAGATCGACACCGATCGCAGATGTGTGGCGTAAAATTAAAGCGGTAGCAGGAACCAAGAAACATATTTGTGCAATTAATTTAGAACTAAAAGAACACGTTTTAAAAACTGCAGTTGACGTTGCGGAAGCTTTCGCTGATCAGTTCCAGGCAGTCAACAGCTCTGAAAACTATAAGCCACCCTTTCTAAGCACAAAAACCTTAAGTGAGTTGGAAGAGGCTTTAGTCAAATGCAAAAAGTCCGCACCATGTCCTGATGGAATCCCTTACGAGTTTGTGAGGGAAGGGCTGCCGTCCCTGAAAGAACCGCTTCTCGCTCTTATTAACAAACTATGGAACGAAAGTACCTACCCGGCTACCTGGAAAGAAGCCGATATCATTATAATCCTGAAAGAAAGAAAATACCCCATGAAACCCGCTAGCTACAGGCCCATAAGCCTAACGTGTTGTTTAGGCAAACTTCTGGAAGAAATGGTTAGTAATCGGATCATGTGGCAGTTGGAAACAATTTTCTGGTAGATTACCAAGCGGGTTTTAGGAAACGGCGATCCGAATGAAAAATGCGATATCATCACGGATGATCTTGGAAAACAAAGTGCCGCAGGGTTCCACGCTTAACGTGACCCTATTTGCAGTGAACGATATAGCAGCGTCCGTAGATGCATCAGTAAGCAGATGACTGTATGTAGACGATCTAGCTATATTTGTTTCGAATCCAGAAATGCGTACGATAGTCAGTAATCTACAAGAATCGATTAATTCCATTTTGCAAAACGCCAAAATAACTGGTTTTCGGTTTTCCGCGAAAAAAACTCAATGCGTCCATTTCTGTCGTATGAGAAGACCGCACTACGGACCGCTGCTATATATAAAAGATATTCCAATATCATGTAAAGAAACAACTCGATTTCTAGGACTTACCTTCGATTCGAAACTCACATGGAAACCACACATTACTGACCTCATACAAAGGTGCAAACCCGCTCTGAACGCGTTAAGAGCAATTTTGGGAACCAGGTTCGGAGGAGAGACGGAGTCGGTGCTCGACACCTACCGTTTAATAATTCTTGCTAAAATTGACTACGGTTCTGTCGTGTGCTCGTCAGCACGTAAGACGACACTTGCATTGCTGAACCCGATCCAAAATTCGGCGTTACAGTGTTGTCTAGGAGCCTTCAGAACAAGCCCGGTCGTGAGCCTACAAAGTGAAACCGGTGTTTATCACTGCAAAGTAGACGTACACCACTACTTACCAGTTACGTAGTCAACATAAGGTCACAACCCAATCACCGGAATTTTAACGTTCTGTTCAGGCACAGGACTAAATATCTCAAAAGACCAACAATTTCAAAACCGTAGGGGCGCTGGAATTGTGCATTGAATTTGGATTAACGATCTCCCACTTACTACCACTTCAATTACCTGAAAATCCGCCGTGGAAGACAAAAAAAAACAACATTTTTGAGCGATCTTAGCTTGTTATCTGAAAAAGAAACCACACACGAAGAGTACCGTAAAAAATTCAAAATATTCTTAATACTTACTGTGAGTCAGTTGCGCACAAGGCATCACACTTAAACACTACCGACGCTAGTATTCATACTCCGGATAGCGTAAAGAAGGCCCTTAAAAGGATGGTAATACAAAAATGGTAGGATGAATTCACTGAGACAAACAACCACCTAAGAAAAATAAAAAGAGAGGTGAGTAAATGGAAATGTCCCGTTAAAGTGAGCAGACAGATCTGTTCTTTTTCTACAAGTCAACCCATAATATTCATATTTAGCTCTACATATGCATACGTAAAAATTACATAATTTTGTTCCCAGTAATAAAGATGCGGCTATTCAAGATCGTTGCCTTCTAACAATTTTCCCATAAATCCAGACCAAGATATTGATCTATCTACATGCGAAAATATATCTTGCTTCAGAGTTTTGATGAACACTATATCTTTCACTGCTATGGAGTCTCAATTGTTTTAAAAACGTCCAATACAACTAATACTTTTATCAAAGTTTTTAGAAAAGCAACTAACTTAATCCTTGTTAAAGATACATAGGTATATTGACATAACAAGGTCCATAACGCTGGTAACCGAAAACGGATAAACTGGTAGTCATAAATTTAGTGTAATTTATCTTTATGTTGAGAACTATTTCTAAAGTACCTTTAAAGCTTTTGTCCCATTTTCTTAAAATTTTACAATGCTTCCAAGCTAGAGTTGTCTATAGAAGATTGGTTAACTTGGGAATTGATAAACTGTGCTTCAACAAATAAAAAGCGACATTGTAATTTAATTGAGAAAGCTGGCTACATAATAAAAGCACTTTCTCAATCTTCTGATTCAAGGAAACCGAAGCTGATTGTTTTGTTAGAGGAGCACCTAGTATTATAAACTTAGATTCGTTTACTAACAATATACCGGACGATAAAGATTGGAGCTTTAATGGTTCACTGTGTACTGTCACTTCTGTTTGGTGAAAATTGACTTTTTCTACGCGTAAATGCTTTGGGTTTCATTAAAGTCTTCGTTGTATATAGGTTATACTGTAATTTTAAGTAGACTTCGTTCGTGTTAATAAAGCACATTTGTTTTCATATCATGTTTGCTTTAATAGTTATTACTTTTGTCATTAGATATGTTTTTAAAATCAGACGTGGTGTCCTGAAAAGCGTTATCTTTGTTTTCTCACATTAAGCTGTAAAGAAATATTTATCTTGACAGTTTTTATCAACGGTTTCGTAGAAACATACCCCATATGTTGCCGTTTTGGTTTGCCGAATTAATAAACTCTTTGTTTTTTTCCAAGAAAAGAGCTTGAAAGTTATCGCCTTATAAAGTAAATTGGATATTTGATATGACTAAAATAAACAATGCACTGATTACAAACCACGGCTAAAATTCAAAATTCGCAAATTGTTTATCTTTCTGAGAACTGTACCGTATTATTTTTTTCAGGTCTTTGTGTATGTAAGAAAAGTCAAAGAAAGTGGATGCACTTCCTTAGTTTGTATTTTCGTAGTGATAAGTCAGTCGATATTAATATTCAAGATTAGTGACATGTAGTAAAAGTATAAACGAAACTTAGCGGAATAATGTTGTTAAAATTATAAAACCGTCAGGTAATGAAAGTGGGCGAATCGTTGTCCGCGTAACTATTCTGAAGTGATTTGTATGTGTGTGTTAAACTTACGTTGATAATAAAAGTAAGAAACCATCCAATTCGCAAAACTAAATAAATTTTTTTGTTAAAAATAGGAACAAACGCTAGAAGATTATATCAACAAAATTAAATATAGCAATGCGTACCGTAAAAGCATTGACCGATTTAATCGGCGTAATAAAAAGTTTCTGTTTAAAGAAATTTAGTGTAACAACGACATAAACCTTGGGAAATTTTGATGTATACCCCAAAACAGATTATTCGTCCCATCAGAAGAAAACTGTAAAGGTGCGCCTTCTAGACAAGACCTATTAAAATGTTTATTAACTTCGCCATTTTTCAGCTAATTTTGGAAAATAAACAAAATTTATTTAGGGTATAGAATGCCATTTATTAACATTTCATTTAAAATACAATATCAATCAAATGACAGCCTTCATTAGAAACACAAAAAGCGGCCCTTTTTTGGGCATTTTGCATTGTATTTGAGAACATTTCGGACGTAATAGCAACAATTTTTGCTTTGATATTAGCTTTTAGTTGTTCAATAGTCTTCGGTTTGCTGGCATACACCTTACTCTTCAAGTAGCCCCGCAGAAAAAAGTCCGGTGCCGTCAAATCCGGTGAACGAGGAGGGCATTGTCTTGGCGGAAGGTGCCGAATGTCTCCCATATTTCTTACGACAAGCACGCACAGTTTTCACAATTGAACGATTGCTTTCGATGTACAGCGCTACAATTTTAGCCCAATTTTTTGCTGTTAGTTGATCCATGTCTAAAATGCCATAGGCTGACGTTTCAGAATCTGGCTGATTTGTCAAAATCGGCTAAAAAATGGGGGACATTTTAATAGGTCCTGTTTAGATGGCGCACCCATTAAGTAGTCTGATTTTTTATACCGAAAAACTATCGTGTTTTGAGTGATTATGTGTGCAGTTACAAATAACCGAATTAAATTCAAAAACGTCCTTGCGTATTTCTTTTTGTTCTTGTTTGGTATTGTTATATTATTTCAAAATTAACTAACTGAGATGAGGTTTGTGAACTTCTAGGTTGATGCTAACGTTACGTTGAAAGCAAAATCACTTTAACACCTCACCTAAGATGTTTTCAATAAAGTGTGCTGTTTTAATATTGCAATTTTATGCCGCATCTCAAAGTCTTAAATTGAGAATAAAAATTGGTACTACGATGATTCCTATGTAAATATATCCCAAATCTTGTAAATTTGTAGAAATTGGAGAAATTGGTGCAGCTGTCAGAAATTTTAAGTAATTTCTCCATGTCTTTATGTAAAAACCTTTTGGTAGTAATTAAACAGTAGCTCCCAAATTCGAATCTTAAGTAAAAGCATCCCGTATAACCAGGAAATAGGTTTTCATCTCTTGTTTGTGTGTGAGTACACTATTACGGTTTTTTATCAAATGCAGAAACTTTTTTTTGTTCTTTCGCTTTCTTCGGTGGGTCTTTCTTAATGGTTGCTATGCTGGCACATAAATAATAATCCGAAAATTACTTAACATAACGAAGCTGGGCCTGAATATTATTATTAGGGAGGTCGCCAACGTTGGAATCTACGTTAGAGTCAGTTTCGTTGTCAATGACATCACACAAGATAATACTGTTATCTCGTTCATTGTGAGCACCTCCAGCAACTGTTATCAATTCGGGGTCTATCTTGTCTTCCCTTCTTTGCTAAAAACTAAGTACTGTCTGATTTGGATACGAGAGCTGTCCCCCCTATCTTTTAACCTTCGAACACCAAATACTTCCTATGTACAAGCTAAGTTGATTTTTTTATATATGTTGTTTATTATTTTTGTCGCGTTTTATGTACTCGTACTACGGCTGTGAAATTGTGCGTTTACATAGATTATTTTTAACTAAATTAATAACAGTAATTGCCACGCGAAATTAGTGGGTTGCTTGCAAGTAACGATCGGTGCTACGACTCTCCAAATTTTATGGTACACTACGACAGCTATTTCTATTCCTGTGCTTAAATTATTACTTATTTTGTAACTGAATATTGTACATTTCTCTAAACCGTATTATAGTTTTGTGTTTATGTATTTCTATGTGCGTTGTAAATAAATTCTAGTCGCTATAATTATATATTTCTACTAACTTACAGTTTGTTTCTTGTATCTACGAGTTCTTAGTAGCTCCAGAAGATCTCTTATACGCAATACTAGGTGGCGCCTTATAAATTCTTTGTACAGTGTAGAAGCCTTTGTACTAACGATATTAAATAAGCCCACGACCACTCCCGACTACTGGAGCTGCCGCCAAGGTTTTCTAACACTGTTTAGTTTGTTTACAAATAAACCGTAACAAATTGTTCTAAATTTAACTTGTGGTTACAAAAGTAAAAACCTACCTTTTATTACTAACATTCGCCATTTGTACCACATCGAAACCACTGTGTAAATAATTACTCAACTTTATACATACAAAGTTCTTTCTATTTTAGCGAATTAGAACTTTATATTTCTTCTTCGTTCCTATAAGGTTCGTTAGATGTTTTGAGTTCTTTTGGTGTCTGATAGCAATTGCAGTAAGTTGTTGTGTTGTGTTTTCTTTTAAGCCTTTCTGAGTATAGTAAAAAGCCACCAGGTGTGTATAAGAACTACCAATTTACTAGAATTCAGGATCCAACATCCCGAGTACACAACACTTTTCGATTGCTTTTGATCTTCTTTTAGTCTAGAATCTTGCTCGGTTGATTACCTGATTTTTAGTTCGGTCCAATCTAATCCTGGAAGACGTATTTGTTTCCACAATGACTCGGACCGTAGAAACCTCAATTCGTACAACACGTAGAAGGTGCACAATTTATACATTCTGTTTCAAAGTAACAAAAAACTTCTTGTATTTCTAACTAAAAATTGGTTTCAGATTGTATTCACTATTTGTTTACCTATTCATAAGCTGTTTATATACAATTTAGTATCAATATAATAATAATAATAATCACGATAATCACGAATAAGTTAAAAATAAAAACAGTAACAGAAAATGTTAAGGAAACTGTCAAAACTATAAGCTTCATTACAGCTACACGTTTCTTATCACTTTTTTGTAAGGAAGACGTATGTTTCTCAAAGTATCTTATCTTATTGTTTAATAATAAAATGAGAGAGTGAACTATAAATAATTTAATTATAACAACGCATCAACATGGGCTACAAAATAAACGCGGTGCGAGTATAGAACTTTGTAGTTATTGTAGTCAGAAGAGTAGTAAATAATTGAAATTCGATCAACGACAACCTTTGGAGTAACTAAAACAAAACTTGTGAACGTCTTTTAGACTACATGGAACACGTTTTTATGTCAAAGAGTTATATAATGTTGAGATGAACGTAAATAAATTTGAATAATTGATTAATTAAATGTAATTGCACAAACGTTTCAATAAATTTATTAGAGAGATTGAATTGAAGTTCAATATGATTTATTATTCTGAAGACGTAACTAAATGCTAAGTCGGTATGCTACGTTTATTATAAAATTAATTAAAAATATGTAAACTTAAATACGTTTATTTTAGCAAAGCTAGAGCTTTTAATTAAAGATACAATATAAACATTTGCTTTAGCAATTACAACAGTTTGTGTAAATAATTTTACATAAATAATTAGTAGTCTTAGATATATACATGTAAATTTTAGTTTGACCTTTGCATATTCCCAAAACAAACAATGTTGAAAAATTTTGTAAAAACAATTATTATAAAAACGTTTTGTAGATATGTGACAAAATACATTTTGAGCTGTAATCTGTAATAGTAAAAGTACATAAAATTTATCAAAAATACGACAATGTGTTTACCACACAGTCACAGCATAATAAACATTCACCATCGCATCTTGGTCAACCTTCACTTTATGTTTAATAAATAATATTTCAGACCCTTTATCATCTATTTTGACAGAGATTTTTCTCAACAACCTAGAACCTAAATTAATTTTCACCAGTCAAACGTTTGAAAACAACATCTTAATTTGTAGATTATAGATTCTTCTTCAATCGGCTTTTCAAGATTTCACTTTCCAAAGAAAATTTTTATAATAAATTATTTTTCACATAGCAAAAGCAGGCAATTTTTTATTTAAACTTATTTTTAAATAATTGTGTCTGGTTACTTCTCTCAATTTTCAAAACCACTCAACCGACTTTAAATAGATTGCCATCCCCTTTATTGGTCAATTTATTAACTTAATTTCGAAATTAAATAGATCTTTAGATTATAAAATCGTTTTTACTTCACCTACTAATTTATCGAAGATTTTGTCTTTCCAACTTATAAAGCAAAATTTACAAGATCACGTGTTCTTGTAATTGCGTTTACATTGGCAGAACAATTATGTGCTTTAAAACTAGACTTAAAGTACACCTAAGGCACTTAGACAAACCTAACAAATATAAAATTCTCTATTAAATCAACGTTTGCACAATGTACAATTTCAAATAATCACACCGTTTCCAGTCACAATTGAACACATCTATGTAATTCCAATAAAAGTAAAAAACCTATTTTAGATTTATTTATATCAATTCTACTAAGCCAGATCACTTATTAAATGATCAAGTTAACTTTAAGTTATTGAGAACATCCAACATTCTACGAAAATTAGAGTACAGTGTGCTATTAGCAAACGTAAGATTATCAAGCTATAATTTCTTTACGATAAAATGTAACTGTCTGTTAGAATTGACGAATGTGACAAATTAATTTGTAAGAACTATAAATGCTGTAAGATACCGTAAAAAAATTTTAACTTCATTTTTGAATAAACCCACAATAATGAATTGCCACTCATTATTGCCACTTATTTTATGTTAATTGCATAATCAGTCGTAATACAGGGAAGTACATAGACCTTGCGTCCTTGTAACAGTCTCTTTGAACAGTTCTGAAAGAAGGGGACTTCCAATATGAGATCTAAAATAATCGGACAAATTCTTACCTAATGGCTGGTCTACTCCCATATTGAATAGACGGTGTTAAAGGGATACCATTACATTTTTATTTCTTGGCCAGAATGTAAAAAATCTCAGCGGTAAATAGATAATTTCGATACACACATAATTGAGAAACAAAAATTATTACACAAAGAAAGTTAACGGGTTCAATATAAATAAAAGTAAATAATTTTTCATAAAAGTAAATATGTGAATTGTAAAACTAAATATTTTATGCATAAATATGTAATAGGAAGAAGGAATAAATTTTAAATAAAAGGTTACACACATTCATGTTATTTAAAAAAACGATAAAACAATTTAATTAAATAAAGTACTTAGAGTATTGATATTTAAACGATAAAAGAAGAAATGTTGTATTAGCGGAAAATTGTAAAAGGTGGCGTAATTCGGGCCGTACGTTGACCTTCCTCCTATAAGATAAGCTGAATTTCTTCGATGGATTTCAATGGTAGATAAATAAATTAATAAATGGTTTTTTAATAAAAATCTTCCGTTATATCCTTAAAATCTTGCATGAGCAATATAAGAAAATACAGCAACAGTTCTGGTTTCAATCACAATGGACGATACGGATTTGCAGGTATCAAAATAATTTGCGACGGCAAGATGAAAACTCAAGGTAAAAATTGAAGAAAAGACTTAAAAGATATAAAAAAAAACCTTTGCAACAAACTAAAGGAAAACAATTAAGTCAGCCAACGACTGTTATATCACACGATTTAAAATACACTTATCTAAGTCGAACTAAATTAATACATCAAAAAAACGACATCTGTAAGAAGCGTTTAAGCAGAAACGTCCCCTTCCGTACAAAAGATAATTAGAATTAACGTACAAACAAATTCATGAGTAAAGTATTGTTTACATCTAGTTAATTAAACCAATTCAGGTACAAAAAAATAAGAATTAACGCACGAATAAACGAAACTTTTTGTTTACATTTACTTTGTCAGCTTAATAAGTTTTCGTTGAACGTTACTTTGCCATAACTCATAGTAAAAGCTGTACACAATGAAAATCAATTATTTAGTACCTTTTTAAGTTGAAGTTGGCACAACAATTTCGTATGTTACGTTAATTTTCCGTACGTATCATGAGTGTAAACCTAAGTATTAACGGAACGGCATTAAACATTCACTAATTTTAATTTTTTCGTACGTTAATTCAATTCAAGTAGATATAAACGACCCTTAAAACAAATGGTTTAAAACAAATCATAATTTAGTTACGTTTCACATCTTGTTGCATTGTAATAAAAGATCCCTTTTATATGTTCTAAAAATTGAATTAAAATGTCCCACTGAGCGTCGTATGTGTTTGCGACAGAAATTAACTTACAATCTAAATTAATCATTGTTAACTTACATTTTATCGATTGTTTTCCATAGCAATATATATGAACTCAATTTAAATTAAACTTAATAAAATGGGGAAAAACATTGATAAACGGTTTATGAGTGCTTATTACAAAAAAAAATGCGTACGATACCATTCTCTACGCAATAAACTTCTAGATAAAGAAACTAGATTAGCAGTTCCTAATTAGTTAATTTTTCTATAGTAAAAGGTAAACACTTGGAACGTGCAAAATGGCAAAATTAAATATGATTCAAAATAAAGCTTTCTAAAATTTATTTAAAACAAATTGTACGTACCTCAAGTAACACGTTACAAGGTTGAAACAAGTATTCATTGGTAATCTTTAAGCAACTGTTCTGTAAATAATGCTAGAGTGATTCTCATTGCTGTTAAACGACGGTGCAACAGCGTTGCATCGTATAGTGTAATTGCTTTTTACTGAAAAATTGGTACGTTACTATAAATTTGTTCACAACATAATTGTTCATTTTGGCAACGTTATTCTTTATATTTAAAAAAAAACTGTGTATTCTCTTTGCTTAGTTTTGATCATGTGCAAAAATAATGTAGTCACCAAAAACATATCTTGAACAATTCTCAATGTCTCGACAATCCTATCCATTGTTCATCGATTGTTACATCATATGCTTTCCTAAAATTTAATTCTTTCTCAAATTCACTAGTACAACTATATTTTCTGATAAACTTAAACAAGTTTTTGTCAATTGATGTAATTTCAAGGTATGTTTCCAGTTGATTGAATTTTGAGAATCATTTATTGTGGTCCATAACGTTTTACGCTAAAAGTTTTTTTTAAAACGTTGCTAAGAATTTTACATAATTCAACCTATAATATCGATCTTTACCAAAGTAGATGTTCTTTTCAAATTTTTGTGCATCTGCGTTTAACACATTTAACCATTAATAACTATTAATAGTGGTCAATAATTAAAAACTGTGTGTAAAATATATAAATAACAAATAAATAAATAAATATTATAAATAAATACATTAAATAGATGACAAGTACGTCAAAAAAGAGAGACAATGATTTTCTTCAATTTCCATATGTTGATTATTGAGATGACCACTTTTACTTCTTTCTTAAAATGTTCCTATAATATAAAAAAAAGCTATTATCAATTTGCATAACCAAGAGTTATTGTAAATATTTGGTATTTACATTTTTATTAGAAAAAATAAGGAACATATATTAAATACTTTTTATTTATTTTATTTATATAATAAACCAGTAACAATGTATTTTTTTATTTTTATTGCGATTATAATCTCCTTATTGTCCTAAGAAACTGTCAGGACGTCCTAGAAGGTCTAAGTAGGCAGTAATTAAGAAAAAAAATCAGAGTGATAGACCAGACCCACGACCTCAGTCAGAATTAGTTGTGGCACGTGCCCTTCCATCAGGACACTAAGGTAAGTGCATCATGGAATGTTGTTATTTCAATTTAAAATTTATTTTATAAACTTATGTCACTCCCAATATTTACGACACTTAGATTCGTGGATTAATAAGCAACTAATTATAAAAATTATAAAAAAGAAATACTTTTGTAAGGTTAATATATTTTTAAATAATTTAATAAATAAATAATTTAAATAAATATCTCAGCAAGTTAGAATTAATGGTAAACTAATTGACGAAGGGTTCATAAGGCATAGTATATGTCAAGGATCTGTTTTGGTCCCTTCCTTTTATTAATCTATGTTAATGATTTCTGATTGAAGAAAATGTTGTATCAGTTGGCAATGACACTGGGCTTTATTATGAAGTTGTAATAAATGTGAGCTACTTAAAAAAACGCACAAGTGGGAGAGTGACTCAATGTCAATAAAATTTCTGTAAATTTAAAAAAAAACAAAGTACAACGAATTATCTTTGTCTAAATGTATAAAAGTGTTAGGTATTATCAAGTCCATTGTCTAAGGTGTAGCAACTGCTTAGGCAACTCAATCCAACAGGTAGATGTTGTTAGATACCTTGGAATTATGGTGGAGGAAGGAGGATCATAAAGAGACAATGTTACAAAAAAAAATTAAAATGTTACGTGTTAAAGATATGTGCCCTAATAATATAAAAATATTTCTATATTTTTCTCTAGTGTAGTCTAAATTACAATATGGGGGCCGTATCAAGATGTTGTAAAACCCGTTACAGACGTTTTCCCGTTAATTCCTATTTTCCATTAAGTCACTTTCCTTTGTAAACCCATTCCCAGTAAGACTTAAGTCAGCTTTCCCTTAATTCATATTCCCTTTAATGCGGTTTTCTCTTTTTGTGTCCAAACATATATTAGCAATTAAATTATCAATTTAAGTTGTTTTTATGTGAATGGGGGTGAACGGTGTTGGTTGGTAGGTTACACTTATTATAATTTCTTTTTTTAACAAAATTACATTCATAATAAAATCTAAAAATCAAACCTTTTTATTCAAGTAAAATTCATCAAGGGATTAGATTAGATTAAATTGAGGAACAAAAGCATTAATCCCTACAAAAGGAAATGGGACTTAATGGGAAAACGCCTAACACCTATAAAACCACCGCCGATCGGACTGTAACGTTTAGGTCAATCAATTCTGAGATAGAAGTTTCTAATTTTATTACATAGTAAGACTTACTAAAATGGTATGTAAATGAATTGGGCAAATTTTTGTTTATATTTGGTCGACACTTATTTCCTAATTGATATTATTAAAGAAATGTCATTATATTTTAATTTTTTTGGTCAGAATGTAAAAAATGCAAAAAAACGATAAAATAAATAGTATTTCGGACACACACAAATATAAAACAAAATCTATTACACAATAAAAATGAAGTAAAGAGTCCATATAAGAGAATCCTAAATAAATTTTAAACAGTAAATACGCGAATCAATTTAAAAATAACTGAATCTTAATTATAAGCATTAATTGATTTGAGACTGGATCCAATTTCTTACAGATAGGTATATAATATAATCCAAACGGCAGCACACAAGTGAACAATAAAAACTGCACAATAATGCGGTAAATAAGAAAATTAAATAAATGACAAAGGAAAGAAAACAAAAGGCCCTTAATTAAAACAAATACTATTTCGTAAAGAAATTCCAACAAAAATATTTTCACCAAAATTACTTTTGGGCCTCTTATTAAAGTGAAAATCTAGCCATATAATGCTTTACAAGTTTACATTCACAAGTTTTTCCCCAAGTTGGGCAAAAGAAAGAAAGAGTACCTTCTGATTCCACAGACATAAATAAATGTGGAAAGCATATAGCAGGTGAATCGAATTTAAATACATAGTTTGCACTACAACATACGTACTTTATATTGTACTGTATTCAGAATTGACTTAAAGGGTTAGGAGTTTAAATTCGATAGTTAAATTTCCAAAGTCAAAAATTGAAAATTTTGAAAGGTCTAATTTGTGTATGGCTCTCAAGGTAATTATTTATTTATCTAACAGCATATTGCAATGTGTTTTCTTAGTACAAAAAGTGGATTGATTTTAGAATAGCTTCTTTTTATTGATGACCCTAATGTGTATTTTGGTCCATATTTTATGATATTACTAATTAGACATTAGTATAGATTGTTTGTATAATTTTTAGTATACTATATTATTCGATATTTAACAAAATAAATCTAATTGACTTCTATATTAATCATGAAACTCTATTAATTTTATTCTATAATTAACCTCAGAGTCTTGGCTTTATTAATAACTTTTGTTTGTAATTTTAAAATAAAATTTTAATACAATTAAAATAATGAAATGTACAATTTTTTGATTAAATTGAAATTTATTCTGTATACAAAATTTCTAATTGTTACCTAATACACTAACTTTATTTACATTTTCTGATTTCATAATGGATGTCACTTTCGGCGACATCATACGATGACCTCAATGACCTGGGTTTCATTCAATGCTTTTTGTTTGTTAATAAGCTGGACCCTTACTCTCCATAACATTTATTTTCAATTACTGTTTTATTTCTTAATTATTTCGTGATGCACTTTATTTATTACTGTCCATTGGTGTTATTTCCATTAAATCTATTTCTACGATGCGCAAGCTTAAGATATAGATGGCTTAATAACACTTTTATATTAAATTATAAAACAATCTTTTCAAAAAGTTAACAGCAATTTTAACAGATTTATTGTTTGATGCAGTATCTTAACTTTACACCTATCTTCTCTTTCTGCTCAAACATCTACACACCACTTTCACTACGTGCATATTAATTTATCTTTATACTATACACTACACAAGTTTATTCTAATACAGGGTGTCCCAAATAAGAGTGACTGATTTTAAACATAAATTCCCAGCTTATTAATTGCTCCAAAGAGATGGGGTTTTCACTAGTCTCACTAGTTTATCAAAAAGATTTTTTTAAGCTTGGCTGGCATTTCATCTCATCAACACAGAATGTTTTACTAATGTTGGTCAAATTCAAAGGAGAAAATATGTTTTATTTTAAATGGAACACCCTATAATTTTTGATGTCATTTGGAAGAGCAATCATTCTCCTTTCCAAAATGTATAGTTTTCTATCTTTTGTTTCATTAATAACAAAGATATTCGAGGTTTCATGTAGTAGTACATTTTTAATTAGTAGTTTTATATGAACGTATTTTGATGCCTAAAATCAACTCCTGATATGACCGTTTTATAGAGTGTTCCATTTAAAATAAAACATATTTTTCTCTTTGAATTTGACCAACATTAGTAAAACACCCTGTGTTGATGAGATGCAATGCCAGTTAAGCCCAAAAAAATATTTTTGATAAATTAGTAAAACTAGAGACAACCCCATCTCTTTGGAGCAATTAATTATCTGGGAATTTATTAAACAGAAAAAATATTAATAACTATACAGAAGTCTCTTAAGGGGGTACCAAATTTCTGTAAAAATATTTAAAATTTTGTTTATATGTTTATAATTATGTATTTCTTACGGAAATTAATCACTTATTTGTTAAATTTGTGGGTTAATAATCACTTGGTCGACAAAACAAAAATTGATGATGAAAAATACCTACTCAAAACCTTTTCCATTTGATGTGAATCGTATTTCTGTAGAAATGAAACAAAACATTTAGTTATGTTCATTATCACAGATTACATTTACGTCACCTTTTAATCGAACTTCTACGAACAAGTACATTTTTTAATTTATATAAAATCCATAGTCTACCCACCCCAATTTTTTATTTGAACACCCGTAAATTAAGTGTGATAAAGAATTTAAAGCAGTTTATGTTAAAAATAACAACACTATTCACAAATATTGTTAATAAAGTCGCTCTATCTTATTATATAAAATATTCTCCTTTCTTTAAAAGTTTTATAATCTACACCGGAACAGTTTGATCATTAAACTATAAACTTACAACAAAAGCTATCAAAAGCATCTGTTACCTGTTGCAAAAGTGTTATAACATCACGTCAGTCTTATTAAGTTTATTCCTCGTTACGATTATAATAAAAGTTAGAAGATATTTTCTTAATGATAAAGAAATAGAAAGTTTACAACAGTAATTGCAAAAAACAATCTCAATCCTTATACGTACGTAAAAGAAAAAACCAACCCGACACTTCGCAAAAGCTGTTGCACGTTTTAAAATACAACTAAATCTGAGCTATTTTGCAATTTTAAGTATGCAAATTAATTACTAAAAGGGTAAGGGTGATTACATCACTAAAATTCACGTACTTTTGTGATACGTAACTTGGATATAAAAAATTAATAGTTATTTAACCGTTGCTCGGCAAAATATAAAACACGTTAATGTTTTCTGTACGATAAATATTTAAGTATAGCACTAATTACACTATACAGTTTGTACGAAGTTATAAAGTTTAAGTAAATTTATTTACATGCTTGTCTTATTAGACGTAGTATCAAGTAAATATGTTTACTGTGTACAATAAATTAAAAAAAAAACTTAATTTGTATAGAAATGGAGAATGAATCATCGCGAAGAAGAAAAGTGAAATATTTGAAGCTTTAATAATCGTATGGGGAAGTGTGGATAAATAATCAAGGGTAAATGGGGTCTTTTATTGAAAAAGTGAAATTTTCAAATTTTGTTTATAATTGTTGTCCAAACGCGTCATGGGTATGACGAGGGTTAACATTGTAAACAATGATACTATAATAAGCTTAAACTCCTGCCAATATCAATATTGTTTTATAAACTACTACAAGTTGCACAACAATTTATACTAAGATAATTAATATGTGATCCAGTTCTACAACTATGAAACATTTTGGCAATGTAATTAACCGCATATAATTTTGTGTAAAATTACATGCATGTGTAAGTACATAATATTATCAATAATTTTTAAAATTTGTGGGTATGGTGCTTGAGATTGTAGGCAATCAAAATGAAAAGAGAGACGTGTGTGGAAATATGCTTTGATTGATAATGATTTGACGGCGTAACTACTAATGGTTACAAATTAATTACGAACACGTAATTAAATTATCCTATGCAGAAGCCATTAAATTTCAAATTGTAAATATACAAGTAAAGTCTTTGATGTAACCCGTGGTTAAAATAATAAATCATTGCAATATTCTACATAATACACATATATCGTTTATAAAAATATCTCAAAAGTCTTAAAAAAGTATTTTTTTTTTACTAATGCATATGAAAGTAGGCGTTTCGTAGTAGTACCATTTTAATTCTAATAATAAATAGTTGCTTTAAAATTGACGGACATCTGCAGTACCGACTTAACTTATATGTTAACCTTAACAGTTAACAGTAGGAGAGACCAGGGAGGCTTGAGTCAGAAAATTGATTTTATTTTGTCAGAATTTTACCATTTACAATTCAAAGATAATATATATTGCAAATTGATTTTATATCATTTAGCTAAACTTTCTATATTTTTTCATGCTTCCTTAATATGATTTTTGTATTTTATAAATTTTTCAATACATTTGTGAAAATTGTCTCAACCCTCCCTTACTTAGGGAGAGTTGATACAGGTGATAGGGAGGATTGAGACGATGTAAGTTTTGAGAAATATTTATTAATGATTAAGAAAAACGAAAATAAATGTTGAAAATAATGAAAATCAATGAAGATTTTTATAATAGCGGAAGTCTACACCAAATGTTAGTGATGATTTTACTCTTTCTGTTCCACCGACATTTTTGGGAAGAGGTAATTTCAAAATGATATCTTGTTCTTCGCCTGAAGATATATCGTCCATTGGTGGATAGATGAATTTCCAGGTAGTTCCTTGACGACGTAAAAATTTAATTTCGTATTCATCACCTTGTTTTGTTAAAACACACCCCACGTAGTGAATAAGTGAAGACTTTGTGGCAAATTTGACTATAACAAATTCTCCTACTTGGAGTGTCTTGACATCCTCAAGAGCTTTAATTTGGAGCATTTCTGCTTCATAGTTCTCAAAATCTGATACTTCTTCGCTGCTTCCACCTGATTGAGTTAATTCCTCTTCATCACTTGAAGAAGACTGAGGTGGAGTAGCAGATTTCTGTACAGATCTACTCTTTCGTGAAAAAAGGTGGCCTTCTTTCAGAGGAACTTTTCTAATCTTTCGAGCCCTTGCTTCAGCCTCTATAGCTTCCTTTTCAGGCGTGTCGGTAAGAATTCTTGAAGAACCACGTTTTCGTCTTATTAATTGTTTTCGTGGACCTGCCTTTGGGAATGGTCGTAAAATTTCAGGACTAACAAGACTATTCTAGGTGATGACATTTTTTTCTTGCTCTTGAGCTTTTGACGTTGATGCTCTACTCTCTGGAATATTCTCTTGCATTGAAATTTTCTCTGGCTTGTCGATTGGTGGTGCTTCATTCTCTTGAATGGAACTGGTAGTTTCCAGTGGTCGATCAGTCACCATACTAGACATGAAATCAATGTCGCTGAATACTTCACGATTTAAAGGACAAATTCCGGTTGATGTAAAACCAGAGATAATATTTTTGGGAGTGAATGCTAATTCAAACGCTCGACTAGCTAATGAAGCAATATTATAGATGGACAAAGTTTAACCTGGACTTGAAACCATCCATGATGCACACTGAGAATTATAAAAATTCTTAAACGAAAAATAGAGCGACACATCCAAGGGCTGCATTTTATGGCTGCAGTGTGGTGGAAATGTTAACATCACAATCCCATTTTCCTTTGCTTTTGTCAGAGAATCTACGGAAATATGACTCTCGTGGTTATCCATTAATAGAAGAATTTTGTTTTCTACGGAGCAACCACTATGCTTTATTAAGTGATCCAAAAATGCAATAAAATTTTCTGACGACATCCATCCACTGGGGTGAGCAGCACCAGCACTTCCTGGAAAAACACCACTCAACATATAGTCCTTGAAATTTACTCGTGGAAAGACGAAAAACGGAGGGATGAATCTTCCTCCAGCACTAATGCCACAACAAGCAGTTACTAATGTGCCGCGTTCAGCAGACGTGACGTTTCCAACCTGTTTAACGCCTTTAGCTGCCAGCACTTTAGGTGGTTTGTGTACGGTTGTAAGCCCAGTCTCATCAATATTCCATATCTGATGAGGTTCAAACTTTTCGCGTTTGAGAACCGTTTCCAAATTGTTGAAAAACATTTGTGCGGTTGAAACTTGTACATCGTGACAAACTGGTAGACTCTGGAGTCCTCAGCGATAACTCTGGATGACAATGTCTGAAGCCGCGATACCAATCATAGCCAGCAATGGATTTTTCATCCCATTTTATAGGATATTTTTTATGATTGGCCTTAGCAAATTGGAAGGCCAGTTGACGTGCACATGTGACTGTTAAACCATGATGCATCTGCGAAGCACGGACTAGGTAATCTGATAGGAGAGCTTCTTCTTCATAGGTGAAAACTAATGCAGTTTTTTTTTGTTGTGCTCTTTTGTCTTCTTCAATATATTTACTGTGTAAGTGTAAGTTGTAACTAATTTGTTTTAAACGCACAAGTTTTTTTTTAGATATTTTACGTTTACCATGTTTTCTTTATTTCCTTTCCTTGTTCAGCAATTCCACTACTCGTAATTATTAGGTTTTTAATGCCAGGTATTTTTTATCATATTTTGTACTTCATTGTCGTCATATTAACTTGTGAGCGGAGTATATCCATGTATAATCACTGCGTTGACAGATCTTGTTTCAATCCTTACCAATACGATTCTTTCGTTGTATTTTTATTTCTTGTTAAGATGTCAAGTTTCTCTTTGGTGTGTTTATATTGCAATTTTCGTTATTCTCCACTCTTAAAGAAGGGTTTTTTGTTGAAGATATCAACCCTATAATGACATTAATATTCTATAGTGTTTATACCGTAAGTTATTCTTCAAGCGTAACGCCGCTGTTTGTCAATATAAAAAAATATTTGTCTGATTATGGAAGTCTCATGGTATCCAGCATTAGTAAGCGACAAATAGCTTTTCGAAAGTTTTCAACGTAAAACTACCATTTAAGAACAATTGACAAGAATATTTAAAATGTTTAACTACTTTATACAGAAGTAATTGTCTTAATAAACGATCATTATGTATTTCAAATCGTATTTTTGCTAGATGGGATAGTTTACCTCTTAATTTAATTAATTAATTCATTCATTAATGTTTGCTGGATTATGTGGTTTGGCGCTGTAGATTCTAAAATTAGTTTTATTTTAAAAATTACTCTTTAATTAAGTAGATCAATTTTATACGATTTATTCTACAAGTACTTGACAGTATTGGTGGCAAAACTGTCAAAAACAAAAACCGATTAATTGTTTTTAGAAAAAATCGATTAACCGTTACTTTTGGAAAACCGTATATTAAAATCGGTTTTTAAAATCGGTTTCAAAATCGGTTTTTAAAATCGGTTTATAAAACTGTTTTTATAATCGATTTCTAAAATCGGTTGTTAAAACCGTTTTCTAAATCGGTTTTAAAACGGTTTTTAAAATCAATTTTAAAACCGTTTCTGAAAATTAATTTTCAATCATTTATACAGTATGTCCCCCTAAGTTGGAATCATATGAAAAACTTTTTATTATTAATTTTAGGAAAAAAAAGTTATTCTTTATAAAAAGTTCTGCATGTTCTAAAATCTAAAATACAGTTATCAAATATCAAACTTTTTTAGTCGTATACGAGGTTTGTCAAAAATATGAATTTTACTCAAGAGTAAAGTACCTTTAAATTTAACAATATTGGAAAATGTTATTAAAAAAGTTGAGCAGAATTAAAAACTACATTTAAATATGCAATTGCAACCATTTAAGTGATAACATTATTATATTTATTGAACATTTTGAAAAATAAAAGTTCAACACCCTGTAGAAATAAAATGACTCACAGCATCGTAAAAGTATACTATAATATTTTAGTCAAATTATCATAAATAATAATAAATAATCACAAGAGATAAATGTTCATTCAAAATAGAAATATTATTAAAAACCAAAATAAACTTAATTTTTAATGTAAACGGATGCAATTGCATATTTGAACCTAGTTTTATTTCTGATCAACTTTTTTGATAACATTTTCCGATATTGTAAAAATTTGAAGGTACTTTACTCTTGAGTAAAATTCATATTTTTGACAAACCTCGTATACCACTGAAAAAATTGATATTTGATGACTGTATTTTAGATTTTAGAACATGCAGAACTTTTTATAAAGAATAACTTTTTTTCTAAAATTAATAATAAAAAGTTTTTCATATGATTCCAACTTAGGGGGACATACTGTATATAATCGTTTATCAAAATCTGCAGTAATAATTTTGTCATAAACTTTAATAAAAAGCTTAATAAAATGTGAGTTTTTTTTGTGGAAACATTAATAAATATGTTGCACTTGCAGTAATACCGAAAGTAACCATTTACTTTTTCATTTTAAATAGAAACCCCTATTTTTTATTTGGTTTTATCTAATCTAATTTTGTTAAGATCTTTGCAAATTTTAACTACTTAATCTGTTTCAATTTCAATTTAAATCCATTTAGTTTTAAAATGTTTTGGGGTATTAAATGCACATCATAAAAGAGAACAGAGGTCGATCAAGACTTGTATTGAAGTTTTTTATTTCTCATTTTAGAGTGGCCTAAAATATTTGTCTTTAAATGCTTACAACTAAAAATAGAGATAAGATTTTTTTGTTTATCACGGCCTAGAAGAACCACCAGGCAGGGATAGCAACATACATGAGAGAAATTAACGTGCCTCATAAACGAATAGGTAACTTCTTCTCGGGCATTTCCGACGTTTACGAAGTAAAATTTTGAATTTGACGACGATATCAAACAAATAAAAAACCCAATTTTTTGTTTTTAGTTTTATATTCATTTTTTTATTTAACATAATTTAACATAATAATTATTTAATTTTAGGGCTTTTAAATTCCGTAAATAAAATGTGTGCTAATTTATTCAAAATAAAACAACTAACATTTCATTAAATTTATTGAATAAAAATACTAATATTTTACTGATGGTAAACGCGATTAGAGATTCCTGTAACAAGAAAGCTGTTTCATTTTATAAAAGTATCATTGGATTTTTTAAACATTTAAAAGATTACTGCTGTAATAGGTTTAGTCACTTCAATCCAATTGAATATTTTTAACCAATACACATATACAATATGGGAAATAACAAAAATGAATACAAGATCCAACAATTCAAGTTTTCATTTGGAACCTTTAGCAATCGTTAACATTTTACAGGCAAAACAAACAAATTTTGTTTTCCTTTATGGGCGCGTTTACCGAGGCAAACTCAACTGGTCCGTTTGAACCTAAAGAATCTGCAATTTCACTAAATTAACACACAGTATCATTTGCAGCTCAGACGTAAACAAGAAAAACAACTAAACTTTGTTGATGTTTCAGGGCGTTAGCTAACCGCAGTAAACTCAAGTGGTCTCTTTGAATAAATGGAGTTTTTAAGTTTACTAAATCAACACCCAGTATTATTAGCAGTTCATGTGCAAACAACAAAAACAACGAAGTTTGTTCTTGGGCGTTGGTTTACCTCAATAAACTCCAGTGGTCCGTTCGTACCTATTAGTCTTCAAACTTACTAAATCAACAAACAGTATTATTATTAGCAGTTCTAGCTTAACCAACAAGAACAATAACTATGTTAAAGTTGGTGGACGTTGGTTTACCGCAGTAAACTCAAGTGGTCCCGTGAAGCTATAGAAGAGCTTTCAAGCTTACTAAATCAACACACAGTATCATTAGCAACTCCTGTGTAAACAATCAAACTATGTTGATTTTTCCGGACACTGGCTTACGGCAGTAAACTTAAGTGGTCCCGTGAAACTATAGAACCGTCTTCAAGTTTACTAAATCAACACACAGTATCATTAACAGCCTAGATATAAACAACCAAAACTACTAAATTTTGTTTGTGCTTCTGGACCTTGAATTACCTCAGTAAACACAAGTGGTCCCTTACAATTTTAGTGTAATTATTAGCTATTTATGCACCAAGTGCATTACGTAATCATTCAGTAACGCCGTAGTGCATACAAGATTTTATTTTTCACTTTATATTCTTAAAAACAAATAGAATTGGCATCTTTCGGCGCCTCGCTTACCTACGCAAATACCTATAATATCTGGTAGTTATGAAACAAAAACAAATTGTTAATTAATTGTCAAATTTAGTATTAAATTGCAATTATGAATGCCCTACCAGAATGTGTTAAATCGAAAGCAAAATATAAAAAAGAATACTTAATTTATTGTATTACAAATTGTATTTTATAAAATAAATTTGATTATTTAATAGATCAACAGTTAAAATCAAACAATATTTTAAGGGCGTAATAAATTTATTACGCCCTCTTATTACGCCCCGGTTGTTATGGAAATATTTATATATCTCGTATCCTAGGAGCTATCATTCAATTATAGTAAAGTGAAATCTAATAATTATTTAACAAACGAGTGTATTAATAAGAGCGATTAACAATCGAGATATTTTGATGCGTGAGCGAAGCGAGCGCGTTAATGTTTGAGATTGTTAATCGCCGTTTAATTCAAATATTAGTTACACAACTTTTCCGTCGACCGTACTTTGTAATTTTAATAAAATTATAATTTAATAATTATAGAAAAGATATGCTATTGGGAACCCACATTTAGAGAGTACCGTTTTGTGAACTCACCACAATTTTTTTAATGTATAACATAACCTAACTTCATTGTTTTGTGAGCTTCGTATTTGATTATTCTTTGCTTTTTCATCTTTTGTATGGCTGTTTGATAACAGTATTTTAATTAAGGTCACTAAGTTAATGGAGAATTGAGGTACCAAATTCCAATTGTTGCGTCAAAACACAATAGTTTTCATCACAGCGAAATAAAGTGCATATATCTTTTTTGTGAGAACGGATTGGTGCTTATTCAAAATAGTGATGCACCTACAAAGACCGAACCAGAAATGGTTGACAATGTTTGATAAATGATACAAAAAGCCCAAGTACATCTCTACGTTGCCTGTAAACAAGTTGAACTTTTGACATCATACCAAACAAAGATATTCATTCACATCACTATTGTGTATTTCAGCTTAAGATTCTTTAATTATGAAGCTTGATTTCACTTTAATGTTATTTCACACAACATGCTCATGTAGAGTTTATAAAAAAAACATTTTCTTAAAGTAGTTCCGCTACACTTCCAAAAGATATTTTTAGGAGTCGGACTGTTTATCGGGTCATTACTTTTTTTGAACAATGAGTAAACAATATTGAAGAACTGTGTAAGACAATAGTTTGTAAAATAAATGAGCTAAACATCGTTAAATGTTATTAAGTGTTATCATCGGAATGTTGTATACAGTACACAAATGTCTCAAAGTTTGTGTGAACAAATTGAAGATTTATTACAACTGTAAATTAATGTTGATTCGTTATTATTAAAATTTGCTTTGGTATAAATTATGACAGATTTTTATTTACATTTTCAAATTGTATTTGATTGACAGGTAAAATGGCAACTTTAGGTATGAACATGTATTCTTAGTTGCCTATACTCAAATTGTTTATTAATAGGGGTCGTTAATGAACGATTATGTTTACGTTAATGTAAGTCATAAATGCACGGTTGACGGAAAAGATATTTAATCAATTGCGCTAAAATTATTGTATTATAGTCATTGCAAATGACATAAGAATAATTTAAACAAAATAACATTAAAAAAAAAGATGTTGAATGTAACCTAATAAAATACAATTATACTCAGTTCTTTTGCGAAGAGAGTAATAATTAAACGCATTTGACAAATTGGTGTAGAATATCACTTTCTCAAAACAAGCTAAGAACTAAATTATTTGTTTTTTCCCAGCAGAGATACCAACAATAAAATGTATTACTCTATTTTTTTAAAGAACGTAACGTAGAAATAAAATGGTCTTGTTTTTGATTGTGGGGTTTTATGTTATGTTTTGAAAAATGTACTATGGTAATTAATAAATGAATGTGTTGGGCACCAATGAAGTTAATATTTTTGGAATATTTGTAACAAATTGATATTAAATTCCATGTAGAAGACACGCACATATAAATTTAATTGCGTTAAAACCTATGGAAATAAAAATGCTTGTTTACCGTATTCGAAGTATATTATTTAATACAAGCAGATATTTTTGTAATGGAGATTATTTAAAAAATAATTCTAAACAAATACACTGTCCGACTACACTTTTTTTTCGCAACGCGTTAAAAACGACAAAGTTCCGATTAGTTAGTTTGGGTTTGAAGTCCTATTAAAAAAAACAAATAAAACAAAAAATCTCTTACCTTATTGAAAACCTGCAAATACAAATTTTAAGAAGAAAGAAATTAAGAAGCGTTTTCTATTCAAACCCTCTGCTGTTCGTGTAATTATAATCAATTTAGTTTCTTCGTTTCAAATTTGAATTAATAAAATTCCTATCTTGTTAGCGTCCTTCCTCCCCATAATCACAACACAAACTAAATATTTTCGTTAAAGTAATTTTATCGATACACGTATAAATCAAGTTTCGGTTTTTACGTCAGTAGTTTTACAGAATGACCTATTGATATTGTTCTTTCTAATACAATTATTAAAGTGTCTGATAAAAAATAATTTCTAAATTTTTACTTTTATTTTGATATGTCATCAAAAATAACAGTGTATGTAACCAGTGACTAACTGCAATATTTTCTATAACGAATATTATGTCATATGATTTATAAAAAATTCATATTTCGTCACATATTTTTGCAGAAAATTTAAATTGAACGAGATTTGGGTAGTTTTGGCGTTCTGGACACACTTCACTTCAATATTTAGACTAAATGCCCAACTTATACACGTGTCGCGATAAAACACTTATTTTCGAGACTGAACTCAACACAATGATGTCTCTTTGCACTAATTATCCGAATTGATGTATGATGTAGGTTAGCAAGAGTTTTCGTGCAACTATAAATACCTACGGGTTAATAAACTACCTGATATCCCGTATCTTATTCTTTCACGAGTTTTTTTAAGTGAAACTCTGAGTGACAGTTTTCTCAACTTTAACCTATTATTTTTTCTGTGGATCAATTTCAAGAGATTTAATTTTCGCTTGTGGAAAAGTTTTTGGCCCTCAATATAAAAATTGGATGGTCTAGTGAGGTTTGCTTGTGTGATGTTTATTACGTCAGCAACATTATTCTTGGGGGGAATTATGTTCAATTCAGATTTTGGTCTGTTTAAGTTTGAAAAGGAAACAATACATGGACTTCAAGTTTGTAATAAATTTTATAAATTTTGCAATTCTACCGAAAGCCATTTTTTACATTTTTTTTGTTAATATCCAACATGTTAATTGTACTCCAGAAAATTAACCTGTCAGCGGCGTCAATTCACAGTAAGTTTGAAGACCACTTGTTTTTCAAAGTTTAAGTAGTTTTTGTAATATTTTTTTAAATTTACTTAATGCTTCACCCCGAGAAAACTAATTCACAACACATAAGTATTGATTCTTTGTCGTAGGGTGATAATTACGTTTTAATCATTTCATTTTTCTTATTTTTTCATCTTTCCAATTCTGTTCTCGTAGGTTTATTTGTGCTGATCATTCTTTGCATAATAGAAGGGTTCTGAACTTGTGCATTAGGCGTTAAAATACTCAGTTATCAATTAAATTATACAGAAATTAAATATAAAACTTATTTATGTTTATTAAAGTAAAAGAATGAATAACTTCATACATAAAACATAATTAATTTTCATTCAACCTTAGTTGCTACTTAATCACCTAATTATATAAGAAGCAGCCGAAATTGAAATGTCACTCCAATTGCTTAAATGAAAGAGATGGCAGAAAATTGACTGCATGGATATATTTATTTACTTCACTTCCTATTACAATGTTAAATATAAATTCTCAGAATATTATTACTACAATTGCTCAAACCGCTGCTCTAAGAATTTTGGTCAAACGACACGTACCTACTGTTATTGAATCGTATAGCAACAACAATTAATTATTTTGCAGTCGACTATGTCACCGCATAATAAACCGAAGCAGTACATTTGCAACCATTTTAATCGGTTTGGAAATCATTGTTATCGCTTGAGCTATCGGATATAGATTGTGTCCCTACTAGTTCTAAAGGCGAAGTTTATGCAAATCCCAATGCACATCTAAGATTCACTGCTGTATGCCTTTTGTGCTGTGGCTGTGTGTCAGTGAAATGATATTTCAATGTATGCAGGTGTATTTTATTCTTAATAAACATAAAATCGTTGTTGTACACAATCTATTGCATTGATTTCTTTAATTTGAAAAATTTGGCCCACTCTACAATGGAATTTTATATCTATTTTGTTAAAATATAATATGTATTAATTATGTCCAAATGGATTAAAATATGATGATCACATAGAAATTGCTTAACAAATAAAAATAAAATATAAATGTACACAATATCGTTTTAAAAAACGATGGGTAGTCATAATTGTATGGCAGAAGTCACTGTCTATAAGGTGGTAACACCAACTATCTTTTGCTTAATAAACAATGCGTTGAAATACTGTAGGTCATTCTAGTAATTTTTGTAAACTTGCGTTCGATCTACCCTCAAATTTAAACCTCAAATAAGTCAAAACACGTATATGTAAGTGCTGTTCGTAATTCTGCAATTATCAGTGCCTTAGCTTTTTCAGTATTGAAAATTTGTCAGTTGGTACCTTACATACTACAGATTTCTACTAATATTACATTTTAATGAATGTGAGTATTTTTAAAGAAAACATGCCCCATTTTCTCACAATACCTACAAATATTTTTCCACATTTCTCCGGAACACTGCGATAGGGACATCGCCCATAAATTCTTGCTATTTATCTCAAGATAAGAGGATATTAACTTGTTTGTTATTATAGTCATTCGTTACATGCGATGATAGTTCAAATAGGTTGAACTGGCTGAGTATGGTGGCAAATGAAGGACTTTATGTCCTTGTTTTCTTAAAAGTTTGTCAATCACATAAACTTTGACACAGTTTTAGCGAAGAAGTTTTTTTGTTTTTGCTTTAAATTTCCAAATAGTCCACGTTTTGAGTTTCATTACTTACCCAACTGATTATTTTTTTTTAGTGAAAGCTTTTAGTGCAAGCTTTTAGTGCTTTTCGAAAAGCATTGAGTGGTGTAGAATATTGTCCATAATTACTACGCCTTTTCTTCCAGTTTAGCCAATGCCAAAATAAATTGTTTTTGATCCACTTTTAAAAGAACTCCACAGTCATGGTCTTATAATAATCATTGTCGTTGTATTTTGAATCTAAAAATAAACCGTGATGGTTTAAATTTTGATGAGTTACATTTTAAATCATTAATGTGTATTTATTGACAAAATTGAAATCCATTTAGGTATATCCAAGTTTCATCACAAACAGATTCGCCAGAATTTTTTAGTGGAGGAATTTCCTTAAGAAGTAAAGTTTTAATTTTTTTGTTCACAAAGAGTTTCTCGATTATTTACTATTTTATATTAAAACTCGTAGATTTAAAAATCTTATATAAAATTGTTTGGCTGCCTGTAAATCCTAATTTTTCTGATTCCAGAAGAGGTTATTAATAAAAAATTTGCTTTTTCTGTTGAGTTCACGAATAATTTCAGTACGTTCTTTTTAAAAAAATGAATCAAAATTTCAGTTTTTTCTTTTTTGGTTTTGGTTGGTAAAAATGTAAACATATCATTTACAAAGCTTTAAATGCCTCACATTAAAAATATCAATCAATCTCATAATGACAATGCAAATAGCTTTTACTATTACATAGTTAAAAAAATAATCAGCTTATGCCCGAATTCGTTTATAAATTGTAATAAACCCTCACAAATTAGAACATATGACTCCAATGATATTAGCAAGAAAGTGTGTATCTTGGAAATCTCCAGATATAATTTATTCTTTCTTCTAGCAGCATTTCCAGCAACGCCTGTTTGCATACAATTTTGAGGATTTTGCAGTCGTATCACTAAACGTTGCATATCAAACTAAATGTAGGTCTTGAAAATATGGAATTAATGTCATTCTATCTGGACGTTTTCCATCTCCTCTGAAATGACTAATTGGCTCTAGAACTAAAGGTATATGAGCTGTAGTTAGTGCACTCTTAATATTCTGATTTAAAACTTGCCTATTCGTTAAACCAAGATTGCCATGGTTGACTGAGAACATAAGGTTTATGATGACCTTAAGGCTGTTCTCTCAGGGAGCTATAAAGTTTATGTAAATTTATCTTGCTTATTTTTAGAAAGGTTTTTCTGATTTTGCACAAACATATAGCTAACATTATTATTTATGTCGTGCAGGAGCTATTTTTTTATTTTTGTCTTCGTTGTATTTAATTTAATTAAAACGTAAACTAATAGAAAAATGGATTTCCTTATAAGCCCAGATTTTGACTCCTGCACGACATAGATGATAATTTTCTGACAACCCTATTTTTTTTTATTTTTACTTAAAAATCAATGAGAGAAATTAACATTAAGAAAACGATAAATACTAAAAACTCTTGGAGAATTGTAAAATGAATGTTTCGAATTTTTCTGATCGCAACAGGCCAGACTTGGAAGCCAATTAATATTAATAGATAAATAATATATTGTTGAATTGTTAATGTCCATTTTTTTTTGTACATGACGTGCATTTAAAATAGTTTTAGAAACAGAAAAAACAACACATAGCTATTTATGTAACAAGAAATAAAAATAGTGAACCGCTTACTAGAAATATGAAATTGTCCTGAGTGATAAAACAGCCTTAAGAAATAAAGCTCCACATCGGTTTAAAATCAACCCATTTTGATTATTATAAAACTTTTCGTAATTTGGTTTCCCTATCAATTAAGAACAAAAAAAAACATATCTAAATTATAAGCTACCTGAATGCAAAGACGTATGAAAAAAGTTGAGTAACATGCAAGTTTATAATAAAAAAAAAACGCAATGAAATTTTAGAATCTCTCGGTGACGCTAATGAAATAAATAATTTTTTTATTAATTCCATGGTAGGCATTGATCGTGTTGCTTAATTTATGTAAGCCTACTTCTGATACAAATATATTCAAATTCTCTACTGTTGACAAAGAAGAAATTTACCGAGCCATACTCTCTATCAAATCGAAGACAGTTGCAATTGATAATTCTGACATTGTTAAACTATGTTGTCGATATTTGTTACAATACTTTACACATATTAACTGTGACTTAATGAAAGGTATTTTCCCTTATGCTTAAAAGATTGCACTAATTATCCTGTTATCCAAAATAAACTCGCCTAAAGAATTAAATGACATGACATTAGAATACTCCCGGTGCTGTCAAAGATCTTGGAAACACTTATGAGTAAGCAGATACGTAATTATTTAGATACGAATAACTTACTATATATTAATCAATCCGAATTTAGATGTGGATGTAGTTGTACCAGTGTTTAATTAAATGTAATTGATGATGTCATTGCTGCTAAATATAAAAGCAAAATCAATGCTCTAGTTCTATTAGACTTTTCAAAAGCCTTCCATCATGAAATATTAATAAAAATTCTACACCATACAGGATTTGATAGATCTGCTCTCTTTTTATTAAATAGTGACTTGCGTAATCGTCGTCAAAATGTGAAACTACGAGGAACCATTTATGATCTTCGTCATAGTAATTATGGAGTTCCTCAAGGTTCAATATTAGGATCATTGCTATATATATTTATACTACCAAACTTTGTAATTGTTTAAAACATTCTAAGTATCAACAATATGCTAGTGATACACAAATTTATTTATCTTTTTCACCCTAAACATGCAGTGCAGGCATGTCAAATACTGAATAGGGAGTTAAATATTCTGGCAAACTACGCAAATCTATATTCGTTAAAGATTAATCCCACAAAGTCAAAATTAATGGTTTTTGGGGAAAAATAAAATTATTTTAAAAATAAATAATATTCTTATTCCTTATCACGAGCAAACAAAAAATCTGGGTATCATAATTGATAATAGTTCACGTTTTTCGGAACATATAAACATGTGTATAAATAAGTCCTATGAAAAACTGAAATTGCTATACACACAGAACCTGGTATTAAATAACAATTAAAAAAAATGTTTTGCAATTCCTTGGTGTTATCTAGTTTTAACTACTACGATTAAATTTAACCGAGTTTGGTACAACTGGTCATAAGTGTTACTACTTTGAAAACTAAATTATCTCAGAGTTTAAAAACATGCAAGTAATTCGTGGCCTTATTTTAATTTTTCAAAATTTTTTTATTGTTTCTTTTCTCCTCGATTTTATTATTTCTTTTATTAGGACTAAGTATTTATATGTGCTTTACCTACATAGTTTGTTTTCTTTATATATTTCTTTTTTTATATATTTATTATTATCATTGAGAAAAAAAAAATACACTATTCATGTATGCATTCATTGAAACGTGGTGGTAAGGAAGAGCAGGGGCAACAAATTCTAGACCATCTGATTATCATCACATTTCCAAAATTATTTTATTGTTTAGTTTCTTACCAATTTGGAATAACATTGACAACTCTTATGCTAAAAGACTTAAATCTCGAAGTCCTGTATGGTTCCAAGACTACTTAAATACGGCTTTTTCTAAAGTTGAAGAGTGGAAAAACTAATGTCTGGAGTTGATGTTTTCAATAAACATCTTATTGATGATCCAACAATAGAAGCCCCGGCCTTTGATCGAAAAAGAAAAATTTGGTCAAAAGTAAACGCATAAGAACAAGCCATCCAAAATGCAACTCTATGTTGTTTAAATGGGGTGCAATTTCTAATCCAAATTGTGATTGTGGAAACGAACTGGAGACCGTTACACATATTGAAGAGGATTGTCAATTAACGAAGTTTAAAGGCGGATTTCCAAACATTCATAATTTAACGGATGAAGATATATTATGGCTTATGAATCTGAAGAACATCTGAAGTTTAGCAAGATTTTGTATTCTTGTCCTGATTAGCGCTTGAACCGGTCCATTATTTGTCGTCATGCAATGGCTGTGCTGTTATATTTTATGTGCTTTTTTACTTTTTATGATGTTTACACACTTAATTAATATTACTACATATGAATACTAAGGTGGGTAAGAGTTGGCATGTTTAGGTTTTAGTGGTTTTCTAAACCATACATAATACTTACATCACAATACAATATTTAAAATGTACCACACAAATAAATAAAGAAATAAATTTGTAGGATAATGTATTTTTTGAAATAAACAATATTATTATTATTATTAATGCGACATGTCGAGTCCACCTGCCAACAACTCTTGAACAAGAGAAACTATTTACATCACTCTCGTCTACATCACTTCCACAAATACATGTAAATGGTGCTAATATTCTTGATCAAATCCTAAAACCAACTGCAATCCTGGATGAATTATTGCCCAAAAAAGTTTTAAAATGTCTAGATGGAAGAACGTTTAACCAGGCACCCGATTTCTTGGTAAATGAAGCTAGATATTTTGCCTCATCTCAGTTTGACTTGAAATTTGCTTTTGAATAATTAACTCATCTCAGTTTCTCTGGTGTGATGGTTTTGTCGGTGATTGAGAATCAGATTTGAGCATGAGAAATTGTTCGTTCGTGCTATTTGCTCAATTATTGGATATGTTGTAGCCAAAATATATCCTAACAACTTTGCTAAAAAACCAGCATGGGGTTGCATAGTCCGTGACCTTTACGGAGCAACAAAGGTCACCAAACCAGGAAAAAATCAACTTGTTAGGATTGGGTGACGTGATACGTCATTGGAAAGCTTAGACCCAGGGGCTTCTTTGTGCAAAGTTTTGAGGTCAGTTAGATAACCTCAGTGTCAACCAGAGGTTATCAAAGATCACCATTTTTTATTTGACGAGAACATGGTCAAGTTATATATTGTTGGAGAGCTCTGACCAAGGAGATTCTCAGTAGCATGACCTCAGGACTAACCAGAGGCTATTAAAGGTCACCATTTTTAAGGATTTTCTTACTCCCTTTTTAACTTTGGGTGGTATTTAGGAGCCACCCGTTCTCCATAAAATACTTAGTGTTATTTGCTCGTTACTGTAATAATTTTCTGGTTTGAATGAAGATTGATAAGGACATCAGTAAATTTATTTTATTGACAATTGACAGCCTCACATAATCGGAAGGCTAATTTGAGTGGCATGTAACTTTTAGAAGAAATCTCCTTTCCACCTTGTTTTATATGTGCATGTAGAAAATATCTAGAAAACACTAGAGTCGTATGACTGACTTGAAACTTTTCACAGAGAATCTCCTTGGTCAAATCTTTCTAACGATATATCACTTGACCATGTGCCCCTTAAAAAAGATAATTGTGATCTTTGATGACTTTTGGTTGGCCCTGACGTCATTCCACTGCCCTGAAACCTTTCACGGAAAATCTTTCCTTGACCATGTTCCTTTTAATTGAAAATTGTGACCTTTGATCACCTCTTGTTGACCCTAAGATCATTCGACTGATATCTGCAGTTCTTATTAACAAATGTCTAACATTTAGTAATTTCTGATAGAGTCCCTAAGTACCACCAATTCCAAAAATTAAATCTTTTGTTTTTTTTTCAAGAAACCTATTACAGTTTTGACACTTTAAAAATGTTTTTTTATTTATTTTTTTATATAATATTAGAATAACACATAAGGTACCGGAAAGTACAAGTAAAACACTGTAAATAAATTATTTCGTCAATGGAATTCAGAAACCGGATAACCAAGCCAATACGTTGTATGAGATAATTAGTAGCACGAGGGTCACCAGACGTATTTACTAGCAGTTTTCCAAGGTCAGCTATGCACGAATTACGCCATCGCTAAACAGAGTAAAAGTTTTGACAGCATAGACTATAAAGTGGAAATTGTCTGACAAGGTGAACTATTTTAAAATTTTCTTTTTCTCATGACAATTGGCGGTTCCAAACGAGAAATAAACGCCAAACCATCGAGTCGTTTGTTGGTATCTCTGAAAACTAATGGTTTTAAGATATTTGGGAATCTGACAAAATTAAGCAAAATGTGGATAATCTGGTTTAAGTTGGTGTGTTTTTTGATTCACATAGCACTTTTGACACAAGAAAGATCGTGAATACCAATTTCTTCGGCCTTGACACCACAACGGCAAACATGAGGTTGACTGCTTTTGTTATAAGGCGTGAGGCTAAAAAAATATTTTTTCTAATAGTATTCCTAATTGAGATTATTGAACGGTGTTGATTTGATGGTAATACTGTCCCAACTTTTAAAGACCTGGTTTCACTGCAGTGTTAATAAAATCCTGTTCTGCCAACCAAAACGTTACTTTATCCTGCTTGTAGTAAATGTCTATGTCGTCTGATTTAAGAATTTGTCCAACTAAACATTTGCATCCTAAACAAGATGAGAGAAAGCCTTGGAAAATATATCGCACAAAAACGTGTACAGAAGCAAACATCGGACCCGGAAAATATGCCAACTAAATATAGAAATTGATATCGGGATTGCAATCCACCAATCACAATACAAATTGCCGTAGCGGTACGTTTTTTTTTTTTTTTCCGACGTTTTCGTTTTTCGTCTTATTTGTTTCTCTGAGTCTACTAACTTAGAACACAGTGCCATTGTACCCGTCCACCAAGCCGCATGTTTTTCTTCTGTCAACTTCTGTCGACTGTACTAAGTCTAAAAAAAAAAAAAAAAAAAAAAAAAAAAAAAAAAAAAAAAAAAAAAAAAAAAAAAAAAAATTTAAAAAACCAATTTTAAAAAAAAAAAAAAAAAAAAAAAAAAAAAAAAAATATATTTTAAAAAAAAAAAAAAAAAAAAAAAAAAAAAATAAAATATTTTTACTTTTTTTAACATAAAAAAAAAAAATTAAATTTTATTTAAAAATAAAAATAAAAAAAAATAAAAATTTTTAATTTATATTTTATAATAAATTAAAATAAAAAAAAATTAAAAAAAAAAAAAAAAAAAATATATTTTAAAAAAATAAATTCACCTTTTGAGTTTTTCTTGCGCAATTATAATTTGCAGAAAGTTGATCGATAACATCAACTCCAATTTTGATTAAATTATATTCCATGATTATTTATGGCTTGCCAGTTTTTAAATCTATCTTATCATCGTCGTGACAAGTGGAAATCAAGAGAACGTTTTTATTCCTCTTAGGAATATATGACACTAGAGTACAATTGTCAGCAAATCCAAACATGCTGGATCAGATTGGTCGAACATTTCTTTTTTTATTAGCGCGAATGGTTCCTATAGTTGAGAGACTACGATGTAGCAGTTCCTTCGATTACTCGATACCAAAAAATTGGTTTACACATTCGCAGCACAACATCTTTGCCACTATTACTTTATGCGAGAGGTCTATCCGGCTGTGTTCCAACGTAAACCTCAAGGTTGTAGATATATTTCATTTTTGCATCACACAAGGCCCAAATTTTAAATCCGTATTTGCTAGGCTTTAGGGGCATGTATTGCCGGAATGGACATCTACCTCTAAATGCTTCTAGTTTCTCGTCCACAGTTACGCTTTCTGATAAACTGTAATTTTTTTACAAATTTTTAAATAATTCTCTGATTGGCGCCAATTTATCTCGTTGCTCATCGAACCGAAGAAAACGCAGCAGCATGCGGAAACGTTGCATTGACATCGTTAAGCGATATATTTCTGCGGTGGTACCATTTGTCTTGAACAAATTTTCAGCGTTTAAGTGATTATTTTTGTTTACTGTCAAAATCAGTAAACCTAAAAGCGCCTCTATTTCTAATTCATTCGTGGGTTTGGTGTACTTTGCGCGCTCATATTGGTCGGCTACCGACTCAAAGTATTCGTTTGTGTAAGTCACAACCATATTTATAATATCACCAGTGATATATGCCTCCAGATTTCTGTAGGTTTTTGATATCACGTACAGGTTGTTTCACCACGGGCAACTTTATTCGCAGTATGTTTTTATTTTTAGTTTTTGTGAATAAAGATGCGTGTTTTTTCCAGACGGTCTTCTTATCTTTTCCAACAAAATGAGGTTCAGCATTTTCCTCTACGTCATCATCAAATTGAAAATCCTGCAATCATTATCGTCTAGATCAGCCTCATCGTCAAAAACCAGTGAGATTTCCTCTTCGGCAAACATTTCATCCATGAGCTTTTGTAATCTCATTTGCTCCTTCTCATAATCTCCCATCTTTCGGTAAAAGCAAAATACCGATTCGAATTGTACAACCGATTTACAAGTTGTACTTAATAAATTCATTTAAATGTGTTCTAATATTACGTTTTCAATATTTTTTTCATTTTCAGTAGTTTGCAAATTTAAAGAAAAAGTACAGATAACAAGAAAGGACATCCCTTCAAATAAAAATCGATACGTAAATGTTGACGTCGGTCTCCGCACCGCAATCTATTTTGGCGGGAAAACTACAAAGTGCACAAATCTACCGCTACGCAACAATACTCAGACGACACTGCCAACAGCATTCCTAGATTTACACATGACACCTCCCTCTCCTTAACGAGCTATCGCGTACACTATGTTAAGCCGGTCTGTTAAACCGTACGTCACTACTTAAGAGTTAAGATTGTTTTAAAAACGCCATAAATGACTGCATCATATAATATTTGTAATATTCGAATGAGACAAGCAATGGCGAATAAGGAAAGAAGTATGAGGTTCCAGTGACGTAACGCAATCAAGGAAACGCAGAAGCTTATAAAATTTTGCGGAGAGAGTAAATTTAAAAAGATCACTCCAAGCGGAGAAACTGTTTTCATTTATGCACTGAGCAAATACTCCGCAAAATTTAAAAGCAACTGATATTCTAACACCCCGAAGGATTTGTTTTAGTATTTTGTGCTTGAATTGAAATTTAATTAAATGGTCCAAGAACGTAGCTGTGGTTGCAAGTAATAGGAGCTTACAACCAGGATGACGTTTTTTCATATATTAACTTTTGGTGGTTTGCCTGGAATCAGTTAATCACGAGATTAGGCAGGTATGGAGGTAACAATATTTATTACGGGGTTAAGCGGAGTAACAAAAATGCATTTCGTACAAAACTGTCTTCACTTGGAATGGGTGGAACCATGTCAGATAACCATTACCAAAAACTGTTTCCGATTCTTTAGTATTTTCACATAGACAATGATTCTCGATCAAGGTCATTTTTAAGCTTTGACTCTCCATTTTGTAAAAAATTTTAAAATCAATAATTTTTTTTTTAGAAACATCATCTAAATCAAACCAATAAACTTAAAAGGGGCAGGGTTGAAAAACGACGTCAAAATGATAGTTTTATTTGTTTAGTATATGATGTATGCATTTATTAAAAGTACCTAATTCCAAAGTTGTTGTAAATGTAGATATGCCTAAATAATAAATAATTAATGACGCAAATATAAAATTGTCCGATAGCGCAACACATGAAACAAACTTAGAAATATCTTTCAAATTTACAATAACAGAGCGCAATAATTATGTTGGTAAATTCACTAGGGTGTACAGATACATTAACGCGTCTATTGCTACTATTCAAGCATTGGGGTCTAGTAATACCGGACATAACGGGTAATATTTATAATCGTGTTTGCAATACATAAACACTATTGTGCATTTAATGTTCTTCTCGTAATTGCATTAAAATAAAATAGTATTTATACCTAAATTTTTTTTTTGCAAAACGCAAATAATTTTTACCACTTCTTCCACTTCATCGTACAATACTTAAAAATGTACACAATTTCGTTTTCGAAAGAGCAGATAGATCAAATCTTAAAATTTGTAAAATCAATGAACATTCATGTATAAAAATTTGGTGAATATAAAGCGCAACTAGTGTGTTAATGCGATATTCATGAAAAAAGGATATTATTTGCATCCTACGTTATTTAACGTTTTTCGTATTGAACGTGTTTTTCAGGAGGACGTATTTTTTCGAGCGACGATATTTAATGAAGTAAGCTTTTCTTGTTGGAAACTGAAAAATGTAATTCAACTTGAGAAATAACATTTATTTTTTTTCACAGAATCGATAAAATATCGCCACGAGTCATTAATTTTGAAAGCATTATTCGGGTATCATTTCATTTAATACATTTTAATAAATTTATGACACGGTTCTGAAGATTAAACCGCTATTATACGGCTCATACCTCACTCCTTCCTCGTTCCGAGCAATTTTGCTTCTTAAAATGAGCTACTCGACCATTCGGGATGCAAATTAGCTGCGCGTCGTTAAATTTTGTTGGTAAAACCGGGGCTTTCGCACGTGATAGCTGCGTCCTTACACGTCTCACTTCATAAGCAAGCACCTGCTCTAAGCTTAATCTTACTCAAATTATTTTAATTATTACTCTTGTTTAATTTTAAAACGCCAGTCCCAGTTTACCGAGCAGCGTAGGCCTTTTTCGTCCTCTCTTTTTTAATTTGCCAAATTTACTTCCTTAATAACATTTGCAGGTGGTCAAAGTGTCAGAGTTTTTTACGACAAAATTAAAGTGTTGATTATACGTCGTCACATTTTGTAATGTTACAACTTGCCTTTGAAGGTATATTTGAGATACTTTATTTTTTTTTACGGAAGTTGACTTGTTTACGAACACCTTTACGACGTCACAACCTAGTGACACAAAACAAAATGGAATACTAAAACACAATTAAAACATTTATTAAGTACTTGCTTTTTACGTTCATAACTTAATATTAATATAATTTTTAACTTGTTTCTAAGTTTTAGAAAAAGAAGTGATTCCCATTGTTTGTAGTGAAGAATCAAATTTGATTAATATATAATTAAATACTCAACTTATTGTATAAGATGTGACGGTATTTTTTGGCTAACAAGCGAAATTCGAATAAATAAATAAGTAATAGAGAAATTCTAGTCCTCAAAATCGATTAGCATGCGACTATATGCCTGTAGTTTAGGCAATTGCGGTTGCGCCTGTCCTTTTGGTGCATACTTCAATTTCTGGTGTTTTCTAGAACTTTATAATTTGTGGGTTTTGTATTCATTGAACTATCATTTTGACAAGCACAATGTTCTTCTTATTTCAACGGCTGACGCAGCAAGTTCTTTGATTTTTATATTCCTAACTTTAAAGAATTAGAATGTGTTAATTTCATATTAGTTGAATAAAACAGAAGAAAAATATCCCATTAAAATTGAGGAATAAGCATTCAACATCTTGTTAGCGTCGTAAGTACCGTATCTTGTTATCATTCTACGTTCTTTACCGCCATTTTCTCTTCAAATTTGCAGAACACCTGTTGGGCATATGGATAGAAATTAGGTATTAAATAAAAGCAACAAGGACGTGAATTTGGATGGTATTTCTGTAAATATACTAACCCAACTAAACCTCGGACCTCACGCAAGATAAACAGTGATTTCTACGTGATCATTTGGAGCAACCCTAGCTATACATACCAACTGCTTTCGTGTTCTTTTACCCATTTCTTTGGAAATCTATCGTTTATCTATTTTAAATGTTGCCTCTGTCGACTATCTACATCTGATTAACATTGACATCTACCTATAAACGAGGTAAGTTAACTCTTTTACATGTTGTTTTCTTATATTACCTGTATATTTGTGGCGTTAATGTACATGTACGCCCAAGTGAATTTACCAACATAATTATTGCGCTTTGTTATTAAATAATTGCAAATTTCAAAATGTTTCAAAGTTCCTTTCATGTGTTGCGCTTTCGGACAATTTTATATTTTTTGTTGGAGTGCCGGTGCCCACATATGTACTTGGTTTTTGATTCAATTTAACGTCATTAATTGCTACACAAATTGGTGTACAATTTTGGTTAGTTATCGGTAGATACAATCGTAAATTTTTTTAGACGGTGTTCTACGCCCTCATCCAGTAGCGTAGTTAACAATTCGGCAAATTATATTATATATTATATTAAATGTTTACTTGATTAATTTATATTGTGTTTTATCTCTTTATTTTTTTGTGTCTATATTTATATGTCGTTGTTATTGAGACCTAGTTATTCTATAATTATATTTCTACCATCCGACGGTTTCTTTTTCTGTCTATGAGCTCCTAGTTGCTGTGGAAGATCCGCGGTATGGAAACCTTCGTTCTAACAATAATATTGTTAAACCAGAGTATTACATTGTTCAATCTAAGATTTATGTTTTTGTACATTTAATTTGTACGCATATATTAATTTATTAGATTTTAAAAACTACTATTTTTATAACTTGAAAATGGAAAATGCTGTTTACCAAAACAATGGCCACAACTTCGTACTGTTATTTCATAAAATTACTTCCTTAAAGTATCAAGCCAAATATTTTACAAAGTCCCATCGGGCATGATCTTATCAAGAACCTTTTACGGTGATACCTTACGTCTTTCCAAAACTTTAATGGCTAAAAGTTCCTTAGATAAAATGAGTTCAAAGTTGATAGGTTTGGTATTTAGGTTAATTGTTTTGCATTTGTTGTAAATAAATCGAAAATATTCTATGACAGTTTGAATGCTGTCGTTCAATCGTTCAAATACCAACATTTCAGCTTAGAACTAATAGAATTAAAAATAAACGAACCTTGAGAGTAAATAATAATAAACAAAGAAGGTGTTTCTGTTATGTTTCTACTTGAGATGGTGGCCGAGTTGCTCATTAAAAACAGAACTGAAACGCATATTATTATCGAAAAAATAAAATTGATGGAACATAGTGTGGCGTCTAGTGTGTATGCTAGGCGCAGGTTTGATCAGAGAAAGAACTGGCAAAGTCGTTTTGTGTTTAAGGGCGTTTATTTACATTCACTTACAGTAGGTTCAATATTTAAATTCAAGAATGAAAGTTGAGTAGGTCGTCGAATGCATTCGTAGCGTACGAAATGCAACGTTCGCAGTAATGAGACGCAGATCGTGTTACATGTTGTAAATCGTTGGCCGGTTTAGGTAGTAGCAACACGATTGTGCTAACCGCTAGTTAGCGTTGCGAACTGGTTGATGCTAGTTAAGTGTCGAATCGAACTGTACTTAAACTACACTGAACTTAATTATTGTCTATCGATTTTACTTTATTTTATATGCGATAAGTTGGTTGCATGCTTCATGTGCAAAGTCATAGAAATATCTTCCTTGTCGTTAGAATTTTTTAATCGGGTTTGTTATGCTGAGTGCGTATTCCGCATTCTGCGCGTTGCTTCATGCGGATGTATTTTAACGATTTGGATTTTGATGGAGTTGAGACGTACGGTACTAATAGTATCTATTCCATTGCAGTCATTTTCAAAAAATTGTTGAATACATGGAAAGGATCACATGGAAATGATGCAATGACCACCAAGAAAAATGGGTACAACGTAAGAATCTGGAGAAAGATAATAATAATAAAGAGTATGGAATAGAGGACTTAGAGCAAAATAAAAAACTGTAGGAATTAATAAATAAAAAGAACAAAATATAGCAGTGAAATAAGTAACATACATAAACAATGTAAAAGAAAACAAAAAAGGAATAAGTCTACGGATAAGGATGAGGAAGCAAAAGCCACTAAAGAAGCAATTCCACAAGAACCATGATAGAGCCTTTGAGGAATGAAAAATCAAATAAAGAGAGAAGAACTTGATAAAATATTTAGAAATATCACCAAAACGGGACGAAAACAAATCGTTTGAAAAACAATTAGAAAAACCTTGGAATTGAACGAAAAAGACCATGACGGATAACAATGAAAAAGGAAAATTAGAGAAAATAAAGAAGATAATAGGACAACTAAAAATAACAAAATTAAAGGAAGGAATACTAAATACAATAAAAAGGTACGGATATATGCAGAGGTGAAAGAAGAAAGAACGGAAAAAATAGAAATGAGAATCACGAATAATCACTGGCTATACTATTTAGGAGTGGAGATATATAGGAAAGAGAGCAAATGAAGGGGTTGGAATAATAACGACAGAAGAAATGCATAAACAAATCCGAATATTCAGACCATTCAATTTAAGAATTTTATTCGTCTCAATGAACCTAAGATCAATAACAAACTTAATACAAATATACGCTTTGAAAAAGAGATACCAATGGAACAGATGGAGGCATTCTATAAATTGCTGCAAGATGAAGCAAGAGAAGAAACAGAGGCAGTAATAATAATAAAAATTGGAATGCAGGAGTAGGAAAAGACATCAACATGGGTTTAGATTGCATGGAAATTGGGGTGAGCAATAATTAACAGAAATGAAGCAAGGATGATAAAATTCTGCCAAGGTAATAACTTAATAATAGAGAATATAATACGAAAACAAAAAAAAGATAGATATATATATCTTAGTAGCAAAAGAACAAAAAGTAAGGAGCGTAATAGATTACATAGTTCATACAAGAAGCATCAGTGAAGCAATTCAAAACATAGGAACAAGAAAAGAAGCAGAAATAGGCACAAATCATAGATTAGTGGTAGCATAACTTACGAGAGAAATAAAAAATCAGAGAATACACTACAATAGCAACATACAAGTTACAATATTAGAGAAAGTAAAAAGAAGTGATCAGCAGATTATTCAGTAACCAAATAATAGAGGGACAAGAGGATGTGCTAGCGAACAGGTGAAAAATATTCAAGGAAACAACCCTAAAGGCAGCAAAAGAAGTATGCGGAAGAAGGAAGAGAGCTGAATGGTAGACTAAGAAAATAAAGAAACTAGTTAAAGAAAAGGAACAAGCCTGGAAAACGTACATAAGAAGAAATGAGAGGAGAGGAAAAAAAACAACAAAAAAAACAACACCCCCCACTCCACTCCCAATGAACCCCCACCAACTTACACTTGAGCCAACACAAACGCTATCTCGAACTCCTTAACCTTTCAAAAACCACTAATAAAATCCCGTATTCAATTTACTAAAAAAAAAAAAAAAAAAAATAATATAATAATTAAATTAAAATTAAACACTTCCCACCATAATTGATAAAACCGCGTGTAAATATAGTCATAATTATCCATTGCGTGCATGGTACAATTAATAATGGAAACGTGTACCGTTGTCGTCATTATCACAAAATTCACCACCGTACTTAAATCCCTTTTAATTTCCCACAACCATTTAAAGAAATTAATTAATGTTAAACACAAATGTAATTTCATATTTATTTGTTCATTGATACTCTGTGGTTAACTAAGTTAATAAAAACAATTAGCACTTTGTAATCTGTGTATTACAGCGCCCGCTATTTTGTCAACTACAACATCGAGCCGCAACCGAGTCAACGCCGAACATAGGCCACGTTAAAGCAAACTACAACCTCGACTTCTGGCTTGCAGCTTCTGCCACATTCAGGCGAGTCGCTACCGTTTAGGCCGCATTCCACCAGAACACAATTATTTGTTTTTTTTTACTTTTAATTTTATTTATTTTGTTTAAAAATCAATAAATGTTTATACAATCTAAATAAATCTAATTTCTCCAACAAAGAGGTTCCCGAGGCTGGTATCACTACACTGTTTGTGTTCATAATGAACAAAACAATGAAAGCAATCAAAACCAAAACAGAGCTAAAGAGAGTAGTAACATTTAAAAACCTTGCGCCAGTAACAATTAACAGCCTGTTACACGCAGACGACGTGGTCTTAGTAGCAAATACAAAAAAAAATGAAGAGCTTAATTGATACCTGAGCCAATGAAATAAATAGCATAAAGATGGTGAATGTAAGCAACAGAAATTAATAGTAATTAAAACGAATAGAATCAGGTACTCCTTCCTTATATTTATTGAAAAAACTATAATTAGTAATGGCGACGACCATTGGTTTCGATGCATGCGTGCATCGTTATCAAGTCTATCTTAATCTAGTTACTAAAATAAGAAAAAACAGGTTAAACAAAGTAGAACAATCAGGTGCGACTTACCAGGAGCATAATTAAATATAAATATAAGACATAAAGTCATAAACAAGTAAGTACAGAAGCAACATGCTTCGAAATTAAAAATGGTAACAGGTGTTGACTGTAGCAGTTACGACCAAATACAAGGACGGAAATTGGGAATCGGAAATTTGCCGTTTTGGTTTAAGAAAGGAAGAACCTCTGTGAATGAAAAAATAGAAATAGAAAGTAGGCAAGGTAGAAAACCTGCGTTAAGCGCTTAATAAAATGTAAAAAATTAATGAGTGGTCAAAATGTATTTAATAAAGTTGAAGTATGAAAAATCTAAGTGAACATTAATTAATTTGTTGTTATTGAGAACGTGTTGGTTTACTATATAAATTTTTTTTTTTTTCAAAATAGTAATTGTTGAGAAACAAGAAACAGAGATCTCATGCAGTGGAACACCAATAGAAAAAGTTACAACATAAGAGTACCTAGGATCTATAATAACAAATAAACGGCAAATAGACACAGAAATAATCAACAGAGCATACAAAGCAAAGAAGTGAGGTGAAAACACAAATCCACAGTGTAACAACAGTACCGACAATCACATACGTAGTAAAAACTTGACTATACTAAAAAAGCACACAAAAAATTAAACGCAATGAAAATAAAACATATAAAAAAATAACAGAAATAAGCAAATGGAAACAGATAAAAAATAAACAAATAAAAAAAAACGTAAATCAACCACCGATAATTCAAGAAATAAAAAAAAAACAGTTAAACTAGTTTGGTTACTTAACGAGAATGGGAGAAAAGAACTTGGTACAAAGAATAATGAAAATCAGGAAACCAAAAAGAAAGAAGGGAAATGCCAAGAAAAAGCAGGATAGAGCAAATCAAAGAAATAGTGATAACAAGAAGAAAATCCCTTACCGAGATAAAAAAATTAGCAACACACAGGAAAATATATAATAATTGACATCCCACGATGATTTCATAACAATTAAACCCCAAATGTTAATCCTGATTGTAAATAGTTGGTGTTCGGAAAGATGTTTGCAGCTGAATAGGAAATTGATGTGATTTGGCTTTGTTCTATCTTGAAAACGTGTAGTTATCATCCCTTAGTTTGAATACGGCACCAAACCCTAGAGTTAAGTAGCATTAGTGATAGTTTTTAAGAAAATAAAGAGTGTGTCAAGGTCATGAATCAATAAACTAAATCACAATATAATGTAACAATGTGCGCGGGTGAAATTAACTTAAAGTACACGGGATTAGTGTCAAGTACTTAAAACACTCCGCGAAATTGAGAAAGCAATTAATTTACGAAAAATGTTAGAAAAGATTAAAAATTTCTACGACCAAGCATTTAATGGTGCAACAGTTAAAAGAAAAATGGGTGAAGGAGAGGATTAAGAAAACAATTTCTCGATCATTACAGGCAAAATTAATTATGTCTGATTAATTGTAGCAGCAATAAAGAAAACTAGCCAAAGAAAATTTAGTTGCCGACGTATACCGGTAGATGCGAGCGTTAGGTAAAGAACCACGCTAAAACTGTTTATTAAAAAGCGGTTGAGGTTGAAATGTTCAAGCACGTGTTTGCGAAAGTAGAAAGCGACGTTGCACGCTCGTAAATTTACTCGGCAGAAGCAAAAACCCTGAGATCTAGAGCCAAATAATTTTTGGATATTGAAGGTAATTTGTTAATAATCAAACAAAATAAGTTAAATAAAAAAACCTCTTCATCTCAATAAATTTTTACATTTCATAATTACTATTTTTAGCTAAATAAATTATTCATAGGAAACAGTCTTAATCTGAAAATCTCATTTCAGAATTTGAATAAAACTTTCTTTGCAAGTTATTTGTAAAACATTGGTTTGTGGCATGTTACCCTTTCGTATAGGTCTTCAATTACATTATCTACAACTTTATGTTAAAACTTTATTTCTAAAACTTCTGTTTTCTTACTTCGTAGTTTTAATATTATATGCATGTTTAAAATACCCAGTTTTGATAAACATTTTTAATTCTATTAAAAGTTGTTTCTTGTTATTTACTATTTTATTAAAACAAACTTATTTTTAGTTGCCTACTTCACCAAGTTCTACATATTTAATTGCAAGTTTTCCTTTGTTTATTCAGTATTTCGAAGCTTTATGCTTTACACAATTACTAGTTAAATAAAACAATAACCTGGGTGCTTTTAATTACACTTGGTATGTGTGAATTACATATATTACTAGGAAAGCTAAAATTTCATTTCTCGGTTTTGCTAGAATTGTGGAAGTTAGGAAACATTAGTATGTTGGATAAACAATTTTAGTAAATTTGTTATTTCGAGTTTTCCGTATTTATATGTGTACGTAGTGAAAAATGTCGTTCTGTTTAGGTAGGAACTGATTCAAATATAACTGTAATTATTGTCGTGTTTCATTGTTGTATTTAATAAATTTTATCTTTAACGTTTTACTTATTTTGATTATTAAAGTTAATCTGGTACAGTATTTTTCATATACGTTTATTTGAAAACTCATATCTACAAAAACAGAAACTCTTCTCAACAATTTTTATGTTAGAATGTATTTAACGTTATTTTATATTTCATTTTACAAACAATGTAAGAAAGGTTTTCAACAAAAAAGTTTTGAAAACAATATTTTATAATAAAATTTTTTTGCATAAAAATTATATTTTTTGCTACGTTTTCTGATTTATGTTTTTGAAGATGTTTTATTGCTAAAATATGTTCTGTTTAGGAAATTAATTTTATATTTTAATTAGTAAAACTTTAATGTTAAATTTTACATTAACTATTTTGTAACGGTTACAGTTCACAAATAAACAAATGGATAAAATTTAAAGTGACGGCTCTAGCGATGCAACCTAGAAAAGAAGGAACACAAAAATGTTGGGCACGAAGTAGCCTACTAAATATTTGTAGGATCCCAAATTTATAGACGTTAGTACAGCAGTGTCCGGCTACAGTCGGTGAGATAGGGAGGTCCTTAGAAGAGCTAAAAGAAATAACTGCTGAATAACGTGGCGCCATCTGCTGGGTAACTGAGAAAAATAAAACCGATCAGCAGGAATTCAACTAGTTTTAAATCAAAATTATTTCTAATTTTATTTTGTAAACATTTCCTAAACAAAATTTTGATTCGATAATTAATCGAGCTATGGTGTTTAATTAGCGATACCTTCAAATATATTCTTTAAAGAAAAAATTAAGTAAGCAACGTAAATTACCTATTTTCTAAAACGTGCTTAGTGTAATGATTCATTCTACAGTCCTTCTATAAGATAACCCCTGCTGAGACTACCTGCTGTTAGAATTGTAAATGATACCCTTAAACCCGCTTCACAATGTGCAAACTTTTGTTTACAGAAATTGTGGTGTCCAAGTTTTAAATTTCATGAGTGTACGTTAAGGACTTTTTTACTTGTGGGAAATAGCCGCAAAAAGCAATTTTTGCTACCCCATAACTCAAATCTATTTATTTCTGAAAAAACCATTTTTGAGCTCATATCTCAAAAAATATCAATTGTAAGTTAATCTTTGTCCACGGATTTGTAGTCCATTCCCACGGATGTGCTAGTGCTTTAAGAGGCGAATAACAATGGATTTGCCAGATATCACAACAACCGACGACGTTTTCTATGTCAGTGTCAATTCTGACCCACCGCACAATAGATTTCATTTTAACAACACTTGCATGATTAGCGTGCAATAAAGTTAATACGGATTTCTTTTGGTCTTTGGGAAGCGATTTCTTCTTCTTCTTTTGCAGTTTTTATTGTATCCACTGCTGGACGTAGGCTTCCTCCATAGATCGCTATTTGTTTGATGCTGTTGGTCCATCTTTCCGGTGGACGTCCCATTGGTCGTTTCGTTGGTGGTTGCCATTGTATGATACTTTTGATCCATCTGTCATCGGCTATTCGTTCTACGACATCGGTCACTTTTGTTTGCTGTCGGATCCATTCGTTGGTCATTTTGTCTCTCAACGAAATTCCAAGCATTGATCTCTCTATAATCTTTTGCGCTACTCTCAATTTGTGTGCTGACGCTTTGGTTAACGTGAGAGATTCTGCTCCGAATGTCATGACTGGCAGTACGCACATATCAAACACTTTCCTTTTCAGGCTATTGTTTATTTTGCTCTTGAAAATGTAACTGAGCTTGCCAAACGCTGCCCAACCTAGTCCAATCCTTCTTCTGATCTCAGCTGTCTGGTTTTCGAGCCCGAGTATCATGTCGTGACCAAGATATTTGTACGAGCTTACGATTTCAATTTCTTCTTTTCCTATCTTGATACTTCTGGCGCCATCGATGTTTGCCATCAGCTTTGTTTTCGACATGTTCATTTTTAGGCTAATTCTCTGTGCTTCCTCGCTGAGCATTGTTTCAATCTCTTTCATGGACGCTGTTATCAGAACAATGTCATCGGCAAATCAAAAGTGACTCAGAAATTTTCCGTTGATATTAATTCCCTTTCCGCTCCAATCGATCTTTTTGAACACAGTTTCCAAGCTTGACGTAAACAGTTTTGGTGAGATGGTGTTGCCTTGTCGAACTCTTTTTCCGATCTCAAACTTATCAGTCACTTTGTAAAGTCTTACTTGTGATGTTGCATGCTCGTAGATGTATTTAATCGTGCGCGTATATCTCGAATCAATTCGACATTTATCTATAGAGTCTAGAATTAACCACAGTTCTATCCAAATCAAACGCTTTCTTAAAGTCTATGAAGCACAACACAGATTTAATTTTATTTCGTTGCACTTCTCAATTAGACTCCTCTACACTTGCAAATAATCGTTCGTGCTGAACCCGTATCGGAAACCAACTAGTTCTCAGTAATTCTCAATGGTTCCGTAAGATGCCATCTTGTTACCACCAGCAATCTGATGATACAACTTGATGTATTGTATCGTAATGACACAATCCCATCCTCATGTTGTTATGTATAACACTAGAGTAGTAATTATGTTTATTGTACAACAAAGCAGATTACATTTAGAAATATTAGGTACAAGGTAGTTTTGTTTCACAATGAATGTAACTAACTAACACGCATGTTTTACGTTACTGCGAAACAGGTAAGGAGAAGGACAGTATCACTTTTTTGTTTAAGAATTTAAAACAAATTAGATGTTATTTAAAAACCGTATTTGGTAAATTAAGCTCTCGATATGTGGTTGGTAAAATGGTTCCAGCTCGAATTCAACCTGGAACCGCCATACGACTTGTTCCAAAAACATTGAGCACAATAAAAGTTTCAGTAAAGAAGTAAAAAAACACAATTGTCAATTGGCCAATACAAGTAATGTTATTTAAAATTGGTTAACGAAAATGTGACTTTAGTTTCGACAAAAAAATATTAAACGTCATATTCAGACACGATACTTAAAACTAAAAACAAATGATATGTAAGAAACAAAGTGTTAGCTTAAGAGATTACTTACTTAATTATAAATAGACATATTGGTGATAATAAAACAATTTGTTAAACTAATTGATTTGAAAAATGCGACATGCTGGCCATGAAGGAAAAAATGATATTGTAAATTCAAGTATATAATAATCACTTCCCCGCTGCTAAATAATTCTTTTTAACTAAAATTTTAATTAAATATTAGTCAATTTTTTTATTTTCTAATTACCAATTTAATTGTTTTTTTGGTTTTCGATTTCAGTTACACTAGAAGATTTTAGATTTAAAAAAAACTGGAGAAATATTTGTACAACTCCACTTCCATAAAATCTACTTTCGCTAAATACATCATTTTAAACAAACATAATTCACCCTTTTGATAGTAATCATAAAATTTTTTTTTATCCACAATCACCATATTATAGAGCTATTATTATGCCGTTATGAAACTTATTATAACACCTAGAAAATGTTTTGTAATATATAAAATTCAAGAAAAATTTGTAGAAAATTTAGTAATTATTTATTAACATTAATATTAACATTTACGTTAACATCAAAAGTAAACTTATTTGCAATATCAGGATTTACATTTACACAAACCACGTTTGAGGAAGACTGCATCGCGGAGATCTCTTGCATTGTGCTGGATTTTCCTTGAATTTTTCTAGCAATATCGATTTTATTTGACTCCCTTTTTTCTATATACCCCTCAACAACACTAGATGACCTCCACGCTCCGTGCCTTTTAAGAGTGAGAATATCACCACCAGCATTAGCCAACAGAGTCGCCGAAGAACGGCGCATACTATGGCCCGTGTAGGATTTAACGTCTAGAAGTTTTAAGAAAGAAGCAATCTGTGAGGGGATTCTGGAAATAGTGTTATTTCCCACAGGTTGCACGGTGCATTTTCAATTTATACGAGGATGTATTGATATCTAGTTAGCCTAGACCAGTTCCTTGCATAAACAAAATATTGCGTTACCATAGCAACGAACAAAAACTTATTAGAAGTGTCAGTGTAAAGTTTGACGTCAAAAAAGTAAACCAGAGTCACGCAATAAATTAAATGAAAAAGATGTCCACCGAAATTGTGAAAATCGAAAAATTGGAGTATCGAGCCATCATCAAGTACCTGTATTTAAAAGGGTTAAGAGGTAAGCAGATTTACGAAGATATGCTTAATACCCTTGGTGATCAATGTCCTTCGTATGCGACCGTCAAAAATTGGAATGCAAGTTTCAAAAGAGGTAAATTTTCCATTGAAGATGATGACCGATCGGGAAGGCCAGTTTCTGTGTCAGTCCCCGAAAATATCGATGCAGTTCATGACATGATTTTATCAGACCGTCGAATTGGGCTAAAACGGATATCTGAAGCACTGAATATTTCATACGAACGCGTTCATCATATGGTTCACGTCAATTTGGACATGAGAAAAATTGCTGCAAAATGGATCCCCAAATGTTTGAATGTTGACCAAAAGCGTGCAAGGGTAGAAGCATCGCGTTCGATCTGTGCTCGATTTGAAAACGATGTAGACTTCTTAAACCGAATTGTTACTATGGATGAGACTTGGGTACATTTCTACGATCCAGAAACAAAGCAACAATCGATGGAATGGCGACACTCTGGTTCTCCAAGACCTAAGAAGTTTCGTGTCCAAAATCTGCTGGAAAAGTTCTTGCTTCAGTTTTTGGGATTGCCATGGAGTAATCATGATTGATTTTTGGATAAGGGTAGAACAATAACTGGAGATTACTATTCGACATTACTGACCACTCTACGGAAAAATATTAGAAAGAAGAAGACGCGGAAAGCTATCCAAAGGTGTTTTGTTTTTGCAGGACAACGCCCCTGCACACAAATCTCATGTTGCCATGCAAAAATTCGTGATTTAGGGTTTGAATTACTAGAACACCCCCTTATTCACCCGATTTGGCTCCGTCCGACTATCACCTCTTTCCTCAACTGAAAAAAGTTTAAAAGGTCGTACATTTTCTTCCAACAAGGAGGTAATAGAAGCTGTGGAGGTCTGGTTTGCAGAGCAAGAAGAAACATTTTTTTGAAAGGTCTAGAGACGTTGCAGGTTCGCTGTAATAAATGTATCCAATTAAGAGGAGAATATGTTGAGTAATAAAATATTTTGACATTGAAATTTTGTTTGGTTCTATAGTAGGCTAAGAATTTTTCAATATATCCTCGTATATCGCAAAAAAATCTTCCCTGCGAAATAGTACTTTTAGGACGTAGGCGTATGTATTTCTTGCCTATCTCCATAACATTAACAAAGAATCCTTCGTCTAATACAGTGAAACTTCTTGACATATTGGTCTTTGTTTCTGGGATAGACACGTAGATAAAAGATCCTTTATCTTTCACATGTTCAATATTTAAGTTTACCAGTTCATTGCATCGTAAACCTCCACAAACACCCATTATGACAGCATCCTAGAAATATTTAAAAGTCTGATTGAAGTACACCTTATCCTAAGGAAATTTTATTTCAAACATTTATGTACGGGGCGACCGGTTTCCACAAAAAAAACATTATTGTCATTATCAAATCTCTACAATTAAGAAAACAAAGTAATTAAAAATAAAATGAAAGCAACTACAACTCACCAAACGAATATTTTACACAAAATTAATGTAAATACTTGTATTAAATATTTTATTTTATATTTAAATTTTAAGAAAGAGCACGTCAATTGTGACATGCTCGACATTTTATTAAGTTGTAAGTAAAATAGGAAAAACCCAAAAAACAATGTTTGACCACGTTTGAAGGAAGTGGAAATTAGTAGAGCCATCTATCTAACTCGATAAAAGTAACGTTTGACCAAGAGTGACATCTATTTATTCATTAAAGAGCGAAATTTGAATAAATATTATTTACTATGTTTATTTAGAAAAGATATGTTTCAAGAATTCTAAATGTGGAAAGTCAGTATGAACATTTAAGAGATTGTTAGAATCCCTGGACATGTTCTCAATGATGAAAACTTTTTCTAAATTTTGTATTATTTTGTTATTATTCGTAATATGTAAAATTTGCTATTTCCGCTAACACTAAAATTATGATTTGTTTCTAAAATATGTTTAGCAAAATTCGAGCAGGTAGGTTTGTTTAAACGAATACATCTGTAATGTTCTTTAAATCTAATTTCAAACGATCTTAAAGTAGATCCTACATAAAATTTTTAGAGCAAGTGTCACAACACAACTTATATATGCCTTTTAAATTATGTTTTCAGTTTTATCTTTGTTGTTCTTAATGGAATTAATTGGATTAATAGTTTTAAAAGCAATGTGTAACTTAAATTTTTGAATAACTCATTAAATTTGATGAAAAATTTATTATGGAAAGTAAAGGTAGTAAATTTTTTTTAATGGGTTCAATACTGGGATTGTTAGAATTAATTAAAGTTGAGTTTCTTCGTAGGTTTTATTCTTTATAAGTTTTAAGATTAAGGAATCCTTATAACCATTTGTGACTGCAAGAATTCTAATAGTATTTAATTCTAAAAAGAAGTTATTGTCAGACAAAGGTACAGTTAGAAGTCTGTGTAACAAAGAATGGAAGGTTGCTAATTTATGAGACCATGGGTGGTTGGAATTTGAATGTATTAAAGTCTCAGAAAAAGTGGGTTTTCTGTAAATTTGGAAATTTACTTGATTGTTATTTAAAGAGATCATTAAATCTAAAAAGGATAAACAATTGTTGACAGAAATTTGAGAAGTAAATTGTATATTTTATCAAAAGTGTTAAACAGATTAGTTAAGGTAGGTGATCATTCTGATTGCCGTTAAGAATATTAAAAATATCACCTATATATCTCTTGTAAAAAATGATTTTTTTAATAATGTTGTTGTTACTATTTAATATCTTGTTTTCTAAATTATCCATACAAATTTCTGCGAGTAAAGGACTCAAGCATGAACCCATAGGTAAGCCATTTCATTGTTCATAAATTAAGCCGTCAAAAATGAAAAATATTTTGTTTTGAACAAATATCAAGGCACTTAAATAAAAACGTTGAATTATCATTGCTCAGATCTGATTGATAAAATAAGTTTTTAACTAAATCTAAAAGTTCTTTTTAGGTACTGATGGAAACAAATTTTTCACGTCTAATGATAAAAGTAACGAATTTTGAGGAAAAATTTTTTAAGTTCATTTATCAGACTGAAAGAGTTTTTACCGAATGTTTAAAACCGACAAGCTTCAACAGGTTTTACTTAAAATCTAATACGCTGAATCAAACACAAACCAGAGAAAAAGACAGACAATTCAATACAACAAACAAATCTTAAAATACTAAGAGAATGTGACAGAAATAGAGATACTGTCCATATAGTTACGTGCGTTAGCAGCAGCCTCGCTTAACAATAAATAAGGTTCGCAATTAATGTGTCGGATTTCAGGTAAGCTTTAGTTACACCCAAGTTAAAGTTATCATTCCAATTGAGGATTGGCTATTAAGAAGGGTCTGCGTACACATATCACTTACACACGGCGATTTAAACTAACTTAAATTAAGATTAAAAGGGGTAAGTACCTCCAGCAAACCCAGAAGACCGTTTGTTTTCGCGTCAACCGCTCTAAGTAAAGCGCTCGAGCCCGTATTGAGCTGGTTAAAAAACGTTCGGGTGTGGAGCGTACACCTAATAAAAATTTACTTAAATATTAGAGATTAAGGCGTTCTATGTCATATGTACTTAAGCTTCATACGCATTATCACTGAATAAGTTGCTTAAATATTAAAACTAAAAGTTTTCTGCTAGCGACGGTATCGACAGTTCAGGAAGATAGATAATCCTAGAATTCCTCTTAGGGAAGGTGTGCAAAGACGAACGGAAGGTGATAGTCTCTCTCGATAAAGATATGAAGCATAACCAACTCCTGTAGACGTCGTATCCACCGGTTGTCTGCAGCTTAGGTAATGCGAAACCGTAATGTAGTCTTTAATTGATAGGAAATGTTCTTAATCAGCTACTCCAGCATCCTTAAGAGATATCTAGGTATAACACACTACGAGAACATAAGGTCAAAGCAACGTGCTAAAGCATACGTAGCAATTAGAATTAATACAACCAGGAAGGAAAAAACAAAGTGTACTCACGGTGAATTTAACCGGATTTAAACACTAAATTGAATTGGAAATCTTGAATCATACATTAATAATTTTGTGGAAATTTTAACTTCAAGAAGTACGCCAAATCACTCGTACGTACGTAAAGAAAAGGAAGATGTTCGCTGTTCGTCTAAGAAATTTACTCGAATTTTATTTTCCACCAATAGAAAATTAGCAAAATGCGCACTAAATACGACTTTCGTTGTAACATATTATTCGCGACACACGTTTTAAGACGTCCTGCATTAAAAAAATTAAACCGTAACAATTTTAATTACAATATTATTCAATTTATCAATCTCTAATTACCAATTTTAATGTTCTGCTGGTTGCCAGTCTCAGTTACCTCACCCCTGATAACATCATTTGGGTTTAAGTTTTAGTTTAAACAACTAAATGGTATTGCCGCTTCGCGGCAATCTTAAGCCGCTTAGCGGCTCGTTCAATGCCTTTGTTACTCAAAATTATAGTTTCAATGCAACTCTGATAATGACACGGCTCGTTTCGCTCGCCAAATTGTGAAGTTCAAACTTGATTCGCTTTGCGGCTTGTACGCTGACTTTTCAGATAAAAACACAGCTTGCTACTCTTACCAAATTGTGAAGATCAAAGTAAAATCCTTTACCGCGACTCTTACTAAGCGCCGGATCTAGCCGATGGTATTACCGCTTTTCTGTAATTTTCTGATTTTTCTCAAAAAAATAGTTTCAATGCTACTTTGATAAAGACACGGCTCACTTTGCTCAAAAAATTGGAAAGGTTGAAATAGTGTTGTTTTTGCGACCCAAATCCAGCGTTGCTTTGTGGTTTTTCATACTAAAAAAAAAAATTTTTTTAGTGCAAATTTAATAGAGACACGGTTTGCTTCGCTCGTCAAATTGTGAAGATCCAACTCGTACACTGATTTTTCAGATAAATCCACGGGTCGTTTTGTTCGAGAAATTGTAAAGATTAAAGGAGGATCATTTTCCGCAACTCCAGTCCAGCGCCGAAAATTTAGCCCTGCGATGCGCGTACACTGACTTTTCTTACTCAAAAAATAGTTTTAAAAAAGTAAACAAATGAAGAAGAAATTTGTACAGATTATTGATAAAACATATAATTTAAGAACACATTATTGTGAACAAAAATGAAAAACTGTAGTAAATGAAAAATTTTTTGTGTAAATACAAAAATAGTATAAGAAACAAACGTCTTTTTCTTTCTTCAAAGAAAAATATTGCCCATTACACTTCTATTTTCTGCAATAGTAATTAACAAAAAAAAACGAAAATTAATTTTTCACTCTTAACTATCCTAAAAGAATATAAATCATTTTTTTTTATTATTAAATGTAGAAAAACTACAAATTATTTTTGTAGAATATTAATCATGAAAAATAACACTAAATGCAATTTTTATACTTAAAATACAAATTAGAGCACAAAAGGAAAGCATTACACAATATAATACATTTACAAAATATGAAAAGAGAAGCTTGTATTGTAACTTTTGCGTAAATACAAAAATGAAAAGGATGTAATACACATTATCGATAAAACATGTAAGCATTTTACGCATAATTGAAAACAACGTTTGTTGGAAAAAGGAATGTATGAAAATAGCATTTATTTAATTAGTCGAGTGCGGAATTAATAAACACAACACATTTTAAAGAATAATAATTGGTTGGCCAAATTAAAAAAGTTTCAAATATTTGATTGCTCGATTGACTGGCCGACTATGAAAGCGAAGATTTGTTTAGAGAGCAAAACAGCAAAAGCGTGATTTGGACGCGTTAGAAAATTCATGACTAACCAAGGTCGAAGCTGCCAACGGCTTTTAACGAAAAGAATTTAACTTTTTACAACAATGCCATTCGAAATTTTGAAAAAATTTCTTGCGGTCATAATAATAATAATAATAATTTTATTCATTTGATAATAGAAAACTATTTTAAATACGTCATTGTTAATACTAACTATAAAATATATGTATACTTGTTTAAGGAATATTTGCTATATAAATAACTTAATTGTATAAATAAAATCTAATGGAACATATCACATCAAAGAATTTAATTTGAAATCATTGTGGATGTTGTTGTCTAGAAACTCTTTAATCGTGTAAAAAGCTTTATTTTTTAAATCAATTGTTCCTTAAATATCATTAACCACCTCCCCCACTCTTTAATAATTTATTTTAATAAAAATTTTAATTGCAGTATTATTCAACTTATCAATACCTATTTGCTAATTTAAATGTTCTGCTGGTTGCCAATCTCAGTTACCTCACCCCTGATGTCATCATTTAGGTTTAAGTTTTAGTTTAAGCAACTAGATGATCAATTTTTTAAACAAATTTTTAGGTTCACTGATTCGGAAAATACGCAAAACATTAGACTATTATATTGGAACAATCGGGAAATAAAATTTTTTTTTAGTTTTTGATTCATTTTTTTACCGTAAACGGTTTTGGAGATATAAATTGAATACGTTTAAAGAGGTAATTTTTTTAGTTATTTTAAAATTTTTTCATGACGTAGACTTTTTTTTTCTCGCATTATTCCACGGACAAAAAACGATCGTTAAGTCACGTATCTTGATAGGTCTTTTCTTAATTCTAATCGAGTTATTAGTATTCAAAGGATTACCTACGAATTTTAAACGATATTCTAAAATATTTCCTGTACCTCCTGCGCCTTTGTCATAAAAACTTCGTTTTCCATTTAGATGCCTTTTTAAAGAGAAAACTGTATATTAGCGCGATATGTCGTAAGTTTCCGAGATACATATAAGCCCTTAAAATTAGGAGTGGAGTTTTTTTATTATAGGGGTGTAACTATTTTCCCCGAACTCTATTGCGTTTCAAAAAAAATTTACCACGTTTATCTTTTCGATCTCTATCAGACATCCACATTTTTTTTTAAATCCTGGCCGTTTAGACGAATAATTAGTTTTTCGATTTTTGGAAAAACTCCCTTAAAAGCGTTTGATTCAAACTCTATTTTTTTTGGTAAAACTATAAAATATACTAAGGGACCCGATAAAATAATAATTATTTTTGAATCGGAAGCCATACCGACCGCTTTTGATGCCGTTTCTATTCAACAATTTTAAAAAAATTGACGCCGTCGGAGAGCTGTTTTTTAGCCCGCATACGGCGTTAACGCGTTCGTTATCGCCAGGTGTTCTCCCGAAAGACGAGGTCGCTCACTATTAGTAAATGGAAATAGGATAGTGCGCTTCCGACCGAGAGAGAACGATAGTATTTGAGTATATGTCAAAAATTGGTAGTTTTCTGTTGTACCAACAAACTTACTTTTTATTGCGTCTGTGCGACACCTTCATCTTCCGAAATCATAATGGTGGACAACTACATATTTCATTTACTCGAACAATTACCGTCGTTTTTAAATAATTTGGGGTTCAGTATACTATGCGCACATCTCCTCCCTTCGCTTTTGCTTTCGGGGCTATAATCTTGCATTTTTCAATTAATTAGTTTAAAAAATAATTTTATTATCACCAATATGTCAATCTCCAATTGTAAGTAATCTGTTTGTTTCTTTTGTTTTTAGTTTTAAGTATCGTGTCTAAAGATGGCGTTCAATATAATATTCTTCGTCAAAACTATAGTCACATTTTTGTTAATTAATTAACATTACTCGTATTGACTAATCAACGATTGTTTTTTGTACTTCTTCACCAAAATTTTTATTACACAATTAGACCAATACTCTAAGATGGATCTTAACTTCATTTACTTTACTTATTATTTAGCTGGAGGGAATAGAGTTTTGAATTAGCATTGAATTGGCCCTTAGTATCAGCGCAAATAATTTTCCAAATTAATTCTTAGTTATTAAACTTCCAGGTTGATCTCAAGTTTTATGTATGTAGCTTTATGTATTGCATTGAATTCCTTTTTTTTAATACTTTGTCGTTTCCGCAATTGTATAATTGTAATTTACTTGGCTTTATCGACACACGTGTGTTTCAAGCATTAAAGCTGTTGCTTAGATAGCGCTATGCACGTTAAACGCACACATGTCGTTACAATTAACTGTTGGCATTTTTCTTAGTTTATACTATTCATACGTGTCAATGTTTTACACGAGATGTCGTAAGACACACATTTTGCATATGTATAATTTTACTAACTCCTACAGTTTTTGATACAACTAATTAACTGTCACTTTTTTTTCTTTTTTCTCATATTAGTTTTCTATCTCTTATATCAATATGATTTTCTTCAAAAAAAATTTTCTTTGTTTGTTTGTTTGCTTTGGTTTTTTTTAAAGATTGGAGCATTAATTGAATATTTTTCCTACCTTCTATTTTTGTTTATATCTTATTTTTATTATTTCGTTTACATTTACCAACAAAATTAAATTATTTGAAAATTCTATATTATCTAGTTCGAACACCAAATATAACAGAAACTTTACACCAAACGCGTATGCATTACATTAAATAAGTACCTACATATGTGAGTTAAGACTAATCTTCTTGAGTACTAAATGAAAATATTTACACATTAATACCTGACGATTTAACAAATAATGTAACCACTTACATAATTATTAGTAACTTTCCTTTATAATATTATTGTAATGCATTTATAGCTCTCATCACTGTTCGCTCTTTAATCTGATATAATAGAGAAGACAGTGTGATTAGCGATGAATTAATGTTACATAATGTTTTCTAATCTTCCCTTTTAGTGTGGTTGTCTTAAAATTAAGCCGCTTTATAATACTGCTACTATATATTTAGAATAGGTGTACAGTTTGACAGATATTTTCAAAGTGAAAAGGTGTTTACTGGCAGCTTCGGGCTGATGTTTACGTTTTCTATTAATACTCGAGCTACGAGATCTGACGTTTTCGTTGTTATCACAAAAACATACAATCTTAACTTTGTTCCAACTGCTTTATGAATTTATCTGAAAGTTAAATATTTAACCAATAATTTCTAACTTAAAATGTTATTTGTAGGGTAAAGTTTATTAAATTATAACTTATGAGCTTAATTTGATGAACCAAACGTAATTTAGGCTAACTTATGTATAACTTTGTTATGATGGAATTGAATAAGTAATTAAATGTTTAAATGAGTTTAACATAACTACAACAAATACACTATTTAGAATATTTAAATTTAAACACACGTAATTATAAAAATAATTTAACGCAGTCCGAGTTTCTATGAAATTTCGGTTAACGTTTTTGTTTTTAACCGATAATGTATTAATAAAATTATGTTGAATAATGTATATCTTACATCGTTTTTTTAAAAAAGAACTGCAAAGAATCTACTTTTGAGGTTATTATATCTATAGACTCACACGTTATCTCGTCTCAAAGGATTCTTCACTGCTCTGTTGGGATTCAGCTTTAGACATATTTGTGACAACAGAATAAGGAGCGGCGTATGAAGCTGGCATTTTAACCAATGTTACTTAACAATACAAAAGAACAACACTGACAATATAAAATTAAGTCTCACGATTTGAAAAGAATGCCGAAACAACACTTATGGGAATATTAATGGAAACAGTGAGCTTAGAATTAATGATAAAATCGAAAATGCAAATTGATAAAAATTATATTATACCATTGACGGTTTACTATTTTATCGAGGTAACTTTAGCACTAGAATAAGATTGAATTAATAATTTCATGATAAATATTTTATTTTATGTCAGCAGTTATTACGATTAACTTTATTTCGCAAACTTATTGGAAAAAAGGACAATAAAATTGTCAATTTTCAAATGCGTTTTACTGATTTATTGCAATATTCACAGTATGAATCGGACACATCTGCTAATATATAAAATTGGTATTATCTACAAACCCTAGTAAAAGCTTATTTTTAATTAAATGATACAATTCTAGTTATTTCATTGATTTATTTCATGTACAGACAACCTGGGGGCGATTTCAGGTGATATCGGTGAGTTTCCAAATATTTTAGTTGGAAATTTGTAATGGGAAGTAGTTTGATCCAACATTTTACTTTTATTTATTGGATTTATTACCCTCTGGTATCAGGTAAAAAATTTTGGAAATATTAATAAACAGTTATTAGGAATAGTTTAAAGAACAATGTGCGCGGATTGCGATGTATCATTGATTTTAAGCTAAAAAAACATTAAAGTCAAGAAAAGTTTAAAATAAATTACAAGAAATGAAAAATAATTTGGCAATTCAGTAAATATAAATACTTACAAATTAATTTTGGTTTTTAACAGCTGTTATAATTTAGTTATTCAGTGACGCAGAATGTTTGGAAACAAAACAGATAATAATTTTTTTTAATAATTTTAATTAAAACGTTTCAGTTAATGTCTAAAAATTACAAAATATTTAATTAATAAAAACAATAAAATGTACAGACTTAAAATGACATAAAATTAAAAACTAATAGTTTTAAAAGATTAATGCGAGAATAACAAACTTACCTTCTAATTAACTAATTAGAAATTTGAAACAAATTAAAAACATGTCATTTTATTAAAAAGAGTATGTACCATACTTCAATGACAAACACAAACTTACAAATAACAATTTATGTATACTTAAACTATCGCGTAACATTATTATCAATTTATTTATGTATTAGTGATTGAATTAGGATACATTTTGTTGATATTTAGGATGTCAGTTTTGAAATTTATTGCGTTGAAGTTTTGTTTTATTTTTATACTTTCTGAGAGTAGTCTTTTTTTAAGATTATTTTTGTTTTTAATATTTTGGCAAACTAAAAGTAAATTGATGATTGTTAAAAGACGCGTATTCTGCTAAAGCTGAATTTAGAATTTGTGCGTTTTTATTTTTCGTAATTATTGAGTTTTTATGTTGTTTAAGCGTTGTTTTAAGTATTGATTAGTTTGGCCAATATAAAAAGCTTTACAGTCTGAACACTTAATTTGATAAATTATACTAGAAAAGTCATAAATATTTATTTTTGTTTTTAATTTTGTGGAAAGCTTTTGTCCAATAGTGTTAGTGTTTTTATATATTTTGTTTTATTAAAAAATTTCACGTTTGGTTTGATATTTTTGGTATGTACGGTATGCTGACAAATTTGGGAATAGATGTAGAAATGGTGATATTGTTAGAGTTTAGATTATTATTTAAAGGATTGTTTTTTTTAGAATGAATTTGATTGATTCTTTTAGTGGTTTTTGTTATGATGAATTCCGTAAGATAGTTATTGCCTTTTAATATTTCTTTAATTTTTGTAATATTAAAAAAATAAAATTTTGTGTCTGATAATTTTATGGCTCTCAACTAATCCATAAATTACGCTAGTTTTGTATTTCATAGAAGCTGAAGAAAGAAAATTTAAGTTTTACGATACCGGTTTGTGATTACGTCTCCGTTTGATTGTCTGTGTAAGCTAAGGTCTAAAAAGTTTATAGTTTTATTATGATTTTTATGTTCTAAAGTGAATTTAAGCCTTGGATGATAGTTGTTAAGTGTGTTTGTAATATTAAGTATTTTATCAGAGTTTGTCGTGATAAGTATACCATCTACATATCTAATGTAAAAAGAAATGTTTTGGTCAGTAGTAATGTGTGTGTCTTCGATTTCTATTAGAGTATAGTCAGCTATGGTACTTGAGATGGGTGAATCCATAGGGAATTCTTCTTTAGGAGTTGTAGTCTACATTTTTATTTTGTCTCAGTTGTTATTAATACTATTTAGTGCTAGTTCAATAGAAATATTCGTATAAAGTAAAATGACATCTAATGAGAAAAGTGATCTGGTAATTTAAGAGTATAAATATTTTTTTTAAGTTTCCATGAGTCTTTGCAGTAGTATTCATGGTTTTTGGTAACGTTAGAAATTATGTTAGATATAAATTTTGAAGTATTATATGTTGGACTGTTATATGTAGTTATAATATGTCTAAGAGGAATGTCTTTTTTATGAGTTTTAGGTAGTCCATATAATAGTGGGGGTAATCTATTATGTGTAGTAAATTTTTATATGTAATGTTTTCTATATATATTTTTTTTTCGTGTAAGTTCTTTATAAACTTGTTGTTTTTGTTTTGTACTGATATCGTGGGGTTTTTGGTTAATAATTGATATGTATTACGGTTGTTTAATAAGTTATTTATTTTATTTTCATATTGGTCTTTGGTCATAATCACAGTTTCATTAATTTTGTCAGCTTTTGTTATAATTAAGTTATGATCATTTTTAAGAATTGTTTAGTGTCAAAGAGTCCTTGTTTTAAACTAAAGGTTTCTGTATATATTTCAATATCTCTTATTTTTTGTAATTTGTTAAAATATTGACAAGTTGAGATCGTGCTTGATTTTGATGGTTGGTGTTTAAATTTTCTAATGTGGGCTCAAGATTGATTATTATTTGTTCAATGTTTTTTGGGATCGGTATGTTGGATATGTTTTGGATCCAGTTTAGGTTTTTAGTATTGTCAAGGTAAAAATTTTTTTTAACAAGGAAGGTTTATTAATTATTAAACTTTTTTTAGTTTTATGGTATTGTTTTTTATTGAAAATAATGTTAAATTTGATTTGTTTGTATACGAAATGTTTTAATTTATCTTTATCATGATTTATGTTTTGGAAAATGTTATGGAGGTAAATAATTTTTTTCATTTATACCATTTCTTAATATGTGTGGATCTGTTAATAATAGTTTTAAGGTGTTTAAAATGAAAACGTCGTAAGTATTAGTAAATTCATTAGTAAGGTTTGAATTAAAAAATTTTATGTGATTATAGTTTTTTTTGAGAAAAGTAGGTAATAATTAGTGATGTTTACATACAGTTAGAAATTTTATTCTCGCATTTATCTTTAATAGTTTGTTGTTAAATTGAAGGTTTATCTTCCAGATATTGTCCAGGTGTTCATTCTTCAAGTAAGATAAATTATAGTGTAGCTAATCCATTTGTAGAAATAAGAAAATTCTTCAGTTAACAATGTTAAAAATATGATTGCTACTGCGCGAACAATCGGGTAATTATAAATTAATTTTGGTTTTTAACAGTTGTTATAATTTAATTATTCAGTGACGCAGAATGTTTGGAAACGAAACATCTAATATTTTTTTTAATAGTTTTTAGTTAAAACGTTTTGCCGTAGTTTCATCAGTTAATGTCTAAAAATGACAAAATATTTAATTTATATTAGCAAAACTAATCAATACTTAAAACAACATAAAAACTCAATAATTACAAAAAATAAAAACCCACAAATTCCAAATAGAGCTTTAGCAGAACACGTGTCTTTCAATAATCATCAATTTAAATTTAGTTTGCCAAAAATATTAAAAAACGAAAATAATCTTAAAAAAGACTACTCTCAGAAAGTATAAAATAAAACAAATTCCAACACAATAAATTTCAAAACTGACACCTTAAATATCAACAAAATGTATCATAATTTAAACACTAATACATAAATAAATTGATAATAGATAATGTTACGCAATGGTTTAAGCATACATCAATTGTTATTTGTAAGTTTGTGTTTGTCATTGAAGTATGGTACATACTCTTTTTAATTAAATGACATGTTTTTATTTTCTTTCAAATTTCTAATTAATAAGTTTTTTATTCTCGCATTATTTTTTAAAAGAATTAATTTTTGATTTTCATGTCATTTTAAGTCTGTACATTTTATTGTTTTTATTAATTAAATATTTTGTAATCTTTAGACATTAACTGATGAAGCTATGGCGAAACGTTTTAATTAAAACTATTAAAAAAATTATTAGCTGTTATTCTGCGTCACTGAATAAATTACATTACAAAAAATCATATCTAGGATTTTTCTTTAGAAATCGTTAGTGGTAATGTTAAGGACAAAAAATCACAAATATCAGATTTGAGAGTGCGGAGCATCCACGTCAAAAACCACCACTTAGGTGAAACAATTGTTTAGATATTAGAAATATCGAAATATTAACAAAAAAAGGGCATATGTAATTTGCCATAAAAAAGGTATTTTGAATTTTTTTTGTAAATGTTGTATTTCTTAAGAATAAACAGATTAGAAAAGATAAAATTGTCAATCTCATCGCGCGCAAAATTTCGTTTTTTTAAATTACTCGAAAACTACGAAATATAGTGTAAAAAAGCATCTTCAGTACAGATTGTAGGCACTTACCCAGGTAAGAAATATTTCAACAAGACAATTATTTATTAATTATACCTTTTAGATTGTGCATTAAGCGGTTTACTTATTGTTACAGTAATCTATTGTGAAAATGCAAGCTACACATTATAAAACTATGTTAATACTATAAGTAAATATAAATATTTGCAATCTTGCTTGTGAATTATTTGCACCAATTTATGTGCCCTGGTCCAGAAATGATATGTTCTTCAGATGAGAGTTGCACCGCATACCAGTACTATTGTTTATAACAGGATTTCAAAATATAAAATTACTCCAATACGGATATTAGATTGAGGGCGATGTTGATTCCTTTGGTCGGGGTGAGGATAAAAAACACTCTTCAAGTATTCAATACGCTAACGTTTTGCTCACAATGCGTGAGCTTCTTCAGAGCCGCTCTGGAAAAAAATTTGCTGAAAAAGAGTGGTATGAAAGTTTCAAGAAACGAAATCCATCAATCAGTCTGCGAAACCTAAGGCTATTAGTGTTAACAGAATTGTTGGGTTCTAAAAGGAAGATTTTTTTAATTTAGTAAATGTTATGCTAAAATACAGGGTGTGCTGCAATTTAAAATAAATACTGAGAGAATGAACGTTATCCAGGTGTACGCGCCTACATCAGACAAAGAAAATCATGAAGTGAAAGTATTTTACGAACAAATTAGTGAAGTATTGAAACAGGTAAAATCAAGAAATGTCACAGTTATAATGGGTGATCTAAATGCCAAGATTGGACAAGGGAAAACAAATAATTTAATAAGAAAGTTTGGATTGGGTGAAAGAAACGAGAGGGGTGATAGATTAGCTCAATTCTGCCAAGAAAATAACATGGTAATAACAAATACATGTTTTCAATTACCCAATAGACGTCTGTACACATGGGTATCACCACAAGATAATAAACAGCGCAGAGTCAGAAACCAAATAGATTACCTGATGATCAACGAAAGGTACAAGAACAGCGTAGTATCAATTAAAACATACCCAGGTGCAGATGTATACTCCAACCATAACCCCTTAGTCGCAAAAGTAAGGATAAGACTCAAAAAATACACCAGAAAACAAGGAAGTATACCATCGATACCAACAAATTACGTAATCCTGAGGTAAAGGAAAACATGCAAAAAGGAATAAATGTGGCATTAGCATCCCTACATTCGAAAGAAGATTATAATAAAGAGAATATAGATAACAACTGGAGAAACCTCAAGACAAAATTAGTTGAACAATGCAGAGAACCACTACGTAGAGATGGGGAAGTTAAGAAAGAATGGATGACAGCTGAAATTTTGGGCCTGATGGATGAACGGAGAGGATATAAGAACACAGACAAACAAAAGTATTCTGTTCTACAAAAGAAGATACGACTAAGAATCAGAGAAGCCAAAGAAGAATGGTATAAAGGAAAATGTGAGGAAATAGAGAAGTTACAAAACAGGCATGACAATTTTAACGTTCACAAAAGAATCAAAGAACTTGTTAAAAGACGTGGGTATAGTCACAATATATTGGTAAATGAAGAAGGTAAAACTATTATAGACATGAAAGAGAAACTGAAAGTATGGAAAACGTACATAGAACAGTTGTTTGATGATCAACGAGAGGTAACAGACGGTGTATATGACGAAACAGGACCAGATATCACAAAAGACGAAGTGGAGCACACCATAAAAGAGATGAAAACAGGAAGGGCTACAGGTCCTGATGAAATACCAACAGAGGTTTTAAGCTTATTAGTGAGGACAACATACGAATTATAGTAGATCTTTTTAATAGTGTATACAAAACTGGAATAATACCGAAAGAATGGTTAATATCAACATTTATAGCTATACCCAAAAGACCAATGCGAAGAACTGCTCAGATCACCGTACAATAAGCCTGATGTGTCATATACTTGGAATATTATTGAAAATCATTCATCGCAGAATATATACAAAATTGGAAGCAGATATCGGACAGACACAATTCGGCTTTAGAAACGGTCTAGGAACTAGGGAAGCATTATTTTCACTTAATATACTAATACAACGATGCCTGGACGTGAATCAGAATGTCTATGTATGTTTCTTGGATTACAATAAAGCCTTCGACACCGTTCAACATAAACCGTTAATACAAATGCTTAAAGATAAAAACATTGATTCAAGAGACATCAGAGTAATAAGTAACCTTTACTACAAACAGGAGGCAATATTACGCATCAATGGTAGTCAAACGGAAGCTATAAAAATAAAAAGAGGAGTTCGGCAGGGTTGTGTTTTGTCGCCATCCTTGTTCAGTGCATATTCGGAGGAGATTTTTAAGAAAGCACTACAAAATGAGACAGCTGGAATAAAATTAACGGCCTCCCAATCTGTAACATTAGATACGCCGATGATACTGCGATTATAGCAGATAATATTAATGATCTTCAGAGAATTGTGAATAAAGTAGCAGAGGTGAGCGAAGAGTACGGATTAACTCTGAACACGAAAAACCAAATTTATGTTAATCGCAAAGAAACCGGTCGACAACATTAATCTCCACATAAAAACGAAAAGATAGAACGAGTGAAAAATTACAATTACTTAGGGACTAACATCAACGAAACAAATGACTATACCAAAGAAATCAGAATTAGAATAGAAAAGGCAAGAACCACTTTCAACAACATGAAGCGTGTATTGAGCAGTCGTGACTTAAATCTAAGTTTGAGAGTGCGTATACTGAGGTGCTATATTTTCTCGATTCTCATGTATGGGGTGGAGACGTGGACCCTGAATAAGCAATCCATGAATAGACTAGAGGCCTTTGAGATGTGGACGTATCGACGAATTTTGAGAATATCATGGACCGATAAAATAACCAATCAAGAAGTGCTTGAGAGAATGGGTAAAGAACGTGAAATAATATATACAGTTAAGACGAGAAAATTGCAGTATCTAGGTCATGTTACGCGTGGAGAAAGATACCAACTACTACAATTGATTATGCAGGGGAAGATCCAAGGGAAACGGAGCATCGGTGGAAGGAGGATGTCATGGCTGAGAAACCTCAGAGAATGGTTCGGATACAGCTCCAATCAGTTATTCCGGGCTGCAGTATCCAAGATTCGTATTGCAATGATGATTGCCAACCTTCGTAACGGAGATGGCACGTAAAGAAGAAGAAGAAAAGGAAGATTTTTTTAATTTAGTAAATGTTATGCTAAAATACAGGGTGTCTTTCGACGATAGCATGTTAGACAAATAATGAGAACGAAAAAACCGATTCAACTAAAAACTTGTAGCTTTATGCAAATATACATGGTTTTTTTTACATAAAATAGTTTCATGGCGGTGTCACTTTTGGTTACACCGGAAGAGCTTCCCCCCCCAAGCATAAATATAACCGTGATTTGTGCAATGAGCTCTAGTGGTCTCTACATTTCGTCTCTCTTCATATTTCCGCGATTAAGAATGTCTTCTTTTGTAACAGTCATCTCTGCGGTGTTTTAATTTTATTTGTTTATTCTATATGAATATAACTTGAGAGTTTTGGGGTTTTGAATTTTGTACAAAAATCATGTCCTTTTAAAAATTTATTATTTAACATTAGATAAATTTATAAAATCAAGTTACGCTCTTCCACATTGTAAAGTACTTATTCGAGTTCACAGTTCACCCCTAGTCACTTAAGCAATTAATGCGTAGATGGTTAAGAATTAAAAAAAAGTTCTGACGTTTGTTCCGTCCAAAATGGTATGTATAATCCTATTTGTGTCTCAAACGCACTTCTTCACTTATTTTTACTAATACGTGGTTACCGTTTTTCCTTTTATAACTTGAATAAAAATCACTACTAAATTAAAAAAAAAAAGAAAGTTCCCGTACGAGCTAGAATTGAAACTACCCTTCTTTCATTAATTGAATTTTCGTTAATTCAGCAGAAAATGGTTTAATTGCTAAATTGTGGTTTTTGACTTGGAGTGAACGGCGACTATTTTAACGTGTATCATCATTTTTCTGAGGACGCGTTTTCTATGTAATTGCATATTTATTGGATATTGGTGAATTGGTTTCCTGTGCTTTACCTTCAACTTCTTGCAATATTCCCTAATTTTGTTGATGAGAAAGGGAATGTAATGTAATATGACCTATCCGTTTAAAAGTGATGTAACTTCGATTAAGATCATAATCAGTAATTTTACATTTTTTTTTGTTAATTTTTCTGCCGATGCAAAGGCAAAACGGTGTACTTGCAAAAATTGCATTTTACGTTTTTAGCACCATTGGTCGCCGTATTTTGAGCTGTACTGTTACGTATCTAAATAAAGTCTGTATGATAAATAAAACCAAAGATACGCATAAGATGAAACGCTGTACTTGCACAGTAGTGACTTATATAAAATGGCAAATCAATGTAATCGAAATGCATAAAAGTGTACTGCCAAAACAAAAACTTTTGCTATAAGATCCCACTTCATTATGCCACGGCAAAACAAGGTACAGTGTAGTACATTGTTTTGACTTGGGAAAAATTTGGTTTTGCTAACGGAAAACAATGTATTAACAAATTGTACATTGTTTTACCTTTTTATAACCTATAAATTTGAATGTAAAGTGTAGTACATTGTTTTGGCTTTGGAAGAACTTGCTTTTGCAACCGGTAAAACAATGTATTAGCACATTGTACAGTGTTCTACCTTTTTATAACCTATAAATTTAAACATACTTTTAGTTTGGTGCTTTAGTACTACAAAGTTGTTTTATCTTATTGTGTTTGTTACGACGGAAATGAGTTCCCGAGGTAGAAAGATGGTAGAACTGGCAAAAATCTCGTTTTTGATGATGTAAGTAATATATTATCTAGTATCTCGTTGCATAACCGTAATTAATTACACCATAATGTTTTTGTTGTGGAGATAAAGACTTCTTCTGTAGTTGTTTAAAATTAAGATAAATCAACCATTTTACGTACTTTTTAAAATAAAGTATTTCTTTACTAAATCAGTTCCAATTCAATAAACAATTTAATAATAAACACTATTAGGTATAAATCTAAAATCAGTTTTAAGATTCTTATTGCTCATTGATATTTAGTTTTGATACTAGGTAGTTTTGATTGTAATTTCATTAACGTTATCAAAAGAATATAATTTTAAATTATAGCTGGGATAAAGTAAAATTAATGCCGTAATTTCAGAACGAACTTTATGAAGAAGAAGTAGACGATTCTGACAGGGACAAAGATTACAATCCTGACGATACTAATTTAGAAGAGTCCGATTCTGATTATGAATATAAAAAAGGCAGCAAAGAATACGCAAAGAAAATTTAGAAAACTAAAAGAAATCTGATGAAAGCGTTTTTACAGGAAGTTACAGGAATACCATCAGTACAGTTTCTTCAGGAACTTCTACTAATAATACTTCTAAGGAGCGTATCGAAGATAGAAGTATAGAACTAGAGGATTTAAAAATAACTTAAATAAAAAGACACACGTTGTAGATAGCGAGGACAATTTATTGATTAATCAAATTCAAGAAAGTGCACCGGAAATCAACGTAGAAAGAGATTTAGGACAATTGAGGAAAGAATGTCAAATTTGAAGAGAAAGCATCCACTTCAGGGGTCAAATTGCAGCTGTAAAAAGAAAAATGCTCAACAGTCATAAATGAAATAGAGAGAACCAAGATATACGAAGAATTCTGGAAACTTAATAAGCATGATCAAAGGATATGGTTATCAACACGTGTAAAAGAAACCAATTCAAAAGAAAAATTGAAGGAAGTAGAAGAACATATTCAAGAGTTTACTTGCTTGGTAATGAAAACATACAAGTTTGTCAAAATATTTTTGTCTTCTATTGGATACACTAGTACCACTATTGTCGATTTCGTCTTAAAGGCATGTAAAGATAAACATGGAAATAAACAACTTATCCCTACAGCTGATCAAAGAGGACGACATGTACCATACAACAAATTAAAAACAACTCCAATAAAACAACATATTAATTCATTTAACCCAAAACCATCTCATTATAGACGAAATCATGCACCTAACAGAAAATATTTACCTGCCGATCTAAGCATAAAAACAATGTATGAAAATTATTTGTCAAATCCAAATTATAAAAAGGTATCATATGAAATTTATCGGAGGAATTTGGATCAAATGAATATTGGTTTTTATGAAATTGATGCAGATAAATGTGGATACTGCATGGAGATTGATAAAAATCCAAGCGAAGAAAACTTATCATTGAAGGAAAAACATTTAAATCAAGTTCACAAAACAAGAGAAATGTACAGAGCAGACGGAGAATTAGCAAATAAAAATAAAAATATCAAAGTATTTGCAGCTGATTTACAAAAGTGTTCTTACTTCCCCGTATGCCGAAAGTAAAAGAATCCTTTTACGTCCAGGCTGATAGTTTTAATGAAACATTTGCTTCATTATCAAAAGTGGTGACCATGTTTGTATTTTATGGCATGAAGCAATTGCTGGACGTCGTGCTGAAGATGTTACCTGTGCATTTTTGAAAATTATAGAACTTAACAGAGATGCCGAATCCATTATCTTGTGGTTAGATAATTGCAGTGGACAGAATAAAAATAATATATTTTTCAGCTCTCTTGATGTCAGTCAATTCTGATTTTTCCACCACAAAATCTGTTATTGTAAATTATTTAGTAAGTGGACATTCTTATATGGCAGCCGACGGTTTGCATGGTAAAATAGAACAAGTAATTCGGAAAACTGGCAATGTTGAAGATTTTAATGATTTTGTTGGGTGCTGTGAAAGCTTCGAAAAGGATGAAAGTAGTTAAAATGGAATACAATGATTTCATGAAACTGGAAAATAAATTTAAAGCTTTTAATAGAAAAAGTGATGGCGGAATGCCATATTTTAAAGACATTGTTTCGGTAAAATTTGTTAAAGGTTCAACTAACTTTTACAAAACAAACTTTGAAGATACTGAGTATAGTGTTTGTCTAGATATTTTGAGAAAGAAAGCGAATTTACAATTTCCTCCTAAAACTGAAGTTCCAAGAGGAATTTCTAAAATTAAGAAAGACATTATTGTAAAAGATTTAGTAGGAAAATGCAAGCCAATCGCAGGCCTTTTGGTTAAATTTACCTGAAAATGATGTGTCATCCGATCTACTAGAAGATGGACTTTAATTTTATGAAGGGTATGGTCTTTTGCAAAATGTATACATCAATGTGTATTAACCAATGTACTAGTTTAAGAAATTTTGTTCAGTAATAACGTTTTGACAGTTTTCAATGTAGATGTTGATATCTAACGTTAAATGTATATACATATTTTTCAATAAATGTTCATTATTTTAAACTAACTTGTTTTACTTTACTCAAAAATGTACTGTACAATACATTGTCTTGATAAGTATCAATTACAAGTATATGTACTTTTAAACATTAGTCAAAACGAGGTACAAACTCTTACATTGTTTTGGCTTAGTTTTATTCACAACGCGACATATTCACTGACCAACTGCAAAACAATTTAGCGGATGTAACTAATTGGAAAAGGGTAGTTTTATATTGGTAAAATAGAATACAACTATAATATCAAACACAAGAATGCACTGTATGATGCTCAGAACCATAAAAAATCTTATTGCGTTATTTGGCAAGACTGTAAACTTTATTGTAGATTATCTCAAAACATGAATTTTGGTAGTACATCGTTTTGCCTTTGCACGGCAGATTTAATAAAATTTTGTTAGGCCGCTTTGTTACACTTTGTTGGGATAAAATTGACAGAGGGAAGCCATTTATACCTGTACCAAAAACGGTTGGAGCAACGAGGACACTTTTCCTAATAGTTGCAACATTTTAAGAAGAAAGTTAGATCAACCGAAAGCAACCCGGTGTTGCTGATTTTAAATAATCAGACCAGTCATATCTCATTGCAGGTATTAAAGCCCCAACACGCCGCACCGGTTGCAACCATTGGGCATTGGCCAATCAGGACATAAAGTAAACGAATTACAATATAGCTGAAATTTTTAATTTGGCGTACTCTGACACAACAAATATGAAATATGCAATTTCGGGGTTTCGTGCAGCGGAAATATTTCATTTACCTCCCGATACATTTTCAGAAAACGATTTTCTTCTAGCTGAGAATTTGATAGATCACAATGAAAGTTATGAAACTCAATGCCGACATGGTGTTCCACCACCGGAATCTTTTGACAATGACCAGATTACCTCAATAGAAGATATTCCAAGTCCATCCTTACCTTGACAATCATGTAGCGTCGTAATACTTGATGATTACCATGTATCTGTTGCTATTATATCAACAGTCCCTGCCTAACACGCAAAACATGGCCAGAAAAAATCGAACCGTGCTAAACAACACTCAAAAATATTAAGTTCAACACCTTTAAACGTTATTTTGCAAAATAAAGATGTAAAGAAACGTCCCAAAACAATAAAATTAAGCAAATCAAAGACCAAAAGCAGCCTATCATAGAAAAAATTAAAAAGCGAATTTTTGTCGAAAGTGAGAAAAAGTTGAACAAAGCATGAGTGAAAACGATCTGTGCGATGACGTTGATAATGACGAAGAAACAGTGTGAAATATCTGCAGTATTTATACAGGGTGATTCATTACTATTTGGAAATAATTTAACACTAGAATCCCGACCTCAAATTATGAAGATTTAACCCAAAACACCTAGATAAAATGTCGCTCATTACTAAGTTACAGGGTGTTTTGTTTAAAAATTTAAAAACTATTTGTGCTCAGTATTTTAAAACTAATTGACGTATCCATTTCATATTTGGCAGGAAGTGTAGACACTGTACACCCTTCTAAATTACGTTAAACAAACATTTCTGTCTACTACCAGAGGCGTACGATAGGGGTAAGTGACCGGTTAATCGTCCCCAAATTTTACGTCACTGGCGGAATAGAAATTTTAGTAGAATTTTCGATTCTCCAATATTTTTTAAGTAAATAATGTACTCTTTCCTTATAACGATTAAGTCAATATTTTTCGAGATATTTTAAGTTAAACATGAAGCTGTATCATTTTTAAATTTTGGTATGTAACTCGGTAATAACTAATATCGACGTTTTGAGCCAGTGGATTGCATTTAATACGCAAATTAAACTTTAATCCGTATTAACAATAAAGATACTAAAATTTATTGACAAAAATAAAATAGATCTTCTAACTTTAAAATAATTCAAAGTGATTTTAAAATATTATTAAAGCAAATAACCTGATTTCTATTTAAATTACAATCCGATAAGTCACATTTGATGGATAATTTTTCAATATTATTTGTTTCGTGTAGTTGGCTCTGAACTGAATTAATTCTTTTGATCTAGTGGGGTGCTTTCATTTTTTTCAATTCAATGGTACAGCTTCATGTTTAACTTAAAATATCTCGAGAAATATTGACTTAATCGTTATGAGGAAAGAGTACATTATTTACTTAATAAATATTGGAGGATCGAAAAATTGTACTAAAATTTTTATTCCGCCAGTGGCGTAGAATTTGGGCACGATTAACCGGTCACTTACCCCTGTCGTACGTCTCTGATAGTAGACAGAAATGTTTGTTTAACATAATTTAGAAGGGTGTAGGGTGTACAGTGTCTACACTCCCTGCCAAATATGAAATAAATACGTCAATTAATTTTAAAATACTAAGCACAAATCGTTTTAAATTTTTAAACAAAACACCCTGTAACTTAGTAATGAGCGACCTTTCATCTAGGTGTTTTGGGTTAAATCTTCATAATTAAAGGTCGGGATTCTAGTGTTAAATTATTTCCAAATAGTAATGAATCACCCTGTAACCCCCCAAACCAACAACTCCCCTACTCCCTCCCTCTCAAAAAAAAAAAAAAAAAAAAAAAAAAAAAAAAAAAAAAACCCACAACAAAAACAAAAAACAAAAAAACAAACAAACACACCCCCACAAAAAAAAACAAACAAAAAAAAAAGTTCGACAGCCGCATAATTCTTGCATCAAGCTAGAGAAAATATTTGCTTTCGGACATAAAATAATTTAATTAATAAAACAGATCGTATCGTATCTAAGTTATGAACTCGGCCTAATCAAGCAGCTTTAATTCTGGTGCATGAGATTGTGATGCTTCAACATTTTGCGGAAGTAGCATACGGTGATACATGAGATACTTTATTGCATATTCTATGAAAGATGCATTTTGATATCAAAATAAAGTATAAAAGAATTTTTCAATTTTATAGTTTAATAAAGCATAGTTTTATTACTCTCTGTGAATCTATTGCTACATAAAGGTAGTTCTCAATTAATTCAAGTGTATAAATCAACAAACGGAGTATACAAATACTTAATAATTCCATAATATATAAAAGTTTCGAATTCAAGTTTTTGAATAATATTTTATTTTTATTAGTACGTTTAAGAGAACAGTTTGTAAAAGGCAACTGATGTTTGAGTGGCCATGGGATATGCATCATAAAGTGCACTTCTGATAAAATATTGACGACCACTTTCATGTCAAGATTTCAAAAATGTATTTAATGCAAAATGAGGTGGAATTATTGCATTTGCAATAACAAAGATTAAAATAGATTTATTAATAATCATTTTTCAAACGCGCAAAGAAATACATTTATATGAACACTATTGTGAATTTTCTGAAATTTCCATTACAGTTAAATGTAGATTTATAGTCGGATTCACGGGGTTTTAGGTATGACTCATTGCAGTAAACTATGATAATCGACGTGACACAGTTTTCTGTTTCTGTAAATCAAAATATCAGCAAAATGCAGTTGAGAAACGTATATCGTGCCGTTTATTTTATGTGCAAACAAGAAAACGTACGTCGAATAATTTTCTTTGTTTACATTGTCATAACCTTACATTCGTACTTCAAGTTGCCACACATCTTTCCTTTATTCAAATCAGTATTTTCAATACTAATCAATTATTATATCGAGGCAGATTAAGTAAGTACATGGTATTAACAAAAGATTAATGATTATTATGATAGCATAGGAATAGTTGCAATGCCAAAGAAATTGGAAACCGAAGCAGTCATTATGAAAGTAATGGACTATTTTATGCGAGAACGTGACAACGGTGCTGTATTGTTGCCTTTCACGTCAGTTATGCAGGTGTTTTATGCATTAAAAATACTATTTCATCTTACGGCTTGATTTATTATAGCGAACTGCAGAAGCATGTGGCTTTAACATAAAAACTGTATCTTCGATGAAAAAAAGAAATTAAGTGAAGGAGAACGAAGAACCTGTAGTGCCAAAACGTCTTGTGACGTTGATAACTTCGTGAAAGATGTGGTTAAACGTACAATTTATAATATGAATAATAATCGTAAGTATTGCTCAAATTAGTTTTTTTTTATATGTAATTATGAATAATATAGGGCAACATGTTACTGTTGCAACATTGCAACATGAAATTGCTACCGCTGGTGTATTCAACTTTAGCAAAGTGGATTAACAAACTCTTACATAATATTGGATTTTCCTTTAAACTTGATGATGACAGACGTTGTTTATTTGAACAAAACCACATTGCAGCAAGTCGTGTTAGATTTTACGAAAATATTGTACTCTGAAGGATCTTGCATTGTATGACCCTGTATATATGGATGAAACTTGGATATTTAGTAGAGGTTCACCAAAAGGAGTTGACATGATGCTTCGAAACAAAGCATAAAGAAAAAGCCACTTGGAGAAGGCAAAATGTTTGACCCTGATTTTATACTTACAAGTAATAAATTAAAATTTGGTTTTAGGTTTATTGGTTGTACATGCAGGAAACTGGAACGGCTTTATTTCTAATGCTTCACTTCTATTTTCTTCTAAATCCCCAAAAGAAGATTATCATGGTGACATGTATGGAGATTTGTTTAAGAAATGGTTTGAAAATGATTTGATACCAATTTAACAAAACCTAGTTTAATTATATTAGACAACGCCAGTTACCATTCAACACTAAAAGAAAAAATACCCAATGCTTCTTCGACCAAACATGATTTGTGTACATTTTTATTAAAGCATAATGTAATGCATGATCAAAAAATGTTAAAACGAAAACTTTACAATTAGTTCGAAAATCCAAAACCGAAAATTTATGAAATACATGAGCTTGCACTTAGAAACGGCCATAAGATACTAAGATTACCTCCGTATCATTGCCAATTTAACCCAATCGAATTAATTTGGGCTAATTGAATAATAATAAAGAGTTGAATTCACAGTACACCAGTGAACATATACGAGAAGTGAAACAATCCCTCGAAAGAATAGATGGTACATATTGGACGAAATCATTCAACATGCTGAAAAAGAAATGAAGAAGTGATGGGATATTGAGCAGCTGGTTTGAACTTGTGGAACCCTTAATTATTAGTATATATTGTAATCAAAGTTCAAGTTCGGAATATGGGGCAGATGAATCTGATTAGATCGGTTCCCTTTTTAATTAGTTTTATTAACGTTGATTTATTTTGCGTCACAATACAGTAACCACTCTGAGTAGATGAGTGTACAGTCGATAAAACTGTATTTAAATCAAATAATTGTTAAATTTCAGTTAAATAGGTACCTCAAAACTAAACGTTGCATTTAACACTAAGTTAAATTATTTTAAGTTTTATACGTGGACATCTTGGTCGCATACATTAATGTAACATTTTCAACTGTACAAATATATAAATAAATTATAATTATTAGAACTTCCCACAACCTTTATTCAATGACACAATTTAAAAATGAAGAAAATCAGAACACTTCTGGTCGAAAACATATTTATGATTATTTTAATTAGTTTGAAACAGCTGATCAAACTGAATTGACAGATTACACAAAAATTTATAGTAGGAATTATTTATTAGTTACGACATACGAGCCTGGATTGATCCATACAATTTGTAGCGATGAGTCATACCTAAAACCCGGCGAATCCGACTCTATACGGGGTTATTCACCAAACCCGTTGATTAAAAAGTTTATTAAGATGTAATTTAGATACGCCTGTCTATCTATTCCGTTTTAACGGAAATTGTTGTCAACTTGCTTATTTTAAATAGAACGCCTATATATTACTTCATTTTTAGATTTGAGTTGAAGTTCTAAACGTATTTTATGTATAAAGTTTTATACATAATATATCTCATAATTTTGATAGTTTTGACTTTAATAAAAACGTTGCACATCATG